>JAJJXM010000014.1:600000-959751 GCA_024516155.1 Pyronema omphalodes
GAATGGTAGCCTCTGGCCTTGGGGGCAATCCGCCCCGTCCTACTCTTCCCCATAAACCATCAATGCGTATTGCTGGCCGGCCTGATATCCTCCATGACGACCTTGAGGCTAGTGTTGATAAGAGGAAACTCGACGGATTAATGCTTGATGTTCAAGTTCCTGATGATGTTCTTATCGATGGAGATGAATACGATACCCTTGATGATGCAATTGATACGAATATGCATCGTGAAACATCTTATATGACGTATGAGGATAAGGAAAAGTCCCGCCACAGACAGGTTGCAGGGATTAAGGAGGAGGAACTGGTGGCAGAGGAAATGGAGAGGAGGTTGAGAAGGTTGGCGGAAAAGGAGAAGTTTTTAAGTGAGAAGGAAAGGGTGTTGGAGGAGAAGGAGAGACTTCTGACGGCTAGCTTCGGGGAAAAGAAGCCGGAGGCAAATCCTTTGGGGAGGATGATGGATGCTATTCATGATGCTTTCCACAGGGAACCCAGGGTTGATCATCGAGCCCCCGAACAGCAAATAATGGAACATAGATCACAGGAACAACAGCCAGGTCATAGATACCAGGACGAGCATAGAATGGATCATCAGTCCCAAGATTCGCACAGAATGGACCATCGGGCTCAGGAGGAGCACAGCATGAGCCATAGATTCGAAGATGAATACAGGACGGACCATCGGGCTGACCATCGGGCTGAAACGGATCACAGAATAGACCACCGGGCCCAGGAGGAGGACAGGATGAGCAATAGATTCCAAGATGACCACAGATTGGATCATCGCGCTGAGCATCGAGCTGAAGAACAGCACAGGCTGGATCATCGAGCGCAGGAACCGATAATGGGTCATCGATCCCAAGAGGAGCACAGAATGAACTATCGCGCCGAGGACCAGCACAGACTGGACCATCGATCCCATGATGAACACCGAATGGGCCATCGCGCTGAGGAGGAGCACAGACTGGACCATAGATCCCAGGATACGCACAGAATGAGCCCTAGATCCCAGGATGAGCACAGAACTAGCCCTATATCCCAGAACGAGCACAGAATGAGCCCTATATTCCAAAACGAGCACAAAATGAGCCATAACACCGGAAAGGAGCACTGGATGGATCACCGTTCCCAGGACCAACAGCTCGGCCATCGGTCTCAGGATGAGCACAGAACGACTCATCGGGCCGAGGAGCACAGAATGGATCACAGATCCCAAGACCAACAGCTGGGTCACAGATCCCATGATGAACACAGCACGAACTATCGGGCTAAGGAAGAGCACAGCATGGATCATCGAACCAATTCGCAACAACCAACCATGAGCCACCGCTCTACAGACGGCAGGATGGACCATCGTGCTGCACCACAGGATACTAAGTTGAGCCACCGAAGTGTTGATACTCGGGCTCAGGAGGACCACCAAGCGGATTAGAGATCCAACCATCGAGCTAATGTAGAATCCCGTCTGGATCACAGAGTAGAGCCCCGTGGAATTGAAGAACCCAAGTTTGATCGCCGCGGGAAGGAGGTGGAGCACCGTGTGGACAATCTGTCGAAGGATCCGTTGGTTTTGGCCAAGAAGATTATGGATGACTGGGAATTTTGTGCTTGTGATCGTTGTCGTTGTAAGGAAACTAAGGATCAGGCTTGTAGATGCGGCAAGTGTATCTGTAAAAAGTGATGGCCTTGTGCTTTGAGTCTTGGAAATTATGGTGTTGTAATGTGAGGCGTGAGTGATAGGTTGCTTGTATGAGTATTGAGACTCAGCTGCGGGCGGTTGAGTTGCATTGGTGTTTTTACGTAATGAATATATGATGTGGTAGTTATATTGGTTCGTCTGTCGCCTTTGACTTTGTGATAAATATCATGGCAACTGATATGACTTGCGTAATTACCACCCAAGTCTTGGCAGGCATGTCAAGGTTACAGTGCATATATATTCTGCGTGATGAGCTTCTTTGTAGCTTCATCGATGGAATACGGTAAGTCCACCTTTTACCTCCACTTATCTCAGTTCTTTCAAGCCCACTACCCGCATTCAAGAGTCCTTCAAACAAACTCTTGTCGCCTCGTCGTCAGTTGACACCTCTAATCATTCACAGAATCATCATGCAAATAATCGTCAGCGGCGTTCCAGCAGCCTCGGCTGCTCCAACACACGCGTTTCCTCGGTCATACAACATGTCTTCACGGGGCGTGCGCTAATCTGCTGGAAATGCGCAAAACGCGGCTTCGCTTCCGTCCATCCCCTCCTGGATGCCTAGCACGTGCTTAGATTTCGGCGGCGTCTACACCGTTCTCAGTCAGGTCCACGTTCGTGAATTAGGGGGCATCACGCCTGATAAGATACCCCATATTACATCGAAATAAGGAATTGAAAACACCACCAATCAGGACGTACTCGTCAGTTCCCGTCGGCCCTCTGCGGATTTATGGGTTCGCATCCAACGTGGTATTGGCGGGTGAAATTCAGAGATGGACGGCATGCTGTCGATCACTACTTTTCAAATCAATGCAGAAAAACCTTATTTGTGCCTATCAGAGAGTCTCGGATTACTCAAACCTATGAGCCTAAATTTTCGTGGAAAGGCGTGAAACATCGTGAAGTGGATCCGTCATTTGGGCTTTTGCTCGTAAGGCGTGCCTGATCGAGGTTTTGGCAGGGATCTGAGAAGCGAAGGAAAAAGGGATGTCAAAAGGACCCAAAGTGGAGAATTGTTGTAAATGTGAGTTCGGGAGATGCAATTTGGTTTCTTTTGCTGACTTGAGTAGAAAAACTCCAGGAACAGCTGTCAATTGATACCGCAAATTGAACGCCGGAAATGCCGACGAATTACCTACTTCGAAAACGGAGGAATCAGAGACATGCGCCCCCAATGTCTGCCCTGTCACGCACCGTGCATCGCGTGCATTGTTTTACCTCCCCAGACAGCAGAGGCGACAACCATATCGTCGTTTCCGACGCCTCCCCGTCATCCATATCTGTTATGTAGCCAAAATAATTGCACTAATCGGAAATTTCTGCGATGTCCTGCAGGTACAACCTCGCCAATAATTGTCCCCACTATGAATTCTTAGCTAGAATATGTCTAGTCCGGAGTTGCCGGGGGGAAGCAGTGCAATGATTAGGGGCTTCGAACACCGCTTCGTTAAAATACTCCGATCTCCCGAAAATCCCTTCTCTTTCCTTTTGATCGTCGTTCGTTTATCGTCACTCCTTGGGTTCGCTAACTTACCGTTGTCGTTCTTTCTTACGATCGATTACTTATCCAACTACCTCACATTCTTTTTCAAGAAAACTATCAATAAAAATGCGCTGGACCGTTCTCACTTCCCTTCTTGTCGCCTCTGCATCTGCAGCTGAGTACGTGCACCCCAAGATTACAAGTCAATCTCACCTCTAACCATATTAAAAACGCCAGGCTCAACGCCCAACAATCTTCTCTTCTCCACTACTATCAATCCTCCATTCAAACCTTCACCACCTTGCCCGCCTGGCCCGCCTTCAACTCCGCCCTGGGATCAGCCTACGCAACCCGTCGCCCCGCCACAAACCCCTACGAGGCAATCTACGATGACTGCATGTTCATAGCGACTCAAACCGCTCTTGAAGGTCCCGCTAAAACCGCACTCTACCAAGAAGCCGCAAAGCTCTACAACAGCTTTGTCGCCGCAAGAGCAACCGCAACACCAGACAAATACTGGATCGAATGGGAGCAAAAGCACAGCATTGGACGTCACGGAGCCGGTAACAACGACCATGACCACGACCACGATGATGACGATGACAAGAAGGGAAAATCAGGAAAGGACGATGGGCATGACACCGACAACGACACAGATGACGAAGGTGATGATGACGGAAAGGGAAATAAGGGTTAC
Organism: Pyronema omphalodes; assembly: GCA_024516155.1. Lineage (NCBI taxonomy): Eukaryota > Fungi > Ascomycota > Pezizomycetes > Pezizales > Pyronemataceae > Pyronema > Pyronema omphalodes. The sequence continues at coordinate 603,884 of JAJJXM010000014.1, forward strand.
GATGGAAAACAACATGCTATGGGAGTGGTTCCGGATAATATGAGCACCATGGACCCTATTGCTTCTGCGACTCCTAAAGCTGTGGCTGATAGTACGGTGTATATCGCTGTCACTGCAACTGCTACTCCTTCGCCTACCGTCGCTGCAGAGTCCCGTGTTACCCCATCTGCGGCACCTGTCAGCGGCGCGGGAAATGTTATTGTGGGAACTTGGATGGCCGGCGCAGTTGCAATTGTCGCTGGAATTGCCATGTTGTAGATTCCGTCTCATCAGCTGATGATACTGCGCATAGGAATACGCACGTGGATGAAGCGAGGGAGCGATGGGCATAAGAAAAAGCGGGGTAAAGTAGAATGTCGAGCGAGGGATGACGGGAGATTAAGGAGGACAGCTCAAGACGGGTCTAGAAGCTGGCGATTGGCTTGGGGGTTACCTTGGTGGATCCTTGGTGGACCCTTGGAAGTTGATTTCGCTTCGGTGTATGTACTTCGGCTGGTTCCGGTGCAGGTACAGAGGACTACCACGCTAATGTTAGTGGTTTATACATAGCGTTGGTGGGATTATGTGGTTACGGGGTTATGGGGCTAGAGGGGGGTTTATGATGATATGTGTGTATCTAGGATTACTTACGGGGTAATTGAAAGATATTTGATGATGGAGGGAATTATTTATGCTGCAGTGAAAGAGGATGAAATGATGTGTGATTTAGAGTGATTTAGGGTGGATATATGAGAGTCATGTGACTACCTCGAGTTGAAATCGCGAAAATTGGCGGCCCCGGAAATGAAATCGTTTTGTTGAACTGGTAGTTAATCAATGGTTTTGGAATAATTAACAACCGCGCAAAATGTAATGAATTCTTGAAGTTTGGTAGGCTATATTATCTGGTTGTGTTCCCTCATCTTTATATCCCCCGCTTGATACGGCTGCTATATTCTACAAGATGTGGCGGGCGTCGAGTGTGGAGGAGGGTGGGGAGGAGGAGGAGGAGGAGGAGGAGGAGGAGGAGGAGGAGGAGGAGGAGGAGGAGGAGGAGGGGGGGGGGGGGGGGGAGGCGGCGGTCGGTTAAGAAGGAACATTCCTGAAACGTATCTTGTATCTTGGTTAGAATCTAAAATCCAGACTACAGCGGCTTACGAAGATCTCTTCCCCCAGTCACCACCAATAAGTCTTCATAAAACATTATCTAACCTGCGTTGCTTTTTCCCTTCCAGACCAAGCTGATCGTGATACGATAGATAGCTTAGAATTACCGTTTTAAGGTTGGTTGGCTTTTTGTGGGGAGTGGGGCCATGCAGTATCACTCGCAGAAGTATGGAGGATGTGCACGCGAATAAGAAAAAATTAAAAATTAAAAAAAAAAAAGAGATGGAATTTGGTAATCCTGCCTTACTGAAATATATGATATCTAAGCTGTATTCTTGATAATGCATTAACTTAGGTACGCAAGTTGTAATGTCCATCGTTGCTGGAGCCTTAGTATTCACCAAGCATCAACGGGAATCACTCATATCCGATGTTTCTTCATCGGACATCCTTCGGGTTTCTTATTTTCATTTTCATTTGCATTTGCAATTGCATTTTCAGAAACGCGAAAGAATACTAGCTGACTACACCAGCATACAAATAAACCCATATTTTCAGAGTCCAGGGTCCTGGGTGATGGGTCCTGGGTGCTGGGTCTAGGGTAATAAATATGCCACGATGCCACGAGTCCGAACTCTACGAGTCACGAGTCTACAACACTATAGTGTTATGATATGTAATCTAAGGTACATATCAACAATTGTTTGTACCTCAATACATCCTGGGGTTGTTCAACAGAGCCGGCCCTCATGAATGAGTGAACATTATCAATGCTAACCCAATGTTGCTTTGCTTCATCAAAGGCGCTAACCATTTGTTTTCCAGTATTTAAGCCACCCAAACATTCCTCACTTTTCTTTCTTTCTTTCTTTATCGATTGCACCTTCCGAAGATGCGCGATTCATGATGTCTACTGAAAAATAATGCTATTATGCGAGGATCATAACCTTCCTTCCCATTTCACCAATTCGAATTCGAAGACAGAAACAACAGTTGCTGCACAATCAAAATGTTCCACTCTCTTCCTTGCTTTGAAGTATCTTCAGTTGATTAACGTAATACGCAGGTCTTAAGACAACTTTGTCTCGACGTAAATGTCCGCCATCCGACCTCTGACAATTTCTGCGAACTTCATCCAACGTCATGGAAAACAATAAGTCCTCTATCAAGAACGAGTTGTAAGTCCCCGACTGCGGTGAATTGTATTAACGTTTTCCTCCAGCCCTACCAACGCACAATGCCTTCATTCACCGCGTTCAACATCACCAAGTCCCAAAAAGGCGCTTTCCCACACCGGCTTCAACAGTTTCAACCTCTTTCCACCGGCAATGATTTGATGGCATAAAAAACGCATCCGATTATTGCCACCGACCGTCACCCACCGACCGAGTGTTCAAAGTTTGCTGAGCGGAAGCCTCTCCAAACCCTCACGTTGCGCTTCCTGGGCATAGAAATGTCTCAGCAAGGCGACAAGATCACTACCACATCACTGAGGGTGCGACTTTCGAACCTTTCAAGTTTTCCTTTTCTGTGGTATGAAGGATCCAACATGGTCTCTAACCCTGACGAACTCGTCGAGAGGTGAGTCGAACGACCGCGGAATACACTTCTTCACGCCGGTGGTTGCCGAAGACATTTTGAAGCTGGTCAAGGGGCGAGAAGAATATTCCGATATCAAAGTACCGTTTCGGCATTGGGAAAATACAGTTGTCAGTTTTTGCGCCGTGGGCTGGACATAACATCGGGGCTCACTCCGTCAAGTGCCTGACCTTATTCTTGCTGTCACTTACACAGCGTCTGGTGGATACTGTGATGGAAGGTATCCCTACCAGTACCATCTAACTGGTGGCCGGCCGTTGCAATGTCTTTGTTCATGACCTTCTGGATGACATGACGTGGGGTGGCACTCAGATTATTGCCACTTCAAACTATCAACATTGTCGGATTCGGAGACCCAGCTTTTAGTACCGTGGGTTATTTGTTAGTGATTTTCTGAACTCGAATATTTTGTATCAATAAAGAATTTGTTTATTGTGCTTCGGGCGTATTCTCATTTTTTGTGACTTATGACCTATAATATGTCATATAACGTACGTGTGATTAAACTACTGTTTTCTCAACCCAAGTCTCAACTGATCTCAACCCCTGACTCACCCTGAATCATGTCTTCAAGCCAGTGCTAGTAAAAACCGTGATATCTAACAAACTCAAGCACCTCGTGTCCCATGATATTTGAAAACCACAACCTATATCCCCAAAGCTGAAGTACTTCATCCACGACTAAACCACGACAACATGAAATCCAGCAGATGATGGATTGGTCGTGCATTTTGTCAGCGTTGGGGAAGCGTTATTTACATCAGGAAAATAATTATCGCGTTGAGCACAGGTTATGAAGCTTATAGACAAGTGGAGAAATTGTATTCTACTTGGCCTCTCGCACGTGTATGGAGCCTGATAAATTGGTATATCACACATTTCCCCTTGTTCATTTTTCGACAAGCCGCGCTGAAGAATATTTGCTATGTACAAGCATAGAAAAGTCATTAACATGGCATTCGTAAACCCGGCGAAATCAGCCCTTCTTGTATTGCTTCAGTCTCGTCAAAACTAATTGTTTCTAACTGTTATTGCATTCTATGCTTTAGATCATCCATAATTGAGTTATCTTGGAGTCCCACGAGAGACAGCAATCATCAGTCCAGGTGTAGTTTCTTTTTTTACCCCCTCCTCTATTCACGTTTAAAGATTCATCATGTACAGATATTCAACACGCTACTGAACATTATGCTGTAGAGTATTGAAGGTAATTTCTCCAAGAGCAAACAAACGGTCAATTATGACACCCGGTAATTCCATAGGGATCAAAGAAAGTATGCCGAAACTTAACGGCTTATAGGCCGGTTTCCATTGTCCGCTGAAATTCCATCTTCCGGCAGGTTACGGGTACGTATCAGAATGAGTGAACCATGCCGTCAGTATTAACGGATCATCAGCAGCATTCCATTTTCCATGCTCCGACAACAATTGAGTCATGCCGTCCAACGACAGTACCCCAGCACGCCAGCGAATATAAGAACGAAGCATGTCCCAGCAGATACGAATAAAAGTATTTGCACCCTCTGACACAAATTACAATGGGAATGCTGAAGGAGATTCTCATCACATGTTACGCACTTCATTGGCAATAAAGCACTTTGATGCATTGGGCAATGTGGATGACACAGCATTCAGAACTCATTCACGATATTTGGATTAATCATTGGGTTATGGAAAAAACAACAGACCAAGGGCTAGTACAGACATAAGTTCACGACGCACAAAACGTATACACTCATCATCAATAAATTTACATACAGGTCATCGAAGCCCATTCTGATCACCATAAAAATCAACTAACATAACACGGTAGAACAAACCCAGCGAGAGGATAACGTATACAGAAAAGTACAAAACATTCGTCACAAAACAGGGTAACCATAACACAGTCATTGATTTGAATACGAGAAAGTGTTGTGAATGCTGTGGGATTCACATCTCCCAATGCACCAGGTTCTTTAGTGCCGATGAAGCTCGTAGGACGTGCCGGGACTCTTCTTCTGGAGTGCCATTGAAATCCGTTTCAGCAGCGTTGAAGTCTTTCACTACATCATTGTCGTCCTGGCAATGAATATCCGTGATATGCACCACAGTACTCTCGTAACACGCAAAGAGGTCGCCGCAATCTGGAAACGGACAACGGAAAATTTGGGAGGAGCGGAGAATACATTTCACCAGAGTTTCCTTATTTCTGCACTCATCCATAGCCTGCATGCAAACAGTGTATCCTTGGAACCCTTTTTCATTGTGGGTAAAAACCACATGGTGATAAAGGTCGGGGGTACGCTCATAGAAAACGACATTGTAACCTTCGATTGGGCAACTCAAGTTCAGTGCATTCGTATGTGTAGCATAAAAATGGCGCCTAAGGTGTTATCTTGTGTGCGGTCCGAAAAACCTGCAGCCTGGGATTGGACGATAGAACTCCTGATGGTGCAGAAATCCGGATTCCGGTTCACAGGAGTCTGGATGGGATATCAGATGCAAGATTTCATACATCGAAGTCAGAATTGTGTACGCCATGCTCAGTTCGTCTCGTGTAAGCGGATTGTATATTGCACTCCCTATGGTACATGTAATGGTATAAGTTTTATACATTCTTTCTGTATATGTTTGCCTAGTGGAATAAAACTGGTTTATTATTTACATATACATTTTTAAACATGTGATATGTATACCCGTTTATACCACAATATAAGAAATACAATCGCGGGGATAACAAAAAGATATAACTTTCTACAAAAAATACAACCCCGTGGATAACACAAAGATATAACATTCCATAATGTGAAAAAAAAAAAATCTGGATTTAAAACATCACAATACTTGCTAAATTACCAATGGTTTATTGAAACAACGTGGTAGAATTTTTATTCAGACGAGCACTACTGTACATTTGTAAAAAAACAACAAAAACAACAAAAAAATGAGAAAATAAAAAACTCAAAGAATTAAAAAAAAAAAGAGCTGTTGTTGTCCCAATGCACGCGGATCATTATATCGGACCGCCGTTCGACGCAGGCAGATACTCCGCAGGCCATTGATGAGCTCAAGATCTTCAATCGTAGGCGTCAGTTGTGATTCCTGAACACTCAATCAGTATGCAATTTCGCTATGTATGCACTGAATCATATTTACTGCCCCTTCATAAACCAATTCCTCTAGACAAAGCAGTTTTCACAGTTTAAAACAGTCACCTAGTTTGCCAAGCCTTGTATTTAGTTAACTAGTTAACTAGTTCTCGCAGTTTAACTAGTTTTCACAGTTTCTATTACTGACGGACTATGAGAACTGTAAGGAATTCCTGTCAGTAATATCAGCAACTATTTCCCCAGGCAGTGCATCTGATGACTCTTACCACTAAGCGCTAAGGCCTAAGCCAATTTACCCCCACCCACCCACCTTACTATCCTCTTCATCTTCATCTTCATCTTCATCCTTGTAGCTACTAGCGCCTATCAAACCAGTAAGATAACAATAAAAATCCATCCAAGCTACCAACAAAAAAGAAATCTTGAACTTATTATCTCCTATCTCCCATCAAGAAGCATAGCCACTGATAGCCATTGATAAGCATTGATAAGCATTGTGATCATTGTGATCATTGTGATCCTACACGGTATCTAGATATCTAGATAAATAAAAATGCATGAAACTTATCCCTGAACATCGAAACATCGCCACATTCCAAAAATTTAAAACTGATAGGAAATTCTCATGCGGTCTCTTCGTCCGAGCAGATGATAGATATATCCTGATCATGGTTAGCTACGTCATTAAGCATACGATACTAGGAATAATACTTCAAGGATGAAAAAAAAAAGGATGAAAAAAAGGATGAAAAAAAAAGGTCTTATGGAAGGATACTTTTATGGCAGATAATTCGCCAAGATAGAGGAGGGGAAAAAGAAATGGGGAAATGGGGAAATGGGAAATGGATGATACCTCTGAACTGAGGAAAGATTGTTATCTTTTGGTCTTGTTTGAGCTGGGCTGATGGTATTGCCCGTACTACAACCAGAAGATGTCCTCGAAGAAATAACAATACTGCCGGTGTTCACTGATGGTATGATCTTCCACTAGTTAACCTCACAAACGTCGATTCAATCGCTAGTCAGTCAAGGAATATAGGGTATCAAAACGCTTTTAATCCCGAAAACAACGCATGTCACAGAAACCATTTTCAAATGTCACATATTTTTTTTTTGAAAAAAACAAAATCTCATTCCGCGCACTGAAGTTTTCGAAAGTGAAAGCCAAATCGTCATGGAATTCAATAGCCTTTACACTTCTACATATCACTATTTGAACATTATATGTATGCTTAAAACAGTAAACCCCATCTTCCAATTCCCCCCCACATGACCCACTACCAACCCCCCCATCTCCCCTCCGCCGCCGCCTCCAAATCATCCACATTCAACAAGCCGATACCGGCCTTTACCAACTGCCCCCAAACCGCATCCCTCCTACTCCTCGGCCAATCCGGGGTATCCCAAAACCTCACCAAAATGCCTTTCCCCGCCGCCATCTCCGTCAACCCTTTCACCGTGCCCACCTGTTCCTCCGACAACCCCTCCATCCCCACCTCCCCAACCACCGCACTCAACTGTCCCGAAACCACCGGCGAAAGCTCCCTGGTAATATTCCCCCATCCAATATCCCGAACCGACGCGTCAAAGAAGTAATCTCTATCAGTTTCCCTCAGGATATCATCCATGCGTGTGCTACCCGTGAAAACCGGGGTAACAGCACCGGGGTGCAAGCTTCCATTTTGCAGCGTTGTTAGAAGCCCAGCGGATCGCAGGGGGGCAAGGGCTCGGATAACGACAGGCAGGGTGGTGGGGCCGGGGGTTTTAAGGTCTAGGAATAGATACAGGGTTTGGGAGGGGGTTGTATCGAAGATGCCGTTTTTATCTTTGGAGCCATGGGGATTGGATTTGGTGGTTAGGATGGAAAGAAGAGGTTGGATGTAGAGACTGGAGAGCGTGCGGAGAGGGGTTAGGGAGGAGAGATCGTGCCCGATGAAGAGAGTGTTGTTGAGGTGCCAGATGTCGGCTTCGATGGAGATGGCGCCGTGGGAGAGGGCGGTGTAGACGGGGACGTCGCGCCAGTAGTCGTTGTGGGAGTGAAGCGGCTTCTGCGGTGGGGGGGGAGGGGGGGTTAGTTTTGTCTTTTTATCTTGTCTATCTTGTCTATCTTGTCTCTTTCTTTCTTCCTTCCCCAGCTTTACAATAAAAATAATAAAATACTCACAGGAAAAATCCCCCTCGTGAAATCCGTAGGATAAGAAGACATGGGGTTTTTGCTCCAGGTATCAAGAACATGCTGGATACCGGGGACATTTCTTGAGCTTCGTGAATACTCGTAGTTTGCTGAAACTAGGGTTGTGATGCTTGCGATTGAGAGGAGGGTTGTGTACTTCATTTTGGTGGAGGGTGGGTTGAGTGCGGGGTGAGTAGGCGGGTGGGCGGGTATCCTGAGCTGTCCTGAGCTAAGCGGGTGTCCTGGTGTCCTGGTGCGGGCGGGGTGAGCGGGCTGGGTGGTGCGGGGTGAGCTGTCCTGAGCTAAGCGGGTGTCCTGGTGCGAGTTGAGTAAATCTCCAGATTGAATAAAGGGGGGGGGGGGGGGTGGTGAGAAGCTGATATAGCAGCAGTCAAGAACTCAGCAGACAGAGCTGGGAGGTTGGTGGGTGGTGGGTGGTTTATATACACTACCATACACTACTATATATCAGCAGCCTTTGCACATTATGCACATCGCACATCACACATCGCACATCATGCAACCTCCACCTTCTTCATCACCTTGCACCTTGCACCCCGTATCTGTCTGTTTCGTACCTGAATTTCCTGAATTTCCTGAATTTCCTGAAAATAGTTACTTGATCAAGTTTAGTTTATCGCGGGTAAATAGATAAGCTTTACAGTACCATGCGCATTGCATCGATCGCGACTTCAACATGGCAGGGTTTCGCAGGCCGGGTTTCGCAGGGCTTCACGTTATTTCAAGGTTATTCCGCAAATCTCGGTTGCCGTCAGCGAACGGGTAGAACCACGTGTTCTACGCGTTATCCGGGAAGAGGCGACTCCGACTCCGATTCCGGTAACTACCGAACTAACCAAGCCGGCGACTCCGGCGCCTCCGAGGACTCCGAGGACTCTGATGACTCCGAAGATGGGCGGAGCTGCAGCCTGCAGGTATATCATGGCTTAATCCGGTACTGGTGATATCAACAATCACAACGTCATAGATATGTAATGTAATGTAAAGCTTAATGCGATCCAATTAATTTGGAGATATAATAACACATGTCTTTTTTTTCCGAAATGAAGAAAAGAAAGAAAGAAAGAAGAAAGGAAGAAAACGAAACCCAACCAAACCCAACCTAAACCAGCGCTAAAAAGAACAAAATGCTAAAGAAGTTTTCCTTCAGAGTTGTTTTTTTTTTCTGAAGTTTTTCCTCTGTCTGGAATTTATGACATCGCTTACTCATCGTACTCCTCTTCCTGCTCCTCTTCACTGCTGGAAGATCCCTCCTCCTCCTCTCTCTCGACGTAAACGACTTCAGGCTCGGGGTTATCGTCCTCGGCTGCAACACGGATTAGTAACCAGAACCAGTCATCACATCACATCAACTCATCACCCGGCATCTCGGAAGCGGGAATACGTACTCAACTCATGCGCAATGACAGCACCAGCAACACCACCAACCAAAACTCCGGCAGCACCAGCAGCGACCATCTGACCGGTAGAGAAACCCTCCTTCTTTTCCTTCTTCTCCTTCTTCTCCTCAGAGTAGTGTTCACCTCCATGGTTGTAAGAATCATAACCATGGGACTGCTGCTGGTCGTAACCATGGGGAGCAACGGCACCGGCACCGGCACCGTAATAAGCGTTGCTCTCACCATGCTGTTCGTATCCGCGGTCGGCTAGAAGGGAAGAAGGCGAGGTATTAGTTCTGCTAATATATAACAAGCTAGGGATAATATGACAGCAGCGATGCAACGCCGCAACAAGGTACGAGCCGCGAAATCCTAGCTCCGAGTGGTTTCCTAGAGCTTCGAACCTCGCAACATCGCCGCACTACTTGCTTGCTCAGTCTGGAGGGGGAAAAATAACATACCAACAACAGCAGCCGGAACACCCTCAGGATGTCCCCATTGAGCCACACGAGTAGCCTCATTCACATAGTACCACTGCTTATACTGCTCATCGAATCGTGCGGCCCAACCGGCGGGGGCACGACCCGGAACCGGAGGGGGGAAAGGAGGAGGGGGGTAGTAGGCCTGCTGATCGTAGGAGGGAGCTGGAGCTCCGTATCCAGGCTGGGGAGCATAACCCTGAGGAGGAGCTCCATATCCGGGGGTAGGAGGAGCACCGTAAGGAGCGGGGGAAGGAGCTCCATAGGGAGCTGGGGAGGGAGCTCCGTATTGAGGTTGCTGGTAGGGTTGCTGGTAGGGTTGCTGCTGGTATTGAGGCTGGGGAGGAGGAGCTCCGTACCCGGGGTATCCATCGGGTGCTGAACGCTCCTCGCTGTGCTTGTCTTTCTTTTTATCGTCGCTCATAAGGGACTCGAAATCGGAGGTGAGTTTCTTGAAGAAAGACATGGTGATGATTTGATGTTGATGTTATTGAAGTGGAGTATCAAGGTGGATGACGAGATGAGACGAGATGAGATGAGAAGGAAGAAGAAGAAGGAAGGAAGGAAGGCTTGGAGACAAGAGAACGATGGGGATCTTATACAGCAGAAGTAGAAATTACTCGACCCCGCGCGCGTATACAAAAAAAAGAGAACCCCGCATTGTCACCCTTAGCCCTGGTCCAGAATGTCTCCCAAAAGCCAAGAGATATTTTTGAAGCTCGACCCCGCGATGGTGTGAGCCTGAGCTTCCTAGCGCGGCTTTTCTCGGCGCAAGTGTGCGCGGGGACACGCAATCCTCATTATACATACAGGCATGCGGTGTTTCGGTAGAGAGAGAGACGGAGCCATAGCACTCGGCAACCCATCAACCCTATCAATCCTATCAATCCTATCATATATGGTGGTCCCTGGTGACTGGACAACGCAGCATTGCTCCAAGACTTTCGGAAGATTATGGAATGTCGGAATGCTTCTATAGGCAGAGGCGTTTATGAAATATATCTCGTTTGAAGGGTCGAAGAGTCCCTTCCGCTGCCTGGGAAATATGCCCTGTGCCTTGAGCTGGGAATATTATTGGTATGTACGACTGTACATATTGGGATTTTAACTTTTTACCCAAGCCCGGGAAATCATCTTGGCTTACAGAAGTAATAGAATAAAGACCGGCCAAGGCTTTGGATATGTTGGATGTGTTGTATACCGTATTGTATGTTGACAGCCAGCGAAGCCCGTGAAGCCCGTGAAGCCTGCGTAGCCCGTGAACCCCGTGATCATTCGCAAACAGTTTAACTTCGTCCAACAACGTTCAAACTCAGAACAACAAACAAACCTCATATCACAAACCCCCTTTCTTTTCCCATCTCTATTCCTACTAACCATATATAAAACCAAACATACGCGTCTCCAAGACAACGTTAAGGTTCTAGACAGACAGACCCATTTCCAAGACTCCAAGCCTTTACGAATTTCGGTTCGGGTCTTGGCTGTAGTCTTGGCGGTACGGCGGTAAGGTAGCATGTCAGCATGATAGCTGGATAAAGTTTCGATACAGACTTTGAAGTGGAGATGGAGTCTGGATAATCATATCTCCGATCTTGATGCAGCGTGGATTGTGGATCTTGGGAATATTGTATGTAATCATTTTCCATTTCCAAATCAGAAAGGAAAAAAACATCAGTAATCGGTAACCAGTAATCAGTAACCAGTAATATCAGAAACCGAAAACTCAAAACTCAAACCCGAAAATCAGTAATCAGTAATCCAAAAACGAGGATGTATATAAACCAGACCAACTGTCCAGAAATCTCAGTAGGCGTCGGTTTAAGCTACAGCTCCTGACAGTTCCTGACGGCGTATGGCAGATGACGGCAGATGACTTAATTTCGTTACTTTATGGCAGCCTTGTTGCGGAAATAGAAAACAGAAATCCATCACACTCTGAACCCAACTTCTAAACCAACCCATCGCTTTCTTCTTCTCTTATAAACCCCCAAATTCCATCCATCCAATCCCATCCCATCCAATCCCATCCCATCCCGCAAAACCGACCCAACAAACGACTCCCCAAAGGTACCCAGGGCCTCATGGCACAGGCAACTCGGCAACCATCCATAGCACCCTATCAACGGTATCAACCGTACATAGTTCAACCGTATCAACCGTGTAACCCGTAACCCAGGTGCAATGAGGTAGTGCGTCGACCACACTAGCGCCTCGGCGACATTACGCGTCCCAGTCGCGCTTATCGGATTAAGCCTTACTGGGGTGTTGTGGTTGCTGGGGTGATCCTGGTTATTCCGGTTGCTATGGTGGGTGTTAGTGGGTGCACTGCGCACAGGGCGCGAGGCGACGGGGGGATTGGGGGGGGGGGGGGGGGGTTGAGGATGGGGACTGAGGATGGGGACTGAGGATTGAGGTGAGGATGGCCGACAGTTAACGTTCCCGGTAGGGTATAACACCATATTTTCTACACTTTCTACAGCGTATGAAAGGAAATAAATGTAAAAAACATGCTGCGGAAGGAAAGGGTTTTCAAGGGGAAAATGAAGAAAAAAGATAGAGAAAGAAAATATGCTAAAAGATGAAATGAGGATTTGATATTAAGCGGGTAGGGCGGAGGAGGTTTTTTTACTTCTCACTTACTGTGCTGTGGGAGGTTGGTGCGGGGGGAAGGGCTTTTGTTGCTGATGTTGATGTTGCTGATGTTGCTGATGTTGCTCCCCATTATTCCCCATTATTCCCCATTACTCCCCATTATTCCCCATTATTCCCCATTATTCCCCATTATTCCCCATCATTCCCCATTATTCCCCATCATTCCCCATTATTCCCCATCATTCCCCATTATTCCCCATTATTCCCCATTATTCCCCATTATTCCCCATTCCTCCCTTCCCTCACATTCCCTTCCTCTCCTCCCCTCCACCCCCTTCCCTTCCTCCCTCCCCTTCCTCCCTTCCCTCACATTCCTTCCCGCTATTCCTCCCCACTACTTCCATCCAGCAACAATACAATATCCCAAGCAAAGTCAATGAAGTTTTTTCATGAATATTCATTATCACAGTACGGAACGAAGCTTTGTTATATATAAGCGATTTCTTAAGGTGTTCTAAGGGTTTCCAAGATGTTTTCTAAGATGTTTCTAAGATGTTTCTACGGTATCATAAGAGTTTCTACGGTATCATAAGAGTTTCTACGGTATCATAAGGTTTTGGGAAGCTTAAGCCTTGAATGATCCAAATGATCCGAATGATCCGAATGATCAGCATGATCAGCATGAGGGAAGGGAGAAAGAAACAAGCCTTTCCATGAGAAATTTGTAAGATATTCCAAGGGTTCCTAAGATTTTCCAAGATATTCCTAAGACATTCCTAAGATATTCCAAGATATTGCAAAGCTTCATCTCCAATGATCAGCATGCGAAAAGAAACAAAGAAAGAAAGAAGGAAAGAAACAAGCCTTTCCAAGATATTAATACCCCATGATTCCCAAGGTACTCAGATACAAGACTTCCCTACGAGTTTCACAAGATTTTCCACAAGATGTTCCAAGATTTTCCGAAGATTTTCACAAGATGTTCCCAAGATTTTCCTAAGATTTTCCTAAGAATCCCAAAGCCAGATAAGCTTAAGCTTAATCTGCGTGAATCACTGAATCATCACCGGCGACCATCATCACCGTAGAGAAGCTTTTTGTAAGACTTCCACAAGACTTCCACAAGCCCACTAGACTTCCACAAGACTTCCATAAGACTTCCACAAGACTTCCATAAGACTTCCACAAGACTTCCACAAGACTTCCGTACGCTCCAAAAAGCCGTTCCTAAGACTTCAATAAGCTTCCACAAGACTTTGATGTTTAAAGCAGCTTAACCTCAAGCTCAAGCTTAACCTCAGGCTTAGGCTCAGGCTTAGGCTTAGGCTTAGGCTTATGTAGGTTTCAGCTTAAGACCTGCTTCAAGTCTTTGTATCTGCATTTGCCTTTATCTTCGCCTTCGCCTCTGAATTCATCTGTGTCTATGTCCTCTTGTCCTTGTCTTCTTGTCTTCGTCTTCGTCTTCGTCTTCGTCTTCGTCTTCGAATTCTTGGTACGGCTGGTCTTGGTACATGATTCCGGATTTCGGAATTCGGATTTCCTTTGTTTTTACATTTCTTTTTTTACATTGCCGGTACCGTTGGTTTCGGTGTATGTAGCAGATTTGGGTGTATATAGCAGGTTTGGGTGTATGTAGCAGATTTGGGTGTATATAGCAGGTCTTGGTAGGATATCGTCTTGGTAGGATATCGTCTTGTCTATCGTCTTGGATATCGTCTTGGATATCGTCTTGGATATCGTCTTGGATATCGTCTTGGTAGGAAATCGTCTTGGATATTTTTTTGGATATCGTCTTGTCTATCGTCTTAGATATCGTTTTGGATATCGTCTTGTCTATCATCTTGGATATCGTCTTGTCTATCGTCTTGTCTATCGTCTTGTCTATCGTCTTGTCTATCGTCTTTGACATCGGCTTGGATATTTTTTGGATATCGTCTTGAACACCGCTTGGACACCGCTTGGATATCTTGGTAGCAAGAATGCCGGATGGATCATGGATGATGGATTGTCTACATACGCACGGCTTATCTACATACGCACGGCTGATCTACATAGGCACGGCTTATCTACATACGCAAGTCTTCAGCATATCCAAGCTCTTTTTTTTTTTTGGGGGGGGGGGGGGGGGATTAGAAGGCAGGAAGGAGGTTTCAGGCAGGAGATTCAGGCAAGCTTATTACAAGCTTTTTTGGGAAATCCAGCTAACACCTCATAAGATATCCACAAGACATTGATGATATGCCGGCTATAAGCCCGCAGCAGCGCAGCAGCGCAGCAGCGCAGCGGAGCAGCTTAAGTACAACTGTAAGCACAGCTTTATCTCTTGGTCTTTGTCTTTGTCTTTGTCTTTGTCTTTGTCTTTGTCTTTGTCTTTGTCTTTGTCTTTGTCTTTGTCTTTGTCTTTGTCTTTGTCTTTGTCTTTGTCTTTGTCTTTGTCTTTGTCTTTGATGTTCTGGAATAGCTGGTTTCGGTATGGCAGCCTGCTTGGGCTTCTTGGTAGAAAGATTGCTGGATGCTGGATGCTGGATGCTGGATGCTGGATGCTGGATGCTGGATGGATTGTCTACATCCGGCTCTTGCTGGTGTTTACTCTTGGTCTGTTTCATTAGTTTTATCGGTTCGTCGGTTGATCTGTTTCGTCGGTTGATCTGTTTCGTCGGTTGATCTGTTTCGTCAGTTTCGTCTTCGTCTGTTTTCTCTCTGTCTGTTTTATCGGCTCGTCTGTTTTATCGGCTCGTCTGTTTCATCTGTTTCCACATTCATACTCGTCACTGTGATGGTGATTGGCTATTATCTATTATCTCTTGACTGTCTATTATAGTGCTAGCTGTTTAACATCAAAACCTGAATACATATTCCATATTGACCTGGGGATATCCAGAAAATTGATGAGTGTCTATGATGTGTTTCTAGGATGTAATATGGGTGTTATATCGTTTCTATATCACGTGCACGGTATATGCGTAGTATATTTACGGGTGGTTGACCCACTCTCCAGGGCCGTAGCGATAAATGAGAGGGTCGAAGACTCGAAGGTATGATTCGATTACTTGATCACTTACATCACTTACATCACTTACATCACTTACATCACTTACATCACTTACATCACTTACATCACTTACATCACTTACATCACTTACATCACTTACATCACTTACATCACTTACATCACTTTGTTTTGCATCACTGGCTTACAATTGGCAGGGGCGAAGGTGTCTATCCTGGGGTTAAGGTTCAACAATCTAATCCTCGTGGCTGTGATAAACTTTAATAAAAGCGGAGGTTCATTGGTTATTTATTTATAGGGTTGGTATCGTCTATCAAGCTACTAATCTCCAGAGCTACGGGTAGTGAGGATCTTTTGAAGGTGGTTGGATTTGGTGGGTGCGGTGGGTATGAGCTATCGCAGGTGTTCACAGGGTTATGGCTACAATAGCGGCCTGGGGTTGCAAATACCTAAGTGAAGGAATTACGAATTTAATGATGAATAGTTGGAAAACTTGTAAGGAAAGATAATGTCAGCGAAAAATGTGGGTTCGGTATAAGTTGCAACGAAACTTAGATAGGGATGGATGATCGATGACATTGATATAAATTGATGATTTTAGTTTTGATTTACAGGGGATTTGGAGACGAGGTTTGTATTGAGGGGAAGGAATTATACCTAGAATCGGGTGTTGATGATGTCTTTGTTTATGGTATCTAACCCATCACCATCATGGCGGTAAATTCCACCCTCAAACAAAGGGCGACTTCCTAGGTGTCCGAGGTGTTCCTGGCGTTCGCAGTTCCCAGCTCATAGTTTAATCAGGTACCACACCTCAATCCTCCACGAAGATCCAAATCCAACCCAACCCTCCGTATATTAAGCGAGCCACTAAAGCCTCCCTACCGTTATCCCGACTCCGCCAGAAAAAAATTAGACCGCCCTAAGAAGGAAAAAAGAAGTAAAAGAACATTCCACGCGCCATCACGTGAAACTTTCAAAACGCGTCCAAATCATATTTGTCGAAAGAGATTTTTTTTTCCCTGAACAGACTCGCTTGAATAAGCTCTTTTCTTTTCTCTTTTGTTTGTTTGTTTGTTTGTTTGCTCCTCTGTTCGCCTTGTGAACCTGTTACGAATATTCAAATTTCATGTATCCCGGCGGTTACCGATGATGGCACTAGTCGGCTAGTAGGCTTGCTAGGCGCTTTTATCGCGGGATCCGATTAAGTCAGGAGACGGGACCCACGGGAGCACCCGTTGCATCGGCGTCCACGGAGCTTAGTTTGGTATATCACAGATTCTTAGATCCTTAGATTCTCAGGCTTATCAGATCCTACTAGAGAGGATACCGGAGGTAATGGGTATCGGTTCTTTCTTTAAGCCTGGAGTTTGAAAAGGAAAGTAAGTGGACAGGTTTTCGTGGATTCGTTAGGTAGTCGGTATCGCATTTGATTACTTCAATCACTTCCTTTACCACCCTTCACCCTTGTCGCGATTTAGTTTCTGGAGTAGGGGGGATGTAATACCTGAAGTAATCCCTACAGAAGCGAACCAACGTTATGACATGTCGTCACTGCAGGAAAAAAAATGTTCTTGATAACAGATTTTCAGGAAATAGTCATCAAAGAAGGTAAAATTGTAAAGTTGCCAAGAAGATGTGGTTGGTTATATATCTATTGTTTTCTCCCCGTCAGTCGGATTAATATCATCATCAACAGTATCGATCAATTGTGTATTCACAGCTTCTTTGTTTTCGGAAACATCATCAACAACGTTTTAAAAAAACCACCATCGCAATCGGAAATAGCCAGATTTGAAATTCTAAATCTCGACAGCGAAATTCGATAATTCGATAATCCGATAATCCAATATTTCGATAATTCGATAATTCAACAACAGCATCAAAAGCGACAACTATTTCCTACGTCACCACCGCTTCCGAATTTCCGAAATCCCCAAAATTACTCTAAACGACACCATTAATTTCACTTACCATGCCTTCAATCCCCATTGATATCGATCCCGGGACGTTGATTGCCCGCGCTAATACCGCTCTTAACCATAATCCTCCTATTGCCAAGTAAGCCACAAGCCATCTTTCCTATCCATGTCATCTTGACTCCAGTCCTTCCCATCACCCCGCATCACTCGCTAATACTCGGCTACTTTTCCAGTAATAATATCACCACCCATGGTTCAGACCTTAACTGGGCCATTTGTGCTTTACATGCACTTTTACTTCTCGGAACGATCATATGGACATACATGACGAACCCACGTCGTCGTGTATTCCACTACTTTGCAATTTCGATTTTATCGGTAGCGACGATCTACTATTTCATCATTGCGTCCAACCTCGGAGGTGCTGCAGTTCCAGTTGAATTCCGTGGAGGCAATATCCTTAATCGTACCCGCCAAGTATTTTACGCAAGATGGGTTGGTTATTTCATTAACTTTTCTATTATTTGGTTTGCGTTACTGCTTATGTCAGGAGTTGGATGGGCGAGTATTCTTTTCACGACTGGTTTGACTATGCTTTGGTCGGCTATGTTCTTGATGGGAATGTTTGTTAGAAGCTCTTATAAATGGGGTTTCTTTGTCTTTTCTATTATTCTTTGGGCTTTGATCATTTGGCAGACTATGGGTATTGCTAGATCTTATGCTGGAACTATCGATGCTACTACTCATCGTACCTTTTCTCTTCTCGCCGCTTGGACTCTTTTCTTCATGTGAGTCGATGCCGCTTATCACTTATCCCTCTCCTCACCTGCAAGCCCCCAGCACTAACACCCCCACCAACAGGATGCTATACCCCATCTCCTGGGCTCTATCCGAAGGCTCCAACCGCATCACCAACGACTCCGAACAAATCTTCTATTCCGTTCTCGACGTCTGTTCCCAAGGTCTTTTCACAGTTATCCTCCTATTCCTTTCCCGTCGTTTAGATTTCGATATCTTGGGTCTTGCATTCACCGAGTATGGACGTATCAAGAACCGAATTTCCGAGAAGATGCACCACGGCAGCAATGGTGGTAATGCCAGTAATGCCGGTAATACAGCAAATACAGGCCATGCCAATGCTGTCGATGGGTACAGAAATGATGTCGCGCAGGCCCATGCTGAGCATGCGAGGCCTCGAGATGGAATCTAATTTGGCAGCTCCTAGAGAGAGCCAAGAAACGGGGAGGAATACAGTACGGGATAGTGGTGGAAGTGGTGGGGGAGGAAGTAGTAGTGGTCAGACACCGGGTTTAAGACCTGGTATTGGTGGGTTGATAAGGAGTTTATCAACTAGGGGTAGAGATATTCTGGAGAGACCGGAGATTTGGAGAGAAATTAGTAATGCGGAAAGTGGGTGGTTTGTGGTTTGTAGAGGGGAGGAATGTGAGGTTGTTAGAGTACCCACTGGGGAGGAGGCTGGTGGGAGAGGAAGAAGAAGAAGCTCGGAGGGTGGCATGAGGAGATTGTCTGCGCCATGGGTTTAATGCTTTATATAGAATACCGAGAGATGTGGGTGAGTTAGATTTAATGTTTTTTTTAATAAAGAATATTGGCTTTTATACCCCTAGATATGTTTGCTCCATGAGGTGATGAAAATATCAGCTGAGTGAAATGTGTCACTGAAACTGTTACTTGTGATATTTTTCAGCAATAAATAATATTCAGAAATTCAAAAAAGACCAAGGAATAAAGATCACACGTCAAACAAAAAATTAACACTCTTTATCAGCAGAGCAATTAGTAGTTACAAATACAAAATATTATTCTCAAAATGTTGCCTATAAATTCCTTCCAGTTGTTGCAATATCTCATTCAGAAACAATGTCTGCTCAGCGTCGCTTCAGTATCCCGCAACCCTAAGCATGATATATCACTCGAAAGGCAACAATTCGTCTACTTCTTCCTATCCCGCAACTTAGGAAGTCGAAAGCCGACGACGACTACGCCAACACCCAAATTACATTTACCGCATCATGACATCGAACATTACAACCTGGATTTGAGGGGGGGTGGGCGGGGCGGTGGTGTAGTCCATCATCAAGCTGTCACTTAGACATGCTATGTAACGATGATGCTAACTCATCGGGGGTGTTGTACAAATCAGGGATTTTACGGCTGTTATCAATACTTAGATACAGTATACTGAAATAAATAAATGACAACAGAAAGAAAATACAAAATAAAGAATAATCATTACCAAAACCCGTTGATATCAGCACATGAGCGAAAGCGAAATCCGGCAAGCCCTCGCCCGTAGCACCAATCCTGCTATTACACCAATCATTCATCACGCTAACACATATGCGACCGCCTTTAAAGCCTGCAATTCCGTAGCATTTACCATCTACCATCACTCGCTCTGTAAGGCTGCCACCGTAGTCCTCGACGTCACCATAATCCTGTCAGATATACGCGTGACTTCTGTTCCTTTTTCTTTTTTTTGATAGTTCGTGAACATCTGAGCCTCTGCAGTTACCCAGAATCCAGATATCCTTAAGGCTGAGAATAAAAGATATATGGTGGCACCATACCAAATTAAGCTTTGTAGCCGGATAGTCCAGTCTGGTGACATGTTCGACACTTCTGTTCGGATCCCGCGATAAAAGCGCGCAACGTGCTAGTGCAATAACCGGTAACCGCAGAGTTGTCCATACTTGAATCTTCAGTTACAGGTTCACGAGACGAACAAAGAAAGAGAGTTATAGCTTATTCGAGCGAATCTGCTGAAGAAAAAATCTCTGCACGCGACTCGCCTAATCGCGACGCGTTGAGGAAATTGCACGCGCGTTCACGTGATATAGTATGGAATGTTCTTTTACTTCTGATTTTTCTTCTAGTACTTCTTTGCGGCTTCGCCTGGAGCTTTTCCAACGGAGTCGGGGTGACGGTTGGCTTTGGTTTGGTGGCTCGGTTAGTATGCATGCTGAAGGTTGAAGGTTGATGTGTGGTACCTGATTCACCTACTGCGAACTGCGAACACCTGGAACACCCACAAAGCACTCCCCGTTGCTTGTTAGGGTGGGATTTACCGCGGGCACAAATTGTGGGAAGTTCTTTATTATTGATATACTATCAACACAAACATATGCATGATACACCATAATCTTAAACAACAAAAACTCTTCTATCAGTATTTTTTTCTCCTCGCAGAAAAACAAAATACGAACGATCATAAAATTGAATTTTCTTTTAAATCCAGACTACAGCAAATCAACAACACATATCTACCTCATCGCTTTCATCAGTGCCATCACTTCTTGTTCTTGGATCCACTGTTCTACAAATCTAAGCTTTGCGAAGTTCGTCATAACGTGCATATAGTATGACAATATGTACTGAACCCATGTAATCTGCTTATCAGGGCCAACCTTCCCCCCCTTCCCTCCCCTCCTGCGATCCTCATTTTCAGTCTGCCTGTCCGAGTACTCAAGATTTTCTAAATTCTCGAATTTCTCTGCATGCACTGCTATATCAAAAGCGAAACCCGGATCCTGAAATCCAACAACACCGAGAAGGAATTATTATGTAGTAATGTAATTCCCATATCGACAGTAACCAGGCACTTTGAACCCCAACACCAAGCTGCTATTGATGCTGCCATTGATTTTGAGCATTTCCTGGACGCTGTGAAACGTTACCTAACTTATGTACCTACCTACATAGGTAAGCACCCCAAGCACCTTAACATTAACATGAAGTCTCGAAAAAGCCCAAAGGAGACCGAAGAAGAGCCTCAAAAAGCACATGACATGTCATGAAGTTCCGACACCAGCGGACTGCAGAGAACAGCATAGCCTCGCTCGTTTCTGAATTTCGGGTCCCTTGGATTGCTTTGATGTTGAATATAGTATGCCGAGACATATTCTCGGCTTATGCATTGTTTTTTGTTATCCTTTGAAACATCTACGGGTTATAGAGAGATCCCGGAATGAATAAACTATGCAGAAAAGTTCCTCGGATCATCACCAGCTTGCGATTATCCGTTGCCGGATTACTTGGAAGCCATAAGGTCAAACGGCAGTAAAAAAAGCGAATATAAGTATAATTGATTGTTGAGGAAATACGAGCATGATGGATTTCCTTAGAACCCCTAACGCAAGTCAAAATGGGAATGATATAGATGAGTTTCTTCGCGTTCTGGATACGTCATTGACATTGTTGCACCTTGATCCATTTGAAGCTGTGAATGACACAGCATCCAAGACTCATTCATGAAATTGAGACTAATCACTGAATTATAAAAACGCATTTCATTAGGGGCCAATACAAAAATTAGTTTACCAGACACCAAATTTATACACCCATCATCGATAAATTTATAAACACGTCATGCAACCTAATTCTAATCACCATAAACATATAACTAACACAACACGGTAGAAAAAACCTAGCGACAGTACGATAACTTATACATAAAGATAAAAAACCTTTGACACACAAAAATGTTAAACATAAGACATTCATTGAGAGTGATGGACGCATTGTCATTCACCGTTTATTATGCATTAACTGCTTTAGTGCCGTTGAAGCGTTGTAGGTGTGATAATACCCTTCTTCGCGATCGCTACTGTACTCATGCGCTTCAGCAGCTGTGAAGAACCACATCGCGTCCGTATCATCTTTGCAATGAATTTTGCCTATATGTGCCACAGTATATTGGTGAGACAGGAAGACTTCTGCACACTTTGGAAACGGACAACGGAAAATAGGTAACGAGTTCATAATACATCTCAACATAATTTCTCTTTTCCTGGAATCGTTGAGCATCTGCATGCAGGCATTGTATGCTTGTAATCCTCTTTGATTGTGAACAGAAGCTAGATGCTGATAAAGATTGGGGAAACGGAAAACAAAAGTGCGATCGCAACCATCGATCGGACATTTCAAGTTCAGCAGATCGGTATGTAGTACGTAGAAATGTTGCCTGAGTTCATTTGGTGTTTGCAGTGTGGTATTATCGCAGCCTGGTAACGTGCAAGGGAAATTTCGTTGGTTCAGGAATTCGTCGCCTGGTGAACTGGGGTCCGGACGAGATATCACTTCCAAAAATCCGGGAAAGTATTCCATGAATCTATCTATAGGGGCCAATTCTTCCTCCATAAGCCGACTGTATAACGGATCAAGCCGCTCGTTGAAACTAAGCCACATCCTCCGTAATGATATATTGGGAAGTTCAATCCCTGGCGGGAGATTTAGCGCTTTGGAGACTGGAAACATGAATAGGTGAGTTTGCCTGATGTGCGATGGAAGATCCTGCACCGAGTCGTTACAGCCATCGATAATGCAGGTCGTCGGTATGTCTATCTGATATATTGCAGACTTTGCAGCCATAGCCGTGAAATTGGTTCTGGGTAACAGTCCTATGGGAACTGCGATATTGCACGACTCACTAGAGGTGCAAGTAGTTTCTGGGGCTGGATGCTGGCGTTTTATTATTCCTGGTAGCCGAGCTGGCCAGGTATCAGAGGCTATTTGGTCTAAGCTGAAAATCGAATTGCCGTTGATGGATTCCTGATAATTGAGTTGGTCTACCGGAAGAGCGTTGGACCAAAAATGGAGTGAGGTGGAGTGGAAAGGTGACAACCAGCTGTGGCTGAATTCGGTAGTCGTTGAATCATGATAGGATTAAAGTAAAAATACCAGCTAGCCACATAGCCATCTTGGCAGCGCTTTATTAATGGTATCTGCAACGTATTCATCAATAGAGCTATTGTGCCGCCAAATATTCTCCCTCATTTCAAGACTGTCTACCACACCAAACAATCCGACATCAATTTCGCCACACTTTTTATTGCTTCTAACTAAACCCATCTACCACAATCTGACCTCTACCATGGGCCCAAAACCTGCAACGCCTTCACACGTATTGATTTGCGATCAAATCTTTTTCCTCCGGACAGGTCCGTAATGGCCGACCACAGCGCAGCGATTTCGTACACCTCCTGCAGGACGGCTATAATACCGACATTGTCGTTGGTTTCATAGTTTCGGACGGCTGAAATGCCATTTCTTTTACTGATCAACTAAGCCTATTCTGGGTGATCGAGTGATGTATTGTGGGACCGCACTAGTATCACTCGTGTTCTGCCTGAACGCGCTAAGTGCGTGAATGTGACATCACGCGGTCTATGCCGGAAGTGGCTTAGGTAGGGTCCATTCAACCGGCCAAAAACGTAATCAACTTCTAAAATGCCGTGACTGGCCTTGTGCGTTGGCTGTTACATAATGTTTTGCTCTGTAAAATTAATGTTATTCTCTTGATCTACCAATTCAGCGAGTGTATTTTAACTCGTCCCTGGTGTTCGTGGTGCTGAAAGTGATCGATATGCGAGAGTATTTTGCCAGCCTTTCGGAACCATACGTCACTCATAACCACCACCACAGGGAAGTAATGGTGAATGCTCACTAGGTGTCAATTTCACGTATGTGTGAGAAGAGAAAGACCATTTCAAAAACGAGTCACCGTATCAATAAAGCGAGTCAACTTCGGCTCACCAAGATACGACATGAAGGTATATCGAAGGACACAAGTTGAAGAACTTATGAACCTTTCAAATAATCAACGGTACAAAAAGAATTCTGATATTTCAAAATGCTTGGGAAAATCCGTAATGTTTTTACCGTACGCAAATCGAGTTCATCATGCGGTTAGAATTGTCGGGTCGTCTAGTACAGGCTAGGACTTCGGGAAATGCAAGATACTAAGGGGAAGTAGGGGGTGCGGTAAAACTGTATCTTCAGAGGAGGAATTGTCTTCCATGATCGCTGTTCATTGAAAACTGTGGTTGGGACAGAAGAGTATGCACTGCAGCAGTTCCCCGAATGTGGATAATTACTCAGTGAACTCACGCGTATGGATGACTCATGAGGTTATGTCAACTTCAAGTCAATCACAATCTTTACACTGATTAATGTTGATCGAGATGCCATGAATTCAGGATCTTAAGTGCAAGAAGAGATTTGATTTCGATATTGATTTATGATTGCTACATCTAGAAATAAGAACCACCTATTGCCATTCCATGAGATCGTTCGTAAATTCTCTTGATGCAGAGTTGGAAACCCGCACCTATGAAATCAGTGGTTAGCGTCAAACCCATCATTTTTCGGTAAACAAGACTTACAGAAGACAGATCTTGATCTTCACGATTACTCAAACATTCTGAAAGAATACAATAACGTTGTAAAACGAATCTCTTTGGGGAGTCTCTAAGCCCTCCTACTGATGTGCGTTGTTTTGTGAAATGCACATGGCGTTCAGTACAGACACATCCGCAGATAACGAGAATAACGTCAATTGCAGAGAGCTTGAATCATGAGTAAGCCAATGCACGGAGCGCAATGCTGAGTGTCGTTTACGTGATTGTTTATAGCTAAAATGACGTTTTCGCGGCTGGAATGGACCGCAACTAAACCACTTTCGGCACGGACCGAGTGATTTCGCATTCACACACTTAGCTCGTTCAGGCGTGACGCGAGTGACATTGCGTGCGGTCCCACAGTGCATCATTCGATAATTCCGAAAAGGCTTGGTTAATCAGCAAAAGCAGTATCGGTTTAGCATTTCAAAACCATAGAATTAATGGATCATAGCCGTTCCTGAGAGGAAGCATGAGATCGCTAACCGGCGGTTGGTTCTTACGGACCCATTGGAAAAAAAAAGCTTCAGTGACGAGGCACTCGATGGAGGGGTTGGGGCTCACCAGAGAGATCACATTGCTGGACGCTGTTGTATATAGAAGCAGGAACAAGGATGGTAAAATCCGTATCGGGTTGTTGGTATCAAGGGCAAGGCCTTTACATAGCTGGCATGCTCAGCTTATATGGTGGAAAGGCTTGGGCAGTCGCTGGAAGTGGATTTGATGTGCACCACATTCGTATATTACCAATTCTTTTGACATATTTACCCCAGATATGCCATGTTACAAATACTGGACATTGGAAGCCACTTTGGTGGCGTGCAGCAGCCATTGTGCGAATCATGTTTTGTGGTGAATAGGATTATATTTTCGAAAATGAGGGAGAACATTGCGCGGCATAATAAATGAATTTCATGGATACATTCTAGAATACCAGTATCCGCTGCCAAGATAGCCATGCCATGGACGTTCGGTTTAGTCTTGAACATGCCGCGTCTAGCTAGCTTTCGTCCTATACTTCTATCATTGTTCACCGACTGACGTATTCAACCACAGCTATTTGTCGCCTCTACACTCCACTGCCTCACTCCACTTTTGGTTCAACAATCTTCAGGTATACTGACACATTTATTGCGATCCATCGACGCACTCTTGCTTGTAAATCCAGAGTTAACACCCTCCGACACTTGGTCATTGTGCTAATCAGGAATAGTAAAACGACAACGTCTACCGACACAAAATTCTCAAACCTCCACCAAGTCGTGCAGTATCACAGCTTTCAAAGGACACTGTCTAACCTGGAACCCCATTGACGACCATGGCCTCCAACTGTGCTCAATATCAGATAGATTTGCCGACGACCTGCATCGTCGAAGGCTGTGATGCCTCACCAAAGGATCTTCAGTCCCACATCACGAAGGACCACATTTTTATATTTCCCGTCCGCAGTGCCCTGAACACACCGTCAGGAATGGTACCTCCCCAGGAGAATTCACAAGGCAACTGGCTTCCCTTCACCGCGCGTCGGAGTACAGTATACGATCCGCTTAGACGAGACGAAGTGAGCATGGCGGCTGCAGTTCTGACTTCGATGTACGAAATCTTGCATCTGATATCACATCCAGACTGCGGTGAATCGGAATTCGAATTCCTGCACCAACAGGAGTTCTATTGTCCAATCCCAGGCTGCAGATCTTTCGGACCGCACACAAGATTGGAGCTTAGGCATCATTTCTATGCAACGCATACCAATGCACTGACCTTGAAATGCCCGATCCAAGGTTGCAATGTCGTTTTCCAAGATCGCACCCCGGACCTTTATCACCATGTGGTTTTTGACCACAATGAAAAAGGGCTCAAAGGACACAATGCATGCATGAAGGCTTTTAATGAGTGCAGAAATAAGGAAACTCTGTTGAAATGCATTCTCGGCTCCTCCCCCATTTTCAGATGTCCGTTCCTAGACTGCGGCGATCTCTTTGCGTCTTACGAGAGTACTGTGGTGCATATCACGGATATTCATTGCCAGGACGACCATGACGTGGTGAACTTCTTCAACGCTGCGGAAATGGATCTCAATGACACTCCAGAAGAAGAGTCCCGGCACGTCCTACAAGCTTCACCGGCACTAAGGAACCTGGTGCATGGGGAGATGTGAATCCCACAGCATTCACAACTACTTTGATATTAAAATGAATAACTGTGTCATGTTTACCCTGTTGTGTGTCGAACTGTTTGTGTTTTTATGTATACCTTATGCTCTCGCTAGGTTTGTTCTAAGTTGTTATGTTAGTTGATTTTTATGGTGATCAGAATCGGGTTCGATGACCTGCATGTAAATTGATCGACGATAAGTGTATACGTTTTGAGTGTCCTGAACTTATTTTTGTACTGGCCGTTGGTATGCCGTTATTTTTTTCTAATTCAATGATTAATCCAAATATCATGAATGAGTTCTGGATGCTGTGTCGTCCATATCGCCAAATGCACCAAAGTGCTTTAATGCCAATGAAGCATGCAGAATGTGATGAAAATCTCCTTCAGCATTCCGAGTGTAATTTCTGTCAGAGGTCCGAAATAAGTTTATTCGCATCTCCTGGGAAATGCCTCGTTCTTATATTCGCTGACGTGCTGTCGTTTGACGGTATGACTCAATTGCAGTCGGAGCATGGAAAATGGAAAGCTGCTGATGATCTGTTAATACTGACGGCATAGTTCACTCATTCTGATACGTATCCGTAACTTGCCGGAAGTTGGAATGTCAGCGGACAATGGAAACCGGCTTATAAGCCGTGAATATGTTTTGGCATACTCTCTTTGATTCCCATGAAATTGCCGGGTGTCATAATTGACCGTTTTTTTTTTTTTCGCTCTTACAGAAATTATTCTCAATCCTGTACAGCATAATCTTCAGAAGCGTCTTGAATATTTGGAGATACGGAATCTTCAAAAGTTCACCCGAGAGGGGGTGAAAAAAAAACTATAGCAGAACAATGCCTTGCTGGCCATGGTTTCCGTGGCATCATGCAATCATGAAATCAAACTCTGGGTGATGACTTTGTTTCACAGGCAGTGCGAATGTCACTTGTAATTGTCAACCAAGTACCTTCCTTCACGCAATAACTTCTGCATACAAGTTATACCGAATCATATTTTGATCTGTAGAACATATTCTCAGACACGCACTGAATGGGGTTGACAGTGTTGTGTGCTGCTATCATTTGATAACCACGGGGATAAGTACCTTTCGCCCTTCGCCCCCCCGCCCCTCACTCCCCGGCCTTACCCTTCCTACGCTTACCTTCCTCTGTAGGTGTTTCGAACCACAAGATGCTGTAGAACACTTCGGGTTAATCTTATACGGTCTTAGTTGTGTTGTAAAGGGCAATCGATTGCCAACCACCTCTTGAGAAACACTATAAATACAAATAAACTTTCTTTTCTGGATTCCTCCGTTTTGTGTTGGCTACTGGCGAATATACCCGCGTATGGATGTTGCAGAGTTCAACAAACCTAATGATGATAACTGTGTCTCGAAATGTTACTCGTTTCCTCTCACGATGCGAATCGGTAGGCGTATGAAACTCTCCAGAGGACCCTCCGATATCCAATTCCAGTTTGAAAATCCAAGCCGTTGCAGTGATTCTTCAGCACCTATGGCCCATTGTAACGTTCTGAGCAAGCTTCTGTATTTCCTTCCCATTTTTTCCTGGTCATTAGCTTGGATATGGACTTCTTGAAAAAAAAGAAACAGAAGAACGACTGGGTGTGCCGAACGAGGAGCCCTTGACCGCCACCGTTGCCATCGAGACGCAGGGACGACCGATTCAGCCCTCCGAATACGACAAAAGGCTGGAATATCCAGTGTAGAAAGTTTGGGGATGTTAGACCACCCACTATGAAAAGTGGACTATGTCACCGTGACATACTTCATCCTTAACACCGAGGAACCTTGAAGATACATTGTACAGGATGACAATAACGGCCTGTATTATTGAAAAACGATGTTCTGATTCCACGAAATGGTCTTTGAAGGAAAATCGCTGCAGTCAGGACAGTGATGAAAATAAAAAGGAAAGAAAGAACCATTTGAAGAAATGTAAAAAAAAAAAAAAAAAAAAAATTGAGTAAAGATTGTGCGACGGCAATTGCTACACGACATCGTATATCGAATATTCGATACAGGATATGTTGAGGTTAAAAATTTCGGCAACCGGCATGGCTCTCTAACCCCCGATCATAATTGCTGTCTCTCTTGAGACTCCAAGATTGCGTCACTATGAATGATCTAAAACATAGTGTGTGATAACTGTTGGGTATTATTGGTTTTGACCCAGACTGAAGCGGTACAAGAAGGGCACGTTTCGCTGGGTTCAAGAATGGTGAAATAATGTCTTGGCTTGGCTTGTGCGTGGCAAATCTCACTCAGCGCGGCTTTTATTACACTGAATGATGAGAGTAGGCGTTCCTACACAACCCCTTCCTGAATTTTAACATCAATCAATGTTAATGGCTGTAACACTGCTGACCACCGTCGATATACCGTCAGACAATGACCGAAGTGAAGTTGTACATTCTTCAACAAGTATTATATTTCTTAATTGCATCAAGAATATACTCACGGAGGCTTTGAGGTCGGCACAAGGGCGATCTCACACACAATCAAATATTCAATAGAAAATAATGACAACTACAGTATCAACGAATACATCAAATCCACTTAATACACTGAAGAGACTTTTCGATAATCACAACTGGTAACGCCTAATTTCTATAACTCAAGCTCTTTTAGAAAATAAGTAATCTGACTCCTCTTATTTATCGTAATGATTCGTAATATCATTCTTATCCTAAACTATTCGATAATGTAACATTCGAACGGTTATCACAACTCTAATTCCACAACAAAAATACTGATTGTCCAACTGACGCAAGCTGTTATACGGCTGAGAATGCAGGTGTCAATGACATTCAGGGTGGCTTTAGGCGAATCATCGACGTTGCTTAGTAACTCCTGTCTAGCGTGTTAGCACGTCCATCTAGTATCTACCATGCAGGTGAATAGTTCCGGAGGGATACCTACAAGAACCTCCTCATGCTCCACCATCGTGACAATTTCATCCGAACCTGAAACACCAGCGAAAGTCTACTGATTGGCCATGCTGGAGCTCTCAGCATCACCAGCAGCCCCATGTTCATCCAAACGGTCCGCTCCGGAAACAACGAAAGGCACAGCATCAGGCGACATACCGAGAAGCTCACGAGCGGAGACAACGTCAAGCTCACCCACAGACAAACCGAGGTTTCCTGTCGCCTGCATATCCCGCGCGTTCATTTCCTCAACCCTGTTTACGATAGGGTCTTGAAGTGTCGGAGTGCGGAAAAAAAGATCTTCAGCCTGCCATTCCCTGAGATTGTTCGGAAATTCTCCCGATCGGAACAGTTCGGACCAAAATTCGTCCATGTCATCCTGGTCCTCATCGGAATGGAGGAAATCGGGGTGTTCTTCGTCGCCAACGCCGATGTGATAGAGTTGGGTGGCAAAGTCCAAAGCTAAAGCTTCTGGCGTTGCGGCATCTACGGCAGTCGAGACAACAGGAGCGGGAACCGGAGTAGATGACGCTGAGGGGAGGGCAGTCGTATCATCAGTCTGTGGGATTGAAGGTCAGTATCAAATTGATTCGCTTTCAAGAATGAACACTTACAAACAAAGGTCCATGTGCTATACAACGCTCCGGCGTGACAACCGAGTTGACGATTGTATTCGTCGTGACGGATTCCGCAGGCGTAACAGGCGCGGAGACACTAGCATCAGATCCCGCGCCAGTGCTCCTACTGGCAACAACCGCAATATTACTACCAGCGGTGCGCGCGTCTCTCGCTGCCTTTCTTGCCGCCGTTCTTTGCTCCTGCCGCTGCTTCTCGGACTTTTGCTTGCTGCACTTCTCCGTAACGTGTGCTTCTGCCAATGCCCACGAAGTCGTTGGGTATCGCAAACGGAAGCGTCTGATAGCCCGAAGCTGCTGCACAGGGGGAACCTCGTGCCAGAGAAGCACGGTCCCAACTTGCCATGGCAACATGCAGAGCTTCAAAGTCTCTCCTTGAGACGGGAACTTTGCCTGATTATCAGCAGGCAGGACGTCGCTGTCCGGGTCGTCGGGCCCAGTCAACACGGGG
Organism: Pyronema omphalodes; assembly: GCA_024516155.1. NCBI lineage: Eukaryota > Fungi > Ascomycota > Pezizomycetes > Pezizales > Pyronemataceae > Pyronema > Pyronema omphalodes. The sequence goes on from JAJJXM010000014.1 coordinate 634,616, forward strand.
GCGCCGGATAGGTCTACCCCCGGGGCAGCACTGTGCCAAACGGGACCAGAAGGAGCTATTTCAGGCAAAGCGGCATCTGTGTTCTCGGAAGTCGCTGCAGTTTCGGGTTCGGAAATGTCCATAGTCCCTGACGAAGGAGAGACCTGGAGCGAAGTCGAAACGGATGTCATGCCCGCCGCCGGCTGCTCGGTGGTGCAAATAGCGAAACAGTGCTGGAGCTCCGGGGGTATAGCAGGTGCACGACTGTTGCGAGTCTTCTTTTTATGTGGCTGCGCTGCATTGGAATTCTTTGCTTCAACGGGGACAGAAGACGCAGGCTGATTCTCCGCTGTGGCCTTATACTGGCGTGCTCTTTTTCGACTGGGTGTCGCCTTTTCGAGTCTTTCAGCATTACATTCTAACACTCTTGGAGAAGCCTGATCTGAAGTACATGCAGCAGTCCCGGCAATAAAAGTACTAGAAGAGCTGAAGTCATCAGTGGCTGGGGCTATACCAGCAAGCAGCGGGCTGTGATGTCCAAGGTATTGCAGCTGTTGTGTGGGACAGGCCACTGTGGTATATAGAGTGGACAGTTGGATCCGACGTCCAGGGTTTCCGGAGAATGGGTTCCTGTACTGTCGATCGCTGGGTTCAGTCTGTTCGTTTCTTGTTGGGGTAGCCGATCCAGAAGGAGTAGCTCCCGTCTGGCTCACAGAGTTCTGATACAATGCGGGGAGAAAAGGCGACCAGGGTGTCCCAAGATGTTGGAATGACTCGTTCAGCTGAGACTGAGGCAACTGTGGAGGACTATCAACAGTTATCAGAATTGTTCCGAGCAAACAGGGTGAAAAATTAGCATACCTGCAGGAACTTCCAGTCGCTTGAACAGAGGCGAGAAGATCGAGCACCCTACAGAAGACGATTATTGTCAGCGACCGGCGGCAGCTGGATAATACCAACTGCTAGAATAATAATGGGCAGTGGGAGATGATAGTATGACTTACACCGCTGTATAGGTATCGGCTGGAGGAGTATCTCTCGCACCGGTGACAGTGTTCATAGCAGGAGAACTGGTATTGCCGCTTCTGATCGGCATCAACATGATGTATGGTCACCGTGGATTGTCAGGAAACTTACTCGTCTGGGTTGCCAAAGCTTTCCATTGCGTCTGAATGCTTGAGATGGGAGTTTTGGTCACGATAGTAAACAATATCTGCGTGTGATCTTGATTATTCTGTTGCTGTGAGGAGGATGGTAAGAAATCGAGTATGGTTCTGTGACGCGATCGCCTATGTATAGGTGGGTGGTCCAACAACCTTAAACTTTCAACACTTTGCATATCTTCCAACCTTGAATGAAAGGCTCAGCGCTACTACTGACAACGAGGGCCAAAGAGCTTGACTCTGCTGAGTCGCTGCCTCCCTGGCAACATCAGGGTCAATTACTGTTTACTGAGCACTCACAGCGATTTAGCAATAGCTATAGTGCCTGTTACGACGGGGGCGACTGCAATTGCAGGTACAACATACGGACCGAACGAGGTCGCTGTGTACCTTACAAGGAGCCACGGATCCTCAGATTTCACCGCACATGTATGTAGCTTGGAGCCTTGGCATTGGGAACTTCGATTATAAAATCTCTGGTATCAATGAGTGACATTTTTACTCATCGATATCAATGCCATGTTTGTGACCAGCTGCGTGAGAATAGCTGGGTCGGATTTTTTCCCGTTTGAGATATTTAGGTTAGGCAACTTTTAAGTCTCGACGGACTCGTACAACGGCGGAGACCCCTATTCAATTCGACAACGCAAAAGCTCCGAAAAGGAGAATAAAATAGCATCTAGATGCATAGGACGTGTTCGCATGGATGGATTGCAAGCCGACTACTTGAAATGGTTTCAACGGACTCTGGTTTTATTTATTCAACAATGGCGGTTATTATCCAGCGCCCGGTGGTTAGAAATTTGGACGTACCCCTGGCAGGCCAGTGAGTGGAGAGGGGGGGGGGGGGGGGGGGGCGAGAAGTTATAAGTACCGGCCCTCCGTTGTATTAGCTGGCAGACATTTGTTAAAACCAGGCAATCTCCATGCAGCATGACCAGAAGATTGCTTCCATGTGAACAACGAACATCGTCTACGTTTCCGGAGCACAAAACTTGCATGCATTTTGTGCTCAAGCACTTAGCACTGCTCAAATCTGATCCTTTGATGTTCGGAATCTCAAAGCAGTTATTTCTACGGGCTTTGGCGTTATAAAGTTTGACAGGTTGAAGTGACTGTGGGGGTTGAATGGGATTACTACTGATCCCCCTATGGTGTTGTTGGTACGTACAACCTGTGGACTGGTATGATCAGATTTGATTATACTGGTAACACATTTCAAAAAATGTACGAAGCAGCTTTGATTTTCAAATCCACCGATCTATTATTTATACATATCATCGTAATTCAAGCCATCCTGCGTTATTTCCGTGATTCCCTGAATACCATGATACCACAGGGGAACAGCGCTGACCAAAGCTGAGCACTTTAACGCAAGTTCAATATGCTGAGAATAATCGGTACACGAAATCGTACGAATGGCATATTGGTAAGGATGTAAGGGTTGAAAGTTGGATTTTTATTGACTATCAACCATGCTCCGTGACGAGTGCCAAACGAAGAGTTCTCTCCCATCCGAAATCAATCAAGTACCGCTTCTTTTCTATCATTCTGGGAGAATGTAATCCCGTACCATGATTGGAACCTCTCATTTTTGTATCCGAAATCCTATTCACTGATGATGACTTCGTGATTGATTGAAAGGAGCACTGTGCGAAACGTTCCCCTTTGCCCCATCATATGCAGAACTACTTTTACAAGTACAATGTAAAATGAACTTCAGTCAAAAAGATTGAAAATGAAAACGGGTGTATCAATAAACAAGCAGTCCATACAAATACAAAAAACGTTCAAGCAAAATGTCGCAATTCTGTAAATGAAGGCCAGCGCGATTCTATACTCACGGCGATTAATTACGTTATGATTGTGAAAATCCCACTCTTCATGCCAGGTATTCAGGCGTAAAGCCTTCCTTAAAGTCTTCCAAGTTGGTAAATTGTTTGGATATGGCCATTGAGCGTGATTGTTGTATCAAGAGAGACTAAATAACATGTATCACTCGGAACCACAGAATTTGTCGCCGTCAGCCTATCCTGAGATCTCACGTTCACATGCAAAGAGAAAGGCAATTCCCGGAACGAGTAGCTGTATGAAAAAAGTAAGCCGACTTCGGCTCACCAAGATGCGAAAGGAACATATATAAAATCAAACCAGTACGAGATACGGTGAATCCAACAGCTGGACGCACGGTAAATCAGGATTCTGTTATTTTTAAATGGTTGAGACTATCCATAATGTTATCACCGTAGGTAAATAAAGTTTGTCATGCGGTAAGGATTGCCAGGTCGTCTGGTTCAGGCTAGAACGTACGGGAAATATGAGGTACTAAGGAGAAGGACTGGGTACTCGACATTGTCTCTTCAGACGGGGCGTCTTATTCAGCGATGGCTGTTCATTAGAAAATGTAGGCTGTTGTTGAGACAGAACACTACGCAATGTATCAATCGCCCCAATGTGGATAAATACTCTTGAACCCATGTGTATAGATGAGGTTATGTCAACATTGAGTCTAGCAGGATATTGGCATTGATCAATGTTAATCGAGATGTTACCATTTCTGATTTTTCAAGTAAAACCGGTGATTAAGTTTAATATCTATCTACGATTGTTACATCTGCGAATAAGAACAACCTATTGCCATTGCCTGAAATCTTCGTGAATTCCAACTGTCCTATAGTTCAAAGCTGCTGATCTCGGTGGATATCCTCCACCAGAGAACATTCTCATACTCGCAGGGTAACAGACAGAGCTTTAGTGTCTTTCCTTGAGACAGCAACTTTCTCTGGGGGGCAGCCGGCAGGACATCACTATACGGGTCGTCAGGGCCAGTCAAGACGGGGGCGGAAGACTGGTCATCGCCTGGGGCTGCACTGTGCCATGCGGGACCGCTAACAGCCTCAGCGGCCTCAGCGACCTCAGCGGTTAAGTGCTGCAATTCGGAAGACTGATTCGGAGATCACAGCGTGTGACGCGGATTCGATTGAACCGGTGTCTGCTGAACTCGCAATACTGAGTTATGTTTACAGCATTGTTTGTAACTAGGATGACGTTTTCGCGGCTGGAATGGACCGCAACTTAACCACTTTCGGCACGGACCGAGTGATTTTGCATTCACACACTTGGCTCGTTCAGGCGTGACGCGAGTGATACTGCATGCGGGTACACAGGGCATCATTCGATCATTCCGAAAAGGCTTAGTTGGTCAGCAAAAGCAGTATCGGTTTAGCATTTCGAAACCATAGAATTAATGGATCATAGCCGTTCCTGAGAAGAAGCATAAGATCACTGACCGGCGGTTGGCTCTTACGGACCCATTGGGAAAAAAAAGCTTCAGTGACGATGCACTCGACGGAGGGGTTGGAGCTCATCAGAGAGATCACATTGCTGGACGCTGTTGTATATAGAAGTAGGAACAAGTGTGATAAAATTCATATCGGGTTGTTGGTATCAAGGGCAAGGCCTTTACATAGCTGGCAAGCTCAGCTTATATGGTGGAGAGGCTTAGGCAGTCGCTGGAAGTGGATTTGATGTGCACCACATTCGTATATTACCAATTCTTTTGGGATATTCACCCCAGATATGCCATGTTACAAATACTGGACATTGGAAGCCACTTTGGTGACGTGCGGCAGCGATTGTGCGAATCATGTTTTGTGATGAATAGGATTATATTTTCGAAAATGCGGGAGAACATTGCGCGGCATAATAAATGACTTTCATGGATACATTCTAGAATACCAGTATCCGCTGCCAAGATAGCCATGCCATGGACGTTCGGTTTAGTCTTGAACATGCCGCGTGTAGCTAGCTTTCGTCCTATACTTCTATCATTGTTCACCGACTGACGTATTCAACCACAGCTGTTTGTCACCTCTACACTCCACTGCCTCACTCCACTTTTGGTTCAACAATCTTCAGGTATACTGACACATTTATTGCGATCCATCGACGCACTCTTGCTTGTAAATCCAGAGTTCACACCCTCCGACACTTGCTCATTGTGCTAATCAGGAATAGTAACACGACAACGTCTACCTACGTAAATTCTCAACCCTCCACTAAGTCGTGCCGTATCGCAGTTTCCACAGAACTCTGTCCTACCTGGAACCCCATTGACGACCATGGCCTCCAACTGTGCTCAATATCAGATAGATTTGCCGACGACCTGCATCGTCGAAGGCTGTGATGCCTCACCAAAGGATCTTCAGTCCCACATCGCGAAGGACCACATTTTTATATTTCCCGTCCGCAGTGCCCTGAACACACCGTCAGGAATGGTACCTCCCCAGGAGAATTCACAAGGCAACTGGCTTCCCTTCACCGCGCGTCGGAGTACAGTATACGATCCGCTTAGACGAGACGAAGTGAGCATGGCGGCTGCAGTTCTGACTTCGATGTACGAAATCTTGCATCTGATATCACATCCAGACTGCGGTGAATCGGAATACGAATTCCTGCACCAACAGGAGTTCTATTGTCCAATCCCAGGCTGCAATTTGTTCGGACCGCACACAAGATTGGAGCTTAGGCATCATTTCTATGCAACGCATACCAATGCACTGACCTTGAAATGCCCGATCCAAGGTTGCAATGTCGTTTTCCAAGATCGCACCCCGGACCTTTATCACCATGTGGTTTTTGACCACAATGAAAAAGGGCTCAAAGGACACAATGCATGCATGAAGGCTTTTAATGAGTGCAGAAATAAGGAAACTCTGTTGAAATGCATTCTCGGCTCCTCCCCCATTTTCAGATGTCCGTTCCCAGACTGCGGCGATCTCTTTGCGTCTTACGAGAGTACTGTGGTGCATATCACGGATATTCATTGCCAGGACGACCATGACGTGGTGAACTTCTTCAACGCTGCGGAAATGGATCTCAATGACACTCCAGAAGAAGAGTCCCGGCACGTCCTACAAGCTTCACCGGCACTAAGGAACCTGGTGCATGGGGAGATGTGAATCCCACAGCATTCACAACTACTTTGATATTAAAATGAATAACTGTGTCATGTTTACCCTGTTGTGTGTCGAACTGTTTGTGTTTTTATGTATACCTTATGCTCTCGCTAGGTTTGTTCTAAGTTGTTATGTTAGTTGATTTTTATGGTGATCAGAATCGGGTTCGATGACCTGCATGTAAATTGATCGACGATAAGTGTATACGTTTTGAGTGTCCTGAACTTATTTTTGTACTGGCCGTTGGTATGCCGTTATTTTTTTCTAATTCAATGATTAATCCAAATATCATGAATGAGTTCTGGATGCTGTGTCGTCCATATCGCCAAATGCACCAAAGTGCTTTAATGCCAATGAAGCATGCAGAATGTGATGAAAATCTCCTTCAGCATTCCGAGTGTAATTTCTGTCAGAGGTCCGAAATAAGTTTATTCGCATCTCCTGGGAAATGCCTCGTTCTTATATTCGCTGACGTGCTGTCGTTTGACGGTATGACTCAATTGCAGTCGGAGCATGGAAAATGGAAAGCTGCTGATGATCTGTTAATACTGACGGCATAGTTCACTCATTCTGATACGTATCCGTAACTTGCCGGAAGTTGGAATGTCAGCGGACAATGGAAACCGGCTTATAAGCCGTGAATATGTTTTGGCATACTCTCTTTGATTCCCATGAAATTGCCGGGTGTCATAATTGACCGTTTTTTTTTTTTTCGCTCTTACAGAAATTATTCTCAATCCTGTACAGCATAATCTTCAGAAGCGTCTTGAATATTTGGAGATACGGAATCTTCAAAAGTTCACCCGAGAGGGGGTGAAAAAAAAACTATAGCAGAACAATGCCTTGCTGGCCATGGTTTCCGTGGCATCATGCAATCATGAAATCAAACTCTGGGTGATGACTTTGTTTCACAGGCAGTGCGAATGTCACTTGTAATTGTCAACCAAGTACCTTCCTTCACGCAATAACTTCTGCATACAAGTTATACCGAATCATATTTTGATCTGTAGAACATATTCTCAGACACGCACTGAATGGGGTTGACAGTGTTGTGTGCTGCTATCATTTGATAACCACGGGGATAAGTACCTTTCGCCCTTCGCCCCCCCGCCCCTCACTCCCCGGCCTTACCCTTCCTACGCTTACCTTCCTCTGTAGGTGTTTCGAACCACAAGATGCTGTAGAACACTTCGGGTTAATCTTATACGGTCTTAGTTGTGTTGTAAAGGGCAATCGATTGCCAACCACCTCTTGAGAAACACTATAAATACAAATAAACTTTCTTTTCTGGATTCCTCCGTTTTGTGTTGGCTACTGGCGAATATACCCGCGTATGGATGTTGCAGAGTTCAACAAACCTAATGATGATAACTGTGTCTCGAAATGTTACTCGTTTCCTCTCACGATGCGAATCGGTAGGCGTATGAAACTCTCCAGAGGACCCTCCGATATCCAATTCCAGTTTGAAAATCCAAGCCGTTGCAGTGATTCTTCAGCACCTATGGCCCATTGTAACGTTCTGAGCAAGCTTCTGTATTTCCTTCCCATTTTTTCCTGGTCATTAGCTTGGATATGGACTTCTTGAAAAAAAAGAAACAGAAGAACGACTGGGTGTGCCGAACGAGGAGCCCTTGACCGCCACCGTTGCCATCGAGACGCAGGGACGACCGATTCAGCCCTCCGAATACGACAAAAGGCTGGAATATCCAGTGTAGAAAGTTTGGGGATGTTAGACCACCCACTATGAAAAGTGGACTATGTCACCGTGACATACTTCATCCTTAACACCGAGGAACCTTGAAGATACATTGTACAGGATGACAATAACGGCCTGTATTATTGAAAAACGATGTTCTGATTCCACGAAATGGTCTTTGAAGGAAAATCGCTGCAGTCAGGACAGTGATGAAAATAAAAAGGAAAGAAAGAACCATTTGAAGAAATGTAAAAAAAAAAAAAAAAAAAAAATTGAGTAAAGATTGTGCGACGGCAATTGCTACACGACATCGTATATCGAATATTCGATACAGGATATGTTGAGGTTAAAAATTTCGGCAACCGGCATGGCTCTCTAACCCCCGATCATAATTGCTGTCTCTCTTGAGACTCCAAGATTGCGTCACTATGAATGATCTAAAACATAGTGTGTGATAACTGTTGGGTATTATTGGTTTTGACCCAGACTGAAGCGGTACAAGAAGGGCACGTTTCGCTGGGTTCAAGAATGGTGAAATAATGTCTTGGCTTGGCTTGTGCGTGGCAAATCTCACTCAGCGCGGCTTTTATTACACTGAATGATGAGAGTAGGCGTTCCTACACAACCCCTTCCTGAATTTTAACATCAATCAATGTTAATGGCTGTAACACTGCTGACCACCGTCGATATACCGTCAGACAATGACCGAAGTGAAGTTGTACATTCTTCAACAAGTATTATATTTCTTAATTGCATCAAGAATATACTCACGGAGGCTTTGAGGTCGGCACAAGGGCGATCTCACACACAATCAAATATTCAATAGAAAATAATGACAACTACAGTATCAACGAATACATCAAATCCACTTAATACACTGAAGAGACTTTTCGATAATCACAACTGGTAACGCCTAATTTCTATAACTCAAGCTCTTTTAGAAAATAAGTAATCTGACTCCTCTTATTTATCGTAATGATTCGTAATATCATTCTTATCCTAAACTATTCGATAATGTAACATTCGAACGGTTATCACAACTCTAATTCCACAACAAAAATACTGATTGTCCAACTGACGCAAGCTGTTATACGGCTGAGAATGCAGGTGTCAATGACATTCAGGGTGGCTTTAGGCGAATCATCGACGTTGCTTAGTAACTCCTGTCTAGCGTGTTAGCACGTCCATCTACCATGCAGGTGAATAGTTCCGGAGGGATACCTACAAGAACCTCCTCATGCTCCACCATCGTGACAATTTCATCCAAACCTGAAACACCAGCGAAAGTCTACTGATTGGCTCTGCTGGACTCGTCAGCATCACCGGCAGCCCCATGTTCGTCTAAACTGTTGGCCCCGGCAACGACGAAAGGCACAGCATCAGGCGACATACCGAGAAGCTGACGAGCTGACGCGACACCAATGTCAGCCAGTGAGAAACCGAGGTTTTCCGCCGCCTGCATATCTCGCGCGTTCATTCCCTCAACCCTGCTAACGATGGGGTCCTGAAGTGTCGGAGTGCGGAAAAACAGATCTTCAGCCTGCCATTCCCTGAGATTGTTCGGAAATTCTCCTGTTCGGAACAGTTCGGACCAGAAATCGTCCATGTCATCTTCTTCCTCGTTAATAGACTGAAAGAGGGGTCCCTCAGCGCCTGCTGGGGAAGCTGTGGAGAATGCCTCTGGAGAGATCTCGCTGTCTACATTGACGTGACTGTGACCCAATTCAGTGTCGCTCATGGCCAAAGCCGAAGCTTGAGCGGTAGCATCCGATCCACAGTCTTCGGAGGGACTAGTGGCCTGGACAAAGCAGTCAAAGACATTTAGGTTGGTACCTTGCATCTGTGAAATCAGTGATTAGCGTTGAATACATCTTCTTCTCGGTGACCAAGACTTACAGCAGGCAGATCGTCGTCTTCAGGGCCCAACAAGGACAGTGGTCCGATCGGAGTAGCAGTAGCAGTATCCAGGCACGCCAAAGGTCCAGCCGGCACGGGAAGAATACCATCAGCGAAGGGGCTTGCGGAACGACCAGCAATTCGGTGACCTTCGACACAGCGGGAACCAGAAGCTCTCGCTGCCTGGCGAGCATCTCTTGCCGCCTTTCTCTCGATCCTTCTATCCTCCTGTCGCTCCTTCTCCGACTTTTGTTTCCGACAGCACTTTGAAATATGAGCCTCTGCCCTGGTCCATGAAGTCCCGGGGTATGCGAGGCGCAACCGTCTGACTGCCCGAAGCTGCTGCTCTCTGGGGATATCCTGCCACCAGAGCACAGCCCCATACTCCCAGGGTAGCAGACAGAGCTTCAATGTCTTTCCTTGAGACGGCAAGTTACCCTGGTCAGCAGCCGGCAGAACATCACTATCCGGGTCATCAGGGCCAGTTAAGACGGGGGCGGGAGACAAGTCATCGCCTGGGACTGCACTGTGCCATACGGGACCGCTAATAGCCCCAGCAGCTTCAGTGGTGTTGGAGGTGCTGCAATTCGGGGAGGCTGAGGAGGATGTCACAGCCTATGACGCGGATTGCAGTGAACCGGGATCTGCTAAACTCCCAGCCGGCTGCCCAACGCAGGAGAAATCCAGGACGTTCTGTAGGCACCGCTGAGGTGAATGACCAGCAATAGCCCTACGAAGCCTCTTCTTCCGATGCTGCTTTTCAGCAACATTGCCTGATCCTCCAGACGCATAAGCAACAGCTTAAGTGGCTGCTCTAGTCCTGGGGTGACTAGCTCTCTTTCTCTTGGGAGCTGCCTGCTGGGGTCCCTCTGAGGTGATTGCCGAAGCTTGGGCCGGAGCAACACCTGGTTCAGACGCAATGTGCCCTGGGATAGGATTGTTGAAATTCAGAAAGCCAGGGTTGAGTGGGGCCGAACCATAGCTCCATGAGTTCGGAAGTCCAGCAGACTGATGGTTCGCCTGCACTCGGGCATCTTGTTGCGGGAGGGAAGGGGCTGCGGTATGATACATCTGGCTGGGAGAAAATGTGCTGGGTGGAAGGCTAGAAGGCTATGGCCTCGTCGGAACTCCCGCCATGCCATATACCTCGCCTGACTGCGAATAATACACAGCATCGCCGGGAAAAGGAGTTTCCCGCTGACGAATCATGTTACCAATCACCATGTAACTGGGGATGGAAGGGTATTCTGCAGTGATCCGTCTCTTCTGATTGCCAAAGTATGGGATATGCTGCGCGGGCGACCACCCGAACGATCTGGCACTCCTGCTGTAGGAATAGCCGATCGGGGATGGAGTTAGATGCATGCTGCTATTCACGAAGGTTATTGACGTTCACCACACAAAGAAGAGCGGAGAAAGTACCTCCGGTGGTCTGAAATGTCTCGCGTAGACTCCTGGTGACCGGAGAAGGCTACCACCGGACCCTACGGTACATTTTTTTGCTGTGTGTAGTGTGTGTGCCGCGACAACGTAGTGTACATCGGAGGACATAGTGAGCTCCCCACCATAGCGTTGCATCATGGTTTGCTCGCCACGACGACGTGGGATTCAATCACCACACTAGCACCGTCGTGGGCATCATGCACCGGCAATATGGTCTACGATCCTGATACGTGCTAATGCATTTAAAATTCAGAGCACTACAACATAAGAAAATGTCAGGGTAAGCTATAATATTTTAGATTAATGCCATTGCAAAAATTATGGAAATCTATTATACATGAAATGTTTTCTTTATAAACAAAAAAAAAATAAAACAATGGAAACAAACATGTGAACAACATTCAGCCTCGGCAACTACAACAGAGACCCACGATCATCTCTCCCGATCTGACCATTGTTGATGCACTAAATAATAATAATAATAATAATAATAATAATAATAATAATAATAATAAGAATAATAATAATAATAATAATAATAATAATAATAATAATAATAATAATAATAATAATAATAATAATCTCATTTATGTTCCCAACCGATAGGTTATGACAATCGTAACATTACTTGTTGATACACCTAATGCCATGAACTCACTAGCTGAAGAAGGGTGTTCCCTTTGTGACAAAATATTCCTGGCTGTTATGCCTTATGAGGCCAACAAGCTCACGGATGCAACGAGCCTGGATCACCCGGAAACTGTGTCCAGAGGTGTATCTAGAGACAAGGCAACCAGATCTGATGACCTTGTACTGCTGAACGTATGCCAGTTCATACGTTCGTGTTTGAAAGATGATGGTGAAGAAGAATCTCACCATCCCAAACAGTTTGTCCTGATGACCTTGTGTTGTATCCTGTTGGAATGACACCATGGATGCACACCGTGTTGAGTTTGACCTGGCCAGGTCAAGACTTACAACACAACATTGCTCAATGGCCTTCTTTGGGCAAGCAGGGAAGAGACATGACTTCCATTTTGTGCAGTCTGCCTGGAGTTCATCTGTACCATAGGACACACCTAGGCTGTTGATGAACACAGATAGTGCGCGGCTTTCATATGGATTGAGTCTGGCCTTGTAACAAGGTCTTTCCAGTTGAATACCATTTGCAAATGGCACATCACGGAGGTCCCTGCCCTTATGCTCGAGTAAGTCAATGAAGAAGTTGTATATCGAGGTATCTTCGGTTGCTTTTGTTTCGCATGCCCTGGGCTCTAGATTGGAAACGTCCCCTGTTGGCAAGTCTTGTGGTGCGCCGGTTGTCTCAGCCTGCAGCTCGAAATCGATGTATCTGATGATATTTCGCTGCTCATTAGCCAACAAGGCGGTTTCCATATTTCTATTTGCACAAGATCGGTTCTTGGCAGACTCAATCAGCTGGCCACACATACGCTCCATACACCACTGGGAGTAGGACCACATTGGACCCAGAATGTCAAGAAAGTCTGCTACGTGTGCTAGCTGATGAAATACCGGGAGACAAGCTGCCAGACGGTAGTAATCCTGGCGATAATACCGTCTCTCATAGTATGTCAGGAAGGATGCAAATTGGGTTCGGACGCCTGCAATACCTTCAGCTGATATTTCTGGTGCAAGGCATTGTTGTATAGCCTGGACTAAATTGATATATTCCGTGTAATCCTCAGCTGGTAAGGAATCCTTTAGGAATACTGGTAAAATCAGGAGACCCAGATTTTTCCATTCTGCTGCCTTCATGTGGTGGCCATGTGCGGCAAAATCACGTAAGGACTCCCCAAAATGCGCTGGGAACATTGAATTGCTAGCCAACATGTTGCTTCCAAGAGCATTCCACCGTTCACTGGCTATATGCCACGGCTCTTCACTGGCCTTCGTATTCCTGTAGTGAGTCCTAGGTCTTTTCGCTGAGGTTTGCAGAGCACCCATATTACCTCTTCCATCAGTCTCGGCCATGTCATACAATGTATGGAATTTGCCCCGCCAATGCCGTACCATGTCAGGGATGATATTTTCCCAGAAGAGATGCATTGCATCAGGTGGGAAGCTCCTTATAATATCAACGGACTCCAGGGTCGACAGTATAGCCTCACCATTGATTCCATATTTCTTTCCCAGTTGGTCTGACCTCAATTGAACAATCTTTCGTGCTATATCGCGTGTTTCTGAGTCATTCCGTAATGGTAGATTTAACACATCATAATCCTCCCGCTGGCCATGGTTTTGCATATCAGGGTGGTTCTTTGGCATTTGAAAAGGACAATACCGTGAATTGCCATTGTGCACCGATATACATAAGCAATAGGAACAATATGCTGTGGCACGATTGCCTTTGAATTGTTGCATCTTTGCGCGCCCAGGAATATCACCAGTACAAACCGTAACATGAGCTTTCATAATGAAATCTGTGCCTCGATAGCCATTCCATGCTTGAACTCCCCGTTCCAGGCATTTGAGTTCCTTGATAGCTGGGGCAAGGAAGGAATCGAGATCCTTTGGATTGTTGGGTCCTGGTACAAAACCCAGTACGAGCAGGTTTTCTCTGAGGAATCTTTCCTCTGGCGGCAAGTTGAAACACACAAGCATCACAGGCCAAATATAGAATGAACGTCTTGATTTGAAGACCTTGACGCCATCTGTGCTGATAGCAAATGCTAGATCAGTATCTTGTGAGAAGAGGTTCTTGCGATGCTTGAGATCCTGATATAGATCTCCTGACCAGAAGTCAACACGGATTCCCCGCTCCCTGTTCTTCTCAGCTAATGACCGGTATTCTATCAGCTTCCGAGCGCGTTGTTTATTCGACCACCATAATTGTAATCGTCTAGTTATAGGTATATAGGAATGGGTAGCATGTGGTGATCGTATGCCATCAGTGCTAATCTTCCACCGTGGATGAGCACATTCATCAAAGAGACATTTGTCAATACTATCATCAAACATGGCGTATGACATGCAACTATTGGGACAGCAGTCAAATCTCTGCTCCATGACACCAGTGATATAGGTTATACGTTTACGGACTGTGCGGTGATCCAGAGGTTTCTTCCCACCTGAGCTCGCGGCTAGCAGACGGGATTGTGCTGAGACCAATGCCCGCGGAACCTGGTATTGCACATGAAGGTCGTATAATGCAAAAGAGAGAGCCTCTCGACGACTGATAATAAAGGGTTCTTGATTCAAAGGGTCAATATCCTGAACCTCTGAGATTAGGTCGTCAACGGAAGCTGCACCAGAGGGAATGTCTTGTTCATGCGATTGTATGGACCCATGGGTATCAGCTGATGAATCGCTGTCATCACTGACCAGAGATGCATATCCCTCATGAATCTGCCCTCTAACATCTCCATCTTCACTGTAGGCCTCACCTTGCCCATGCTGGTCAACGTGCACGAAATGTTCAAGTTCTCTTCTGTATAGCAGAGCATGTGGTGTATAAGATATATCCCCACCTCGTGAAGAAAGGTGGTGCGAAGATTCATTCATTGAGAAAGACTGCTCAGTGCACCCTTGGTATTCCTGGTGCTCTGAGGGTTCTGAAGTGGTCATCCAATCTTCCGCATATTCAGGTGTAGGAATCCGGTCATAGTCGGGTCCAGCATTTTCTGCATCATCCTCTGGTGTTGTGATCCTAGCCAATTGTGCGCCATCAGGACTCCGTTCATCCAGTGAGCCAGACGATGCAAACGAATTTTCAGAAGGAGTGAGGGAACTTGCTTGTTCAATGGTGTCAGGTGGCCCAACCATATTCCGTATGCTGTCCTGCCTGATTTGCCGGATGTGCCTGATCCATTCAGCATTCGATCTAACTATATGTTCAGCACCATCATAAATGGTGCATGCACACTGTCGAGGATTGAATCGAGCCATCTTCAGGCTATGTGAGAACAGTGATATTTGAAGATCCACAGTCCCCGAGTTGACCGGCTGTTGCTGGAGCCGACAATGTGGATGGCAGTGTGTTTCCGCAGATGTGGTTCTTGGAGCCAGACAGATCGCCAGTTGCAGGGGTTTTCCCACCGGTAATTGACACCTTCAGCACGTTGAACCAGATATATTCGTGCAGCTTGTATTTGCAGTTGGTGAAATGGAGCAATGATTAGTGATCAGCGATTGATGCATCCATGCAATGACACAGCTTCTTTGCCGAGGACTTCGTTTGAACCTAAGAACCTCACCAGGTATAGTAGATTTATCAGTGCAATTATTTCAATTAGCCGTTGAGTATTCTGAATTTAATTCTTGCTTTGGGTTATCGGTGAAAAACTGTTCTCTGTCACCCCCATTACAGTGGAATGATTCTGTGACAAGGATCAATTTTTTGCGGAAGGAATCACGGATCATCACTCGCTCCCGGCGATTGGGTCCTAATTTGGTTGTGGTGATACTGGGATTGAGACGGTGGGACTGTGGGTTTGCATGTTGTTTTATTATCGTTCTGTTGCAGCATTCTGTCTTCGGGCAAAACCCATGGTCTAAATTAACCTGTTCCACTAGGGTCCACCACCATTGCATGATTCACCTAAAAGCGGTGTTTAGGTCACCCCCTGGTGCGAATCACACCACAGACTATGACGTATCACTATCCTATGGTGGATGACACGATAAATGCACCGCGCACGAACGAAAATTGACATCAAACTTCAGCGAGCTTCAACACCACCACAACAACGTAAATGGGAATTTAATCCGCGGAGGATGAAAATAGCGCTCGTGAAAAATAATTCTCCGCGGCCGAAAATTAATTTGCGGCAGAGATGAATGAGCTGAAGTGTGTTAAAAACCCCTGTATTTTGTATGGGCGGGAAAAAGTTGTCCCAGTGCTTGGCACGCCAAGATGTGCCAAGATGCAGCATGAAATCACATTTGATTGGTTACATGCCATGACTAAGCTCACGGATAGCTCGGGGCATGGTCATTCCGCGCTAAGCAATTATTATGTCATCAATTCAAGCAGGGGTACATAGCGGCCTGGTTACCGTGGTTACCTAGTATGAGAAAAAATCTTAATCACCGAGTGTCACTCGGCACCGGTTTTATCCCTGTCGCATCCCTGTCATGGCGACCAAAAGTTGTCCCATTTTGGCCCCACCGGTCGGTTTATGGTGTCATCCACCATACGTACGTCATGAACGCGTACGCTAATCAGTTCCCCTCCTGCCGTTGTCCAGAACACGTAACCTCTGATGTGATCCTGTCCGACTGGATCTTGCTTCTCCCCCATCATCCTCCACACATCTCCACATTTTAGCAAACACATCCAAGGCACATTTCACGTCTAACTCCAAATCAGCCGCGTTCACTATTGCACAACGAAATGGATTCCAATTTTAACAACACCATGTCTCAGCAGTCACCCAATGCAGGAATACAATCCACCCACGCGGGTCTCCAGGCTGCAAGTACTGAAGCTCACCAGGTAGCAAAGGAACTTCCATTATACAAAGACCGAGTGAAGCTGCTGGCAATGATGGGCCTAACCGAGCAGAACCAAATACTAATGCAAGATCTGAGAGAATTTATAAAGGTGGAATGCCAGAAGAGGAACCATCCGCTGGACAAGGCATTTTCCACATTCAGCAGAGTTCTACTTTACCGGCTTACCAGAACTATTACTGACAAAGCACAGACTGCATTCGGTCAAGCCATTAATATAACAGAGGAGATCATCGAAACACTGATACATCGGATTTGTTTAGATGCCGTGAGAAACAAGCGCCAGAAAGCGAAGCGAAGAGCTCTGATGGCATCCACAGCCAACCCTCCGACTGCTGCCACAACAGCTGATCCTCGAACTCCCGCTCCGTCCACACCTGTCCAGGATGAAACCAGTGTCCCCATCGACCCCAGGCTCAGCGATTCGACTGCAGCGGCCGTTGGGAGTTTACTTCACCTGTCACAATCACCCATCCATACAGCATCGTCTCTGCAGAATACATCAGAGATATATTATCAACTGCTTGGGGAAATGAAGGTTCACAGAATGTCTTCATTGAATTCATGGGAGCAAGCTCAGAATCTCCTTGTCAGTCAGCTTCACTGTGGAGAAGCAGATCTGTTGTTCTACAAATTGCCAGAGACACAATGGAGCCCAATTTGTGTTCAAGATGAATGGGATCGGCTATTGTCTGAATGCTCAAATGATATTATCATTTTCAAAAGTGTTGGGAGCAATGATGACGAGTGGAGGTCGGAGGAGGAAGGGGATAATGTGTCAAGAATGAACGGAGTGGTCCCTTCGGTGAGTTCATTGTCCTTTTTACCAATGGTGTTTTGCTAACCCTGACTATCACTAGCCATTGCCGAAACCGAAACCAGCAGTTTTACCTCGTCCAAAACGGTCCAAAGCTGCTCCTTCTGTCAGAAGGTCATCTTCCAGGGTTATCAAAAAAACCCTGAAGGTCACCGACAATCAGGAGGTGCAGGGGAGAGCCGTGGAGGAAGGAAAGGTCAGGTCTGTAAGGAAGAGGCAGCGGCAGGAGGCCGAGGACCTCTTGTGTTGAGTATATACCCTTTCTTTTGTATTCTTATAGCTGTGGTATGAATTTTTTTTTTTTTTTTTTTTATCCCTTGTGTATTTTTTACCATTCTTATCTGGTCTTGAAATATTATTTTGTATTTATTTATTTTTCGTCCGGAGTGGTGGAAGTATGTATTAATAATATATAATTATTTATCCCATTGCACTATGAGACAACAGTATCATCACATTTTGACATCACGTGAATTCTCATCATCAAATTGTGAGTTCCATATCATCACGTTGTGAGTTCCATATCATCACGTTGTGAGTTCCATATCATCACGTTGTGAGTTCCATATCATCACGTTGTGACAATCTCCGATGCTCCGCCGTCATCACATCGAGATAATCTCTGTTGTGTGGAGCCCACATCGTCGCACGACAGCGTTGTGTGATATGAAAGCCTATATCATCACATCCGCATTCCCAGTTTATCACAGCGCCGCTGCGAAATCGTGGGTGACATCCATCGTGTGATTGTGATCACGAAAAAATGAACCGTAGTGGGATATACACTGGATGACCAATTCTGATTTCCATAGTCACCGGAGACAGCATTTCCATTCTGCTGAACACTGAAACCATTCTGTTAGTCCCCGGCGTATTATGAGGATGCGGCAGAGATACGCCGAGTCCCGTTCGTGGAGTACGGATGATTCCGCGTGGGAACAAGAAACGAGGAGTCCGCAATTGCATGGCATGATAATCCGTGAGCAGGCTGGGCTGTACGGAATGCTCTATTGCCTGGACGTTTGTCGTTTTCGGAATTAGCAGCCGAATATGTCGAGGACAGAGAACTGATTGATGATCCCCATCACTCCATGTATTGTGGTGTCGTGCTCATTCCTTAGCCGAGTGGCATAGTACTTTAGAGTGATGTTGAGGTAGGAATGGGCCGCTCGGAGATGATGGGTTGGTTGTTGGGAAAAGGTCTTGCTGGTTTATATAGTCCGGACCTCCATGATGGATGGGATCCAAAATCGACAAAGGGAGGTGGCAGGTTGAGAGAAGGTGGTGGGCAACGTGAAAAGGAATGCGAGGTAAGAGAGGTGTCCAAAGGAATACACAGAGGGAATGCAGGATTTATAGGAGTTCTCCAGATATTAGCGCCTTGGCTGTGCTGGAAAGAAGACAACTTAGGTTAGCGTGGGTCATTTTGCGCCCCATCGTCAAAAACAACTCTTGATAATGACCCCTGCCTGAACTGGAAAACGAACAAGGGGTGTATGGAGTGAATAGGGAATTCGGTGATTTTCCAAGCGAAAAAAACAAATCCCTGTACGCGGCATATTGCCATACCTGTACAATCATCCGTAGACCAGTCTGGGAGATATGTGACCACAAGATCCGATAACTCAAAGTGATGACGTGCAATCAACTTCATCCCCCGCGGTTTCAACCTGATGTTTGACAGTCCTCGTGTTCAAGATCCATCCATCAAGGGACCAGATATCAATTTTAGCCAAGACACGAATGGTATTTTTGGGTTGCGCGCCGAGAAGAAGCTTTACGGGTACGTCACTGTCCTACGGTTGATTGAATGCCTGGGCATGGCAGATCACTCGCTCCAACGGAAACGAGTGATGTCGAGCGTAATAGTCAGTGCTTAGAGACACACGCCACTCCAACGCTAATAAAACAACACGTTTTTCGCTTAATTATCCTAATCGGGAAGTCGGAGAGAACTCTCACGGCTTCACGAATTCCACCCTCCGAGGCCCATGGCTCCCATGAAGCCTCCCCCCCCTCCGCGCTTCGGCCTCACCTCCGATATGCGCATGTTCGGTGGCAGCAACTCATCCCGAGTCTCCACGCCTGCCCCCGCCGCCGAAGACGACGTGTTTGGGTCCTCCGCACCCGGCACCCCAACGCGTCCCAGTAAAGACGCCCCCTCCGCAGCCCCAGGATCAGGTTGGTCCTCGGGGAGCTCCCTTTCTTCGTGCCCCAGCACCGTGAAGAAACGCGCACACGTTGCGGCCTTCGGGTCGCTCGTGCAAAGCGAACTCCATTCCGCCCCCGCGGTAGGCTCCCAGGCCTCCCCCCAAGTCAGCGTGTCCCTTATGGACAAGTTGTCGGAGCGCCTCGCCGCTGCGGAGGAACGCTTGAAGGCTCTGGAGGAGCAAATACGTCTCCAGGAAGCCCGCCCATGCTCGTGCCCGCAGGCAAACCTCGCGACGTCGACCCAGTCTACCGCCCTTCGCCAGCCCCACCCTGTTGGCACCCAACAGTCTGCTCAGGCAGAGAAATCCAGAACTTCCTCCGTTGTCGTAGGCATGCCCAAGGCTGCCCCCATACCATCCCTCCCCGCCCTCCCGCGTGCGTCCAAACTCACCGCGGCCCAATCCTACGCCGCAAAGCTCCGCAGCAACCTCCCCGAGCTCCCCCCCCCCGCCCCCCCCTCCGGCGTGGCAGCTTGTTCCCTCACGCAAACAGCTGAAGGCCCCCCAACGCCCTCCCAACTTTTCCGTCCCCGAAAAGAACCTCGCCGCTGAAGATCGCCGCATGATCTTCGTCCGTCAGGAAGGCGCCCGCCCCTCGTCGAAACCAGACCAGGATTTCACGGCCGCCATCAACGTCTGCTTGCACCTCCGCGGTGCACCCCATTTCCACCGTGTAGCCCGAGTCTCCAGAAACTCGAAGGGAACGATCACGGCTACCACCAACCCGGGAGTGAGAGCGGACTCCCTGATATCGTGCTACCGCAACGAGATCCTCAATGCCATCCGCGAGGTTGACCGCTTTGTGGTGGACGTCAAACCCATGGACAAATGGGTCAAGTTGAAAGTCCACGCCATCCCCCTCAATCGTTTTCTGGGTAGAGGAAGGAATGGCCTGCAAAAGCTTGAGCTTGAGTTGCAAGCCAACCACGACCAGCTCGAGGTCATCCCAGGTGCTCGTTGGTTAGGCAGCAGACGACGCATTCGCGAGCGCTTTGAACAGGGCGAGATTCAGTCGTCTTCAGCTGTCTTTTCGGTGAAGGGAACCCCCGCTGCGCAAATGCTCATCGCTCGGGGCGCCCTCCTAGGATCCTCTCGTTACCGCGTCGAGCTCTTCAACCGCGACGGCCCTGACAGTCAGTGCTCGGGCTGTCTTAAGTGGGGACACATTCGGGAGAAATGTCAAACCCCCGAGCTCTTCCGATGCCGATTCTGTGGTCAGCACCACGCTTCGGAGGAACACAAGTGCAGCATGATAGGATGCTCCACCTCCAAGGGACTCCCGTGCCAGCATTCGAAGGAGTCTGCTCGTTGCGTTAATTGCAAAGGCAATCACTACGCCAATGCTCGCAACTGCCCATCCCGCCTTGAAGCCTTCGCCCTGGCCCGTCAGCGTCGCCAGATATCTTCCTCCTCCGATCAAGCTTCCCCTGCAGCGGAGGCCTCGCAACCAGAAGCAGACCCCTCCTCTTCCGCCTCCAGCGATCCAAACGAATCCTCAACCACGGAGACCACATCAGCCCTCTCCACCCCCCGTCCTGCAGCCACGGCGTCTGACCCAGACGCTATGGTCGATGCCGAAGTGCCGGATAACACTCAATGCTGAAGTGCCTCACGGTACTTCAACTAAATTGCCGAAAGAGAGGTGAGGCTCTGACGGCGGTGATGGAGAGCGGTCTCGCTCTGGGTGCGGATGTGGTGTTGGTTCAGGAGCCCCCGACCTTCCAAGGTTGGCGCCATCCAGCCTACGAGTTCCTCTGGGGAGGAAGGGTTCTGACGGGGAGACGACGGGATTCGGCGTGGCAGCTTCGTCCACGAGAGGACTTGGCTGCGCCCGGGGAAGGTGACCTCCAGGTGCTGGATGTCACATGCAGAGGTCATAAACAAGTACGTATTGTAAATGTTTATGACGCTCCGCGGACTGATGATGGAGTGCGCCCTGCACGCAATGCAGACTGGCGCAGGATTATAGGACGGGACACTATTCTTGCTGGCGATTTCAACGCTCACAGCAGAAGGTGGAACCCCCTGTGCGAGAGGCCACTCCATCATCAGTTCTTGGAAGATCTGATGGACTCATTCGATCTCCGCTATGTCGGTGATGGTAAGGAAACCCACACCCAAACGGGCCAGATCCGACATAGCGTTATCGACTTAGTCCTGACGACGATGGAACTTGAAGCCCACGTGGTTGCGAAGCTCCTCGATGACCCGAATCACTCCACAACGTCCGATCATGAGGCGCTGATCTGGAAAGTGGACTCTGTGACGGTCCCAGAGGACTTCGACGCCCCAACCAGAGGATGGGCGGTTGGAGAATGGCTGGAGAGTGACGAAGGAGCGCAGAAAGCGGCGTTAGATTATCGCCATCGAAGCGAACGCAGACCGCTCCTATCCGATCACTGCTCCGAGAACGACGTTGAGGAAGAGGTGGTCTGGGTGCGTCAACAGCTGGTGGACATGCTGAACGCTCACGCTAGGAAGATCCGAATCACCGCTCGGTCTAAGAAGTGGTGGCACCCCGATGTTAAAGCAGCACGCAGCGAGTACGGCCGGAAACGGAGGGCAGCCAAGCGCGGTCAATGTTCGATAGAGGAAGAACATCGCCTCCGCAACGCCTACCTCAGCACCCAACGTCGCCACAAACGAGAGTGCTGGGTTTCTTTCTTGGAGGGAGCCAACGGGGAGGCGGTATGGAAAGTCCTTCGCGCAACCAAACCGCGAAATGCTGCGGTGGTTGGATCTCTTGAGGATGAACACGGCAACCAGGCTGACGAGGAGGATGCCAAACGTCGTATGCTTGCAGACGTTTCTTTCCCTCCCCCGAACCCATACCCCGGTCACAGTGGCAACGCAGGCCCCCCAGGACGCGGATTCCTCCGAGTGACCCAAGAACTGGTCTCCGATTCGATCCACGGTCAGAGCAACTCCAAGGCTCCGGGTGGTGACGGGTTAGGAGTACCTATTATCAAGGCGCTCATGCGATGGACCCTGAACGGGTGACTTCCATCGTCTATCACTGCGTGCGGCTAGGATTCCACCCAACCGACTGGAAAACTGCCAAAGGAGTCTGTATCCCCAAACCGGGGAAGACTTCCTACCGCAAAGCGAAGAGTTTCCGTATCATCTCTCTTTTAAGCTGTCTGGGAAAGTTAGTTGAAAAGGTAGTCGCCACCCTCATCGCGGAGGAGGCCGAGAGGCTACACGCTTTTCACGCTGGGCAATTTGGTGGGAGGAGAGGTCGCTCCGCCGTCGACGCCGCGGCAGTCTTGATTGAGGCGGTGGAATTCGCTTGGGAGAAGCAGAAACTTGCGGGAGCTCTAATGATGGACGTTAAAGGGGCCTTTCCCACTGTCAACCGAGACTGCCTTATGCGGAAAATGCGGCGAGCAGGCATGGATGAATGCTACGTGCGGTGGGTGTCTTCGTTTATGAGTGGTCGAAGAGTCGAGATATCACTAGGCGGTGACTCAGGTACACCCATCGAGACGAACACCGGCCTCCCCCAAGGATCCCCCGTGTCCCCAGTCCTTTTCTTGATCTATATAGCCGATCTCGCTGATTATGTTGAATCAAGAGTCCCCAAGGTGACAGGCCTGTCGTTTGTCGATGACGTGACCTGGATCGTGACCGGTGATTCTGCTCGGGAGGTCTCCGATAAGCTTGAACGGTGTGCAAACGCTTGCTCGTGGTGGGCCTCCACCAACGCGGTGGTGTTTGAAACAGACAAGACGGAAGCCATGCTTTTTTCTCGACGGAGGGGAGAGGCTAACCCTGACGAGGTCACAGTCTCGGTAGGTCCTCACCAGATCCCGTTCGCCTCGTCAGCCATCCGTTGGCTCGGCTTTTGGCTCGATCCAAAGCTCACTCTTAACCACCATCACCAAAAGTGGTTGACCAAAGCCAGGCAACAGCATGCTCGTCTTGCGAGGCTTTGTCGTGCTCAGGGACTCCCTCCGCGGAGCACTGCTAACCTACAAAAGGCGGTAGTCCAGTCAGTGGCTATGTATGGTGCGGAGATTAACGCAGTCCGGCGCCTAAAAGGCAAGAGCTCGGGACGCACTGCTCGGCTGCAACTGCTCCTCAATAAGCAAGCACGAGCGGTCACGGGGTGCTTCAAAACGACCCCACTCGGCTTCTTGATGGCTGAAAGTGCCGTACGCCCAGCGGAAGCGCTCATCAAAGGCCGAGAAGCAAAATTTCGGTCACGCCTTCTCACTCGCCCCCGCCCCGCCCCCCCCTCGACCGGCACTCAACCGTCCCCGACCGCTGCGGCTATCACTCGGCTGCTTAAAAGCACGGAAAAAGCATGTGGATTCGAAGCAGTCGAAAATGTCACAGTCCCCGACCGCTTTCGTCGCTTCCCCGTGGTGATCGCACCCAGGGCTGAAGCTGAAACCTTCGCCCGGAACTGGAGGAACCTCACGTCCACGACATGCATCTGGACAGATGGCTCTCGAATGGAGGGACATACGGGAGCGGGAGTAGTCCGCTACATCAACGGAGCTTTTCGTTCCTCCCAGCACTACTTGGGTCGTCATACGGAGGTGTTCGACGCTGAGCTCTACGCCATCTGGCGAGGGCTCAAGGAGTTCCATTCCAATCACTTCTGGGACCCCAACTCGAATACCAAAGCGATCGTGTTTTCGGACGCCCAGGCTGCTCTCAAGCGTCTGGAGTCTGACACCCCCGGTCCCGGCCAAGAGCTCGCCAAACTTATCTCCCGCGAAGCCTACTACCTCCTCTTTGACTCCGGTATCGAGGTGGAATTCCATTGGATCCCGGGCCACAGCGATATCCCCGAAAACGAGGAAGCGGATCGAGTAGCTAAAGAAGCGTCGAAGCATCGCTGCGACTCCCGTATGCTCAAACGGTGTGACGACCCAGTGTGTGCTGTTCCGGCGTGGGCTTCCCTGGCGCACCTCAACCGGATCGCAACGGAAACGACATCGACTATCACTCGTCGCTGGATTAAGCAACAAACAGCGACCAGCCGTTCCTTCCGCCCCCGCCAGAAATGGGGCATCCGCCCTGAATTGGTCTCCCTACCCAAACGCCGAGCAGCTGTGTTCCTCCAGCTTGCTTCAGGCCACGCCCTCATCGGCACCCATCTGGTGCGCGTTAAGAAAAAAGAGTCGGACCGGTGCTGGTGGTGCCAGTCAGAAAAAAGACAAACCAGAGGCCATTTGTTTGGAGAATGCCCCCGCTGGCGAAAGGAGTTCAAGACGTTGAAAGAGGAGGTTGAGAGAATACGGGGACGGAGGGGAAGGCCGAGAGGAAGGCTTAAGGTGGTGGATTTATTTAGGGACGATCGACTCACGAAAGCGATCTTGGAATTTTTATCTGCAACGGAGATAGGCAGAAGATACGTATAGGCATGGGCAGAAGGGCCAGGTGCTTGGAGGGCGAATTGTAAATTTTTTCATTACTTTTCTTTTGATTTTCACGATTTTTTCTTTTTAGTTATAAGAGGGGAAGGTGTGAGCGATACGGGGGACTGTCAGGTTTCGGCTGGGGTTTAGGATTTTTTGTTTCTTTTTGGGTGTTTCTTTATTTACTTATCTTTTCGGGGACGTCACGGGGAGCAGGAGATTGGGGAGCCTCTTTAGGTGGTCTCGGCCACGAGGACAGGAAAAACGGATTTAGTTTCCCGCATAGGCCTTAAAGGCCTCGAACGGTGTATGATTAAAATCAAAATCAAATCAAATCAAGTCAGTGCTTAGAGACAAGCGTGAACCAGTTACTCGGTTCTTCCCTTCAGGAGGCCATCCCACACAAGACGGCAATGGTCCTAAGATGTAGCGTTAGTGATGAAATGAACATAAACCCTAGGGTTCAGCATCTACAGCCGCGATTCTGACGACCTGCTGCGCCTACAAGGCCCATGGACAAAACGACACGTTTTGGTCGTTCAAAAGTAAGAGAAAAAATCAAACAGAAGACATCTGAACAACCATTAATAGTATTCCAATGCGCAATCAGTTTGCAATCCAGTTCCAAAGTCAACATCGGACTATCATCATTTCTGCAACTGCGAGATATCCTAAGAGTCCCGGAAACGACGATGATTGTAGTCTGGCTGGCGAAATAATTCGGAGCTTCAATCTGATTGATGGAAACGATTTAGATGTCTAAGAACTGGCCTTGTAAGATTTCTGGCATGGTTCCAACGCAGATTAAGCAGAGGAAGGGGGGGGGGGGGGGCAGATCGAACGTTGGAGAAGTGTATCTTGAAAGTCTTGGCTGTGTTGAAGTAAAGTAAAACTTGGTTAGCGTGAACAGTGTCATACAGAATGACAAGTGTTTGTTCTAGTGAGAAACCCCTCGGTGATTTCAACAGAGAACAGTCCCACAGCCCTGCAACACCGCTATCCGCTGTGAAGACATTGTCATGAAACCGTCCCATAAGAAGGACGTCACAGTTTGACATTAATGAAATGCTACCAGCCTTTTCTTCCTTAATTTAACTGCAAGCTGACCGAGGATTGTTAGGACTATGTACATCATATCTATCCTTTCAACAAACAAAGACACTAGGATATCGGAAATCCACGACGTCTGATTGAACGACCAAGTTGTATTCACTGGACTATAGTCTCCACGAAGATCAAAACCGTTATCGCCTGAATCTGTTCCTTTTTTATCCTCTCGAACGTATTATTCTGACACTTCCCACGTCTTATAGGAATTTTGAACATTATTGTCCTTTCCACCCCATCCTTGCTGATGGAACCGGACGCCTAAAGCTAAACAATGAGGCAAAATCGGCAAATCTGTTGTCCAAACCGCCTAACCCGACACTGCAGACGCTTTTGGTCACCTGATTCAGGCAATCACTAGACGAACTATCGACGTTGCTGAATAATACCTGTCACGCGTGTGAGCACCTCCACCTCCATGCTGAATGGTAGAGAGAGACTTACCAGACCTTTGTCATGACCACCAACGTAACACTCCCGTCCGAACCACAAACACCAGAAACACCAGCAACAGTCTACCTATCAGCTTCACCGCGCCATTCAATATGTCCGGGGGCTTCATCTGCGACAAAATCATCGCCACCGTTTGCGGCAAAAGGAACAGAATATGTCGGCAGGCCCAGGAGCTGCCGGGCAGACGCAACGTCCATGCCAACAAGCGATAGACCAAGGGTTTCTGCAGCGGGCTGATCCTGCGCGTGAATTTGTTCTACTCTCTCGAAGATGGGATCTGCGGCAGTCACGGCGCGAACATTCTCAGACGGCGATCCATAAATGACATTGGTATATGCACCATAGGCAGAGGTTTCATGCCAGTCATTTGACAGGTCCTCGTCATCTTCGTTGAATGGGAGAAAAAGTGGTTGCTCGACCTCTGCAGCAGCATCGAGGTACCAATCGGGGTTTTCTTCGTCGCCAACGCCGATGTGATAGAGTTGCGCGGCAAAATCAGTTAAAGCCGAAGCTTCTGGCCTTGCGGCATCTACGGCAGTCGAGACAACAGGAGCGGGATCCGGAGTAGATGACGCTGAGGGGAGGGCAGTCGTATCATCAGGCTGTGGGATTGAAGGTCAGTATCAAATTGATTCGCTTTCAAGAATGAACACTTACAAACAAAGGTCCATGTGCCATACAACGCTGCGGCGTGACAACCGAGTCGACGATTGCATTCGTCGCGACGGATTCTGCAGGCGTAACAGGCGCGGAGACACTAGCATCAGATCCCGCGCCAGTGCTCCTACTGGCAGCAACCGCAATATTACTACCAGCGGAGCGCGCGTCTCTTGCTGCCTTTCTTGCCGCCGTTCTTTGCTCCTGCCGCTGCTTCTCGGACTTTTGCTTGCTGCACTTCTCCGTAATGTGTGCTTCTGCCAATGCCCACGAAGTCGTTGGGTGTCGCAAACGGAAGCGTCTGATAGCCCGAAGCTGCTGCACAGGGGGAACCTCGTGCCAGAGAAGAACGGTCCCAACTCGCCATGGCAACATGCAGAGCTTCAAAGTCTCTCCTTGAGACGGGAACTTTGTCTGATTATCAGCAGGCAGGACGTCGCTGTCTGGGTCATCGGGCCCAGCCAACACGGGGGCGCCGGATAGGTCGACCCCCGGGGCAGCACTGTGCCAAACGGGACCAGAAGGAGCTATTTCTGGCAAAGCGGCATCTGTGTTCTCGGAAGTTGCTGAAGTTTCCGGTTCGGAAATGTCCATAGTCCCTGACGAAGGAGAGACCTGGAGCGAAGTCGAAACGGATGTCATGCCCGCCGGCTGCTCGGTGGTGCAAATAGCGAAACAGTGCTGGAGCTCCGGGGGTATAGCAGGTGCACGACTGTTGCGATTCCTCTTCTTAGGTGGCTGCACTGCATTGGAATTCCTTAATTCAACGGCGGCAGAAGACGCAGGCTGATTCTCCGCTGTGGCCTTATGCTGGCGGGCCCTCTTTCGACTAGGTGTCACCTTTTGCAGTATTCCCGCATTATATTCCAACACTCTCGGAGAAGCCTGATCTGAAGTAGATGCAGCAGGTCCGGCAATAAGAGTACCAGAAGCGCTAGAGGCATTGGTGGCTGGAGCTATACCAGCAAGCAGCGGGCTGTGATGTCCAAGGTATTGCAGCTGTTGGGTGGGACAGGTCACTGCGGGATATAGGCTGGACAGTTGAATTCGACGTCCAGGGTTTCCGGAGAAAGGGTTCCTGTATTGTCGATCACCGGGTTCAGTCTGTACGTTGCTTGTATGGGTAGCCGATCCAGGAGGAGTACCTCCCGTCTGGCTCACCGAGTTCTGATACAATGCGGGGAGAAAAGGCGACGAGGGTGTCCCAAAATGTTGGAATGACTCGTTCAGCTGAGACTGAGCCAATTGCGGAGGACTATCAACAGTTATCAGAATTTTTCCGAGAAAACAGGGTGAAAAATTAGCATACCTCCAGGAACTTCCAGTCGCTTGAACAGAGGCGAGAAGATCGAGCACCCTACAGAAGACGATTATGGTCAGCGACCGGCGGCAGCTGGATAATACCAACTGCTAGAACAATTACAGGCAGTGGGAGATGATAGTATGACCTACACCGCTGTAAAGGTATCGGCTGGAGGAGTATCTCTCGCACCGGTGACAGTATTCATAGCAGGAGAGTTGGTATTGCTGCTTCTGATCGGCATCAACATGATGTATGGTCACCGTGGATTGTCAGGAAACTTACTCGTCTGGGTTGCCAAAGGTTTCCATTGCGTCTGAATGCTTGAATGGTGAGTGTTGGTTATGATAGTAAACAATATCTGCGTGTGATCTTGATTATTCTGTTGCTGTGAGGAGGATGGTAAGAAATCGAGTATGGTTCTGTGACGCGATCGCCTATGTATAGGTGGGTGGTCCAACAACCTCAAACTTTCAACACTTTGCATACCTTCCAACCTTGAATGAAAAGCTGAGCGCTACTACAGACAGTGAGGGCCAAAGAGCTTGACTCTGCTGGGTCGCTGCCTCCCTGGCAACATCAGGGTCAATTACTGTTTACTGAGCACTCACAGCGATTTAGCTATAGCTATGGTGCCTGTTACGACGGGGTCAACTGAAATTGCAGGTGCAACATATGGAACGAATGAACGAGGTCGCTGTTTACCTTACAATGAGCCACGGATGCTCACATTTCACTGCACATGCATGTAGCTTGGAATTGGGAACTTTGATTATAAAATCTCTGGTATAAATGAGTGACATTTTTACTTTTCCATTTCAACGCGATGTTTGTAATCAGCTGCGTAAGAATATCTGGGTCGGACCTATTGCCGTTTGCGATGTTTGGTGAAGGAAACTCTCAAGCCTGGAAGGACTCGTACAACGCCGGAGATCCCTATTCAATTCGACAATGCGAAAGCTCCGAAAATCAAAATAAAATAGAATGCAGATGCAGATGCACAGGCCGTATTTGCATGGATGAATTTGAAGTTGACTACTTGAAATAGTTCCAACGGATTTTTGTTTTATTTATGAAACAATGGCTGTTATTATCCAGCGCCCGGTGGTTAGAAATTTAGACGTACCCCTGCCAGGCCAGTGAGTGGAGAGGAGGGGGGGGGGGGGGGGGGGGGGGGGCGAGAACGTATAAGTACCGGCCCTCCGCTGCATTAGCTGGCAGACATTTGTTGAAACCAGGCAATCTCCATGCAGCACGACCAGAAGATTGCTTCCATGTGAACAACGAACATCGTCTACGTTTCCGGAGCACAAAACTTGCTTGCATTTTGTGCTCAAGCACTTAGCACTGCTCAAATCTGATCCTTTGATGTTGGGAATCTCAAAGCAGTTATTTCTACGGGCTTTGGCGTTATAAAGTTTGACAGGTTGAAGGGACTGTGTGGGTTGAATGGGATTACTACCGATCCCCCTATGGTGTTGTTGGTACGCACAACCTGTGGACTGCTATGACCAGATTTGATTACACCGGTAACACTTTTCAAAAAATGTACGAAGCAGCTTTGATTTTCAAATCCACCGATCTATTATTTATACATATCATCGTAATTCAAGCCATCCTGCGTCATTTCCGTGATTCCCTGAATACCATGATACCACAGGGGAACAGCGCTGACCAAAGCTGAGCACTTTAACGCAAGTTCTATATGCTGAGAATAATCGGTACACGAAATCGTACGAATGGCATATTGGTAAGGATGTAAGGGTTGAAAGTGTGGATTTTTATTGACTATCAACCATGCTCCGTGACGAGTGCCAAACGAAGAGTTCTCTCCCATCCGAAATCAATCAAGTACCGCTTCTTTTCTATCATTCTGAGAGAATGTAATCCCCTACCATGATTGGAACCTCTCATTTTTGTATCCGAAATCCTATTCACTGATGATAACTTCGTGATTGATTGAAAGGCGCACTGTGCGAAATGTTCCCCATTGCCCCATCATATGCAGAACTACTTTTACAAGTACAATGTAAAATGAACTTCAGTCAAAAAGATTGAAAATAAAAAGGTGTACATCAATAAACAAGCAGTCCATACAAATAAAAAAACCGTCCAAGCAAAATGTCGCAATTCTGTAAATGAAGGCCAGCGCGATTCTATACTCACGGCCATTAATTACGTAATGATTATGAAAATCCCACTCTTCATGCCAGGTATTCAGGCGTAATGCCTTCCTGAAAGTCTTCCAAGTTGGTAAATTGTTTGGACATGGCCATTGAGCGTGATTGTTGTATCAAGAGAGACTAGACATAATGTATAACTCGGAACCACAGAAGTTGTCGCCGTCAGCCTATCCTGAGATCTCACGTTCACATGCAAAGAGAAAGGCCATTCCCGGAACGAGTAGCTGTATGAAAAAAGTAAGCCGACACCGGCTCACCAAGATGCGAAAGGAACATATATAAAATCAAACCAGTACGAGATACGGTGAATCCAACAGCTAGACGCACGGCAAATCAGGATTCTGTTATTTTTAAATCGTTGAGACTATCCATATTCCCAGACTGCGGCGACCTCTTTGCGTCTTACAAGAGTACTGTGGTGCATATCACGGATATTCATTGCCAGGACGACCATGACGTGGTGAACTTCTTCAACGCTGCGGAAATGGATTGCAATGGCACTGCAGAAGACGAGTCCCATCACGTGTTACGTGCTTCACTGGCACTAACACACCTGGCACATGGGGAGATGTGAATCCCACAGCCTTGAAAACTGATCAAGATATTAAGATGAATAACTCTGTTATGTTTACCCTGTTGTGTGTCGAATGTGTTGTGTTTTTCTCTATACGTTATGCTCTCGCTAGGTTTGTTCTAAGTTGTTATGTTAGTTGATTTTTATGGTGATCATAATCGGCTTCGATGACCTGCATGTAAATTGATCGACGATAAGTGTATACGTTTTGAGTGTCGTGAACTTATTTTTGTACTGGTCTTTGGCATGCTGTTGTTTTTTTCTAATTCAATGATTAATCCAAATATCGTGAATGAGTTCTGGATGCTGTGTCGTCCATATCGCCAAATGCACCAAAGTGCTTTAATGCCAATGAAGCATGCAGAATGTGATGGAAATCACCTTCAGCATTCCGAGTGTAGTTTCTGTCAGAGGTCCCAAATAAGTTTATTCGCATCTCCTGGAAAATGTCTCGTTCTTATATTCGCTGACGTGCTGTCGTTTGACGGTATGACTCAATTGCAGTCGGAGCATGGAAAATGGAAAGCTGCTGATGATCTGTTAATACTGACGGCAAAGTTCACTCATTCTGATACGTATCCGTAACTTGCCGGAAGTTGGAATGTCAGCGGACAATGGAAACCGGCTTATAAGCCGTGAATATGTTTTGGCATACTCTCTTTGATTCCCATGAAATTGCCGGGTGTCATAATTGACCGTTGTTTTTTTTTTTTTTCGCTCTAACAGAAATTATTCTCAATACTGTACAGCATAATCTTCAGAAGCGTGTTGAATATTTGGAGATACGGAATCTTCAAAAGTTCACCCGAGAGGGGGTGAAAAAAAAACTATAGCAGAACAATGCCTTGCTGGCCATGGTTTCCGTGGCATCATGCAATCATGAAATCAAACCCTGGGTGATGACTTTGTTTCACAGGCAGTGCGAATGTCACTTGTAATTGTCAACCAAGTACCTTCCTTCACGCAATAACTTCTGCATACAAGTTATACCGAATGATATTTTGATCTGTAGAACATATATTCAGACACGCACTGAATGGGGTTGACAGTGTTGTGTGCTGCTATCATTTCATAACAACGGGGACAAATAAATAAATCAACAAAAAAAACAACGGGGACAAGTAATTATGACCTTTCCCCCCGCCCACCCTCCCTGACCCTGACTCTTCCTGCACTTACCTTCTCTTGTAGTTGTCAAATTTCCCGAACCACAAGATGCTGCAGCACACTCCGGGTTAATCTTATACGGTCTTACTTGGGTTGTAAAGAGTAATGGATTGCCAACTACTCCTTGAGAAACACTATAAATACTAATAAACTTTCTTTTCTGGATTCCTCCGTTTTGTGTTGGCTACTGGCGAATATACCCGCGTATGGATGTTGCAGGGTTCAATAAACCTACTGCTGATAACTCTGTCTCCAAATGTTACTCGTTTCATCTCACGATGCAAATAGGTAGGCGTATCAAACTCTCCAGAGGACCCTCCGATATTCAATTCCAGTTTGAAAATCCAAGCCCTTGCAGTGATTCTTCAGCATCTATGACCCATTGAGTTTCTTGAGAACCTAAGATAACAGAATCATGGATGATATGAAATATAGAGTGCGGTAACTGTTGGATATTATTGGTTTTGACGACACTGAAGCGGTACAAGAAGGGCACATTGCGCTGCGTTCAAGAATGATGAGATAATGTCTTGGCTGGCTGGGCTTGTGCGTGGCACATCTCATTCAGCGTGGCTTTTATTACCCTGAAAAATGAGACTTGGCGTTTCTACACATCACTTTTCTGAATTTAAACGTGAATCGCTATTCATGGCTGTAATACTGCTGATAACCGTGCATATACCGTCAGACATGACCGAGGTGAAGTTGTGCATTCTTCAACGAGTATCAGATTTCATAATTGCCTCAAGAATATACTGACGGAGGCTTTGAGATCGACACAAGGCCGATACCACAGATGATGAAATATGAAATAAGAAATAACGACATACGGTATCAACAAATCATTCAAATTCACTTAATACACTGAACAGAATGAAGAGACGTTTTGATAATCATGACTGGTAACGCCTGAATTTCTATAACTCAAGCTCTTTTAGAAAATAAGTAATCTGACTACTCTTATTCATCGTAATGATTCGTAATATCATTCTTATCCTAAACTATTCGAGAATGTAACATTCGAACGGTTAGGGTTAGGGTTAGTTGGAACATGAACAAGGGAACATCCGCGATACCCCAATTTTCCGGCCTCCATACATGTCTCAGAGGCAAAGTAGAATGAAATTTCTCGCTGGTCTATAACGTTCACAAGCTGTGCTGAACGTGCGAAGTACTTTCATGGTGTGTATACATAATGCTTCCCCGGCGCTTACAAAATGCACTACCAATCCATCATCTTCAACATTCCTTGGGTCGATCATATTTCAGCCTCGGTCCAATTCGGGTCTCTTTCAGCTCCTTTGAAATACTGTAGTCTCTATCATAATTCTCTCTCCTAGTTTACAGCGCTGCATGCTGTCAACAGCCCGATGTTTCGCTGTATGAAGATTGTATACGCCCGTTCGTGACCAAAGCATTTGCCGTTTCAACCCGTATATGTGCACAATATAAACCCCCACGCCGCCAAGTATCATCTTGGTTCGAAAAAACTACTATTTTCATAGCCCTAGATCGCCGTGCTAGAGAAAATTGAATGGTTCATATCGTTATGTGGGGTTTCGAAATAGCCGGTGTAGGGGTTGTACCCCGGCTTTCGACCCCTGTCCCGTTACCGCCACGGATCTAGTCGCGCGCGTGTCACAGCAAACATGGTTGATTTGACGCTAAACCCCAACTGAAAGAGCCGAACTGCATGGAATGCTACTGACGTCACATACTGCATGTTTTAAAGCCGCGGTGACGACCGTATATAAGACTATATATCATGCTTGACCCTGGTGCAGCGATAGATGGATTCTCTTCATCATCAATAATGGGACGGGTTGGCTTTCATCCGTGGCTTTATGTGAAATGAATGCAATCTGAAACCGATGATGATTGATTAGACGAGAATATGGACATACGGAATTAGTTCTCATAAGAGGGCTTTTGGGAGGGGCGATGACGATGTGTCTGGGTGAAGCGGTATCGTGGGATGGCGAACATTCATGTGTTGCTGGATTGCATGTTGTTATGGTTTAGTCGTGGATCAAGTACTTCAGCTTTGGGGTGCTATAGGTTGTGGGTTTCAAACATTATGGTGTACGGGATGTCTGGGTTTGTTAGCTATCACGCTTCTCGTTAGCAGCGGCTTCGAGATATAATTGATTTTGTGGGAGATGGGGGTTGAGATCAGCTGAGAAACCATTCTGAGAATGCAGTACCTTAATCACAGGTACGTCATATGTTATAGGTCGTATGTCACAAAAAAGTAAGTATACGTTCGAAGTACAATAAACAAATTCTTTCCTGATACAAAACATTCAAGTTGACAACCATGACTAACAATCAACACAAAACACTGGAAGCTGGTTCTCCGAATCCGTGAAGCTTGATAGTTTGAGGTGGCAATAATCTGTTCACCACCTCAGGTTATTGCATCCAGAAGGTCATGAACAAAGACATTGCAACGGCCAGTCACCAGTTAGATGGTAATGATACCCTCCATCACTGGCTCCTCCAGACGCTGTGTAAGTTGCAGCGAGAACGAGACCAGGACGGAGTGAGACCCACGGAGCGAATGGTTTGGAGAGGCTTCCGCTCAGCAAACTCTGAACTCTCGGTGGGTGGGTGACGGTAGGTGGCAATAACCTGATGGGTTGTGTACGCTATCAGATCATTTCCAGTGGAAATAGGTTGAAACTGTTGGGACCGGTGTGTGGAAGCGCCGTTCTGGGACTTGGTGATGTTGGACTCGGTGAATGAATGCAGTGTGCATTGGTAAATCTGGAGAGAAGTGTTGATATATTTCACCGCAGTCCGTGATTCTAGAGGAACTTACAACTCGTTCTTGATAGACGAGTATTGTTTCCCATGATGTTGAATAAATTCGGCCGAAGTAGTCAGAGATTGAATGATTGACATTTGAATCGAGAAAAGGTTGTCTTGAGAACTACTCAGTACGTTAAACAACTGAGAACACTTCGAAAGAAGGAAGATTGTCTAACATCTGATTCTGGATCAAATTTTGTGTCCAGTTTCGAAGACGAATTTGTGAAATGGGAAAGGTTACTATACCCGCTTCGTATCGTTATATTTCAGAGGATATCATGGTCGGCAACAGCTGAAGGAGGTGTAATCGATAATGTAAGAGAAGAGGAGAGAATGGTTTGAGTGGCTTGAATACTGGAAAAAAAACGGTTAGCGCCTGGGCTGTGATCAAGCAAAGCAATATTGCGTTAGCGTAGACACTTTTCACTAATTCATGAGGGCCGATACTGCTAAACAACCCCAGGCTGTATTGAGGTAAAACCAATGGTGGATATCCTTAACGCAGTATTTTACTTGATCCTACAGATGTCGAGGATTAGTATTAAATTTCTCATTGATTCGAAGATAACTTACTGCGCGTTGTCAGAGGTTCCCACAGCGATGGAATACCGGGATCACAAAAAGTATTACGGCGCTGTAGCAATATACCGGCAAAGAATAACATTTTCCTATATCAATCCGATACTTATGTTGGGATGAATTTCCAGTACTCCGACATACTCCATTCTGTGGCAGGAAAAAGTGCATTGCAATGACGTTTAAACATGTACTTCCGTCATGCAACCTCAACAAAACAGAGAAGCTAAACAATTCAGATTCCAACTCCAGCAACCCTCTTTCCATGCCAAGACTTTCCCGATGCCAGGTTCGAAAGGACATCGATTGAAAGCCATCCCTCGCCGAGACGCCCTTCGCCAAGGACCTCGTAAAACAATACTCCCAATTCAGGGAAAGTACACATTCCGTCATCATACATACATTTAACTCCACGGAGCAGTTATCGACATACCCAGACTTGCCATGTTTATGTAGTGTTTTCCCGAGACAGCACTTCCCGATAAACAGGGTTTGTGAAATAAACAACCTCCTGTGAATATGAAAATGTGTTCGGTAGTCAGGACTTCCTTTCTTTGGTATCTTGTATTTCCCAACAGTCCTAACCAATACCAGACAACCTGGCAACCCTAACCGCATCATAAATTTTAGTTGCGTGCGGAAAGAGCATTGCGGATTTCCCAAACATTATTAAAGAATACAATGACGTTGTACCATGTACCTCTTTGGGCAGTTTCTAAGTCCTGCTACTGATGTGCGTTGTTTTTTGAAATGCACATGGCGTTCAGTACAAACACATCCACCGATAACGAGAATTACGTCAATTGCAGAGAGATTAAATCATGCGGGCGCCAATTCAGGAAGCGCAATACTGAGTGTCGTTTACGATATTGTTCGTGACTAAAATGACTTCGTAGGGTGAAATGGACCGCAACTCAACTACTTTCGGCACGGACCGAGTGATTTCGCATTCACACACTTAGCTCGTTCAGGCGTGACGCGAGTGACATTGAGTGCGGTCCCACAGTGCATCATTCGATAATTCCGAAAAGGCTTAGTTGGTCAGCAAAAGCAGTATCGGTTTAGCGTTTCAAAACCATAGAATGAATGAATTAAACCCGTTCTCGAGAAGAAGCATGATATTGCTGACCGGCGGTTGGCTCTTACGGACCCATTGAAAAAAAAAAGCTTCAGTGACGAGGCACTCGATGGAGGGGTTGGAGCTCACCAGAGAGATCACATTGCTGGACGTTATTGTATAGGTAACCAGGAACAAAGATGGTGAAATTTATATCGGGTTGTTGGTATCAAGGGCAAGGCCTTTACATAGCTGGCATGCTCAGCTTATATGGTGGAGAGGCTTAGGCAGTCGCTGGAAGTGGATTTGATGTGCACCACATTCGTATATTACCAATTCTTTTGAGATATTTACCCCAGATATGCCATGTTACAAATACTGGACATTGGAAGCCACTTTGGTGGCGTGCAGCAGCCATTGTGCGAATCATGTTTTGTGGTGAATAGGATTGTATTTTCGAAAATGAGGGAGAACATTGCGCGGCATAATAAATGAATTTCATGGATACATTCTAGAGTACCAGTATCCGCTGCCAAGATAGCCATGCCATGGACGTTCGGTTTAGTCTTGAACATGCCGCGTGTAGCTAGCTTTCGTCCTATACTTCTATCATTGTTCACCGACTGACGTATTCAACCACAGCTGTTTGTCACCTCTACACTCCACTGCCTCACTCCACTTTTGGTTCAACAATCTTCAGTTGTACTGACACAACTATTGCGATCCATCAACGGATACTTGCTTGTAAATCCAGAGTTAACACCCTCCGACACTTGCTCATTGTGCTAATCAGGAATAGTAACACGACAACGTCTACCTACGTAAATTCTCAACCCTCCACTAAGTCGTGCAGTATCGCAGCTTCCACAGAACTCTGTCCTACCTGGAACCCCGTTGACGACCATGGCCTCCAACCGTGCTCAATATCAGATAGATTTGCCGACGACCTGCATCGTCGAAGGCTGTGATGCCTCACCTAAGGACCTTCAGTCCCACATCGCGAAGGACCACATTTTTATATTTCCCGTCCGCAGTGCCCTGAACACACCGTCAGGAATGGTACCTCCCCAGGAGAAGTCACAAGGCAACTGGCTTCCCTTCACCGCGCGTCTGGGACGAGTATACAATCCGCTTAAACGAGACGAAGTGAGCATGGCGGCCACAGTTCTGACTTCGATTTACAAAATCCTGGAACGGATATGCCATCCTGACTCTGGTCAATCGGAATTCGAATTCCGGCACCAACAGGAGTACTATTGTCCAATCCCAGGCTGCATGTTTTCCGGACCGCACACAAGATTGGAGCTCAGGGATCACTTCTATGCAACACATACCAATGCACTGAACTTGAAATGCCCGATCCAAGGTTGCAATGTCGTTTTCAATGATCGCTCCCCCGACCTTTATCACCATGTGGTTTTTGACCACAATGAAAAAGGGCTCGAGGGACACAATATATGCATGCAGGCTTTCCAGGAGTGCAGAAATAAGGAAATCATGCTGAAATGTATACTTGGCTCCTGCCAACTTTTCCGTTGTCCGTTCCCAGATTGCGGCGACCTCTTTGCGTCTTACGAGAGTACTGTGGTGCATATCACGGATATTCATTGCCAGGACGACCATGACGTGGTGACCTTCTTCAACGCTCCGGAAATGGATTGCAATGGCACTCCAGAAGACCACTCCCGTCACGTCTTACGTGCTTCACCGGCACCAAAACACACGGCGCATGAGGAGATGTGAATCCAACAGCATTCACAACGCTTTCCGGTATTCCGATTAATGACTGTGCTATGTTTACCCTGTTGTCTGTCAAATGTTTTGTATTTTTCTGTATGCGTTATTCCTTGCTAGGTTTGTTCTACCGTGTTATGTTAGTTGATTTTTATGGTGATCAGAATGGGCTTCGATGACCTGCATGTAAATTGATCGACGATAATTGTATACGTTTTGAGTGTCGTGAACTTATTTTTGTACTGGTCTTTGGCATGCTGTTGTTTGTTTTTTTAATTCAATGATTAATCCAAATATCGTGAATGAGTTATGGATGTTGTGTCGTCCATATCGCCAAATGCACCAAAGTGCTTTCATGCCAATGAAGCACACAGTATGTGATGAAAATCTCCTTCAGCATTCCCAGTGTAATCTTTGTCAGAGGTTCCAAATACGTTTATTCGTATCTCCTGGGAAATGCCTCGTTCTTATATTCGCTGACGTGCTGTCGTTTGACGGTATGACACAATTGCAGTCGGAGCATGGAAAATGGAAAGCTGCTCATGATCCGTTAATACTGACAGCATACTTCACTCATTGTGCTACGTATCCGTAACCTGCCGGAAGTTGGAATGTCAGCGGACAATGGAAACCGGGTAATAAGCCGTGAATATGTTTCGGCATGCTTTCTTCAATTCTTATGGAATTGCCGGTTGTCATAATTGACCGTTTTTTTTGTTTCGCTCTTACAGAAATCATTCTCAATACTGTATAGCATAATCTTCAGTGGCGTGTTGAATATTTGGAGATACGGAATCTTCAAAAGTGCACACCGGAGCGGGTGAAAAAGAAACTATAGCAGAACAATGCCTTGCTGGCCAAGGTTTCCATGGCATCATGCAATCTTGAAATCAAACCCAGGGTGATGATGCTAATGTCATTAGTCTTTGGCAAGAACGTACCTTCCTTCACGCAATACCTTCTTCCTCCATGTTATGCCTAACGTCATTTCTATTTGTAAAACATCTTCTCAGACATGCACTCTATGGGATTGTCAGGATTGTGTGCTGGCACCATTTAATAACAACGGGGACAAGTAATTACGACCTTCCTCCCCCGCCCACCCTCTCTGGCCCTGACTCTTCCTGCACTTATCTTCTCTCGTAATTGTCAAATTTCTCGAACCACAAGATGCTGCAGAACACTTTCGGTCAATCTTATACGATCTTAGTTGTGTTGTAAAGGGCCATCGGTTTCCAACTACTCCTTGAGAAACACTATAAATACAAATAAACTTTCTTTTCTGGATTCCTCCGTTTTGTGTTGGCTACTGGCAAATATACCCGCGTATAGATGTTGCAGAGTTCAATAAACCTAATGGTGACAACTCTGTCTCCGAATGTTACTCGTTTCCTCTCACGATGCAAATCGATAGGCGTATGAAACTCTCCAGAGGACCCTCCGATATCCAATTCCAGTTTGAAAATCCACCCCTTGCAGTGATTTTTCAGCACCTATGGCCCATAGTAACGTGGTCAGCAAGTGACTGTATTACCTTCCCATTTCTCCCTGGCCATACGCTTGGAAATCGGCTTTCTCGACAAAAAGCCGGAACAACAGGGTGTGCCAAACCAGCAGTCATAGATCGTCAACATTTCCATCGGGACGTAGTGACGAGGCATTCAGCCCTCCGAATCCGACAAAAGGCTGGAATGCCCGGTTTTGAAAGTTTGATGTTGTTGAACCACCCACTATGAAAACTGGACTATGTCACCGTAACATACTTCATAATTCACACCTAGAAACCTTGAAGATATATTGTACAGGATAACGATAACGGCCTGAATTATTGAAAAACGGTGTTCGGATTCCACGGAATGGTCTTTGACGGGAAACAGCTGCAGTAAGGGAAAAACTGCAAAACAAAACACAGAACAAAAAATGAAGATACAAAATTGAGTATAGATTATGCCAAAGCAAATGCCACACGACATGGTATATCGAATATCCGATACAGGATATGTTGAGTTGGAATTTTCGGCAACTAGCATGGCTCTCCAACCCCCGGTCATTTTTGCTGTCTTTCTTGAGGACCTAAGATAACAAAACGATGGATGATATGAAACATATTTGACCGCCACCGTTGCCATCGAGACGCAGGGACGACCGATTCAGCCCTCCGAATACGACAAAAGGCTGGAATATCCAGCGTTGAAAGTTTGAGGTTGTTGGACCACCCACCAGTGAATAGTGGACCGTGTCACCACAAGACACTTGGTTCTTCACAGTGAAAAACCCTCAAGATATATCGCACAGAATAACAATCACGGCCTGTATTATTTATAAACGGTGTCCGGATTCCACGAAATGGTCTTTGACGGAAAATAGCTGCAGTAAGGGAAAAATTGAAAAACAACACAGAGAGAAAAAAAAAAGAAAAAACTTGAGCAAAGATCATGCGAAGGCAATTGCCACACGACACGGTATATCGAATATCCGATGCAGGATATGTTGAGTTGAAATCTTCGGCACCTCGGATGGCTCGCCACTCGCCGATCATGATTGCTGTCTTTCTTGAGGACCTAAGATAACAAAACGATGGATGATATGAAACATAGAGTGTGATAACTGTTGGAGATTATTGGTTCTGACGAGACTGAAGTGGTACAGGGAGGGCAGACGTCGCTGTGTTAAAGGATGCTATATCAACGTCTTGGCTGTGCTGATGAGAAGCAAATGTTAGTTAGCGCGGCTTTTGTCACACCGAATTATGAGGGTAGGGTTTCCTATAAAACCCCTTCCTTGTATTGAATAGGGGATCGCGGTTGACTGCTTCA
Source organism: Pyronema omphalodes (assembly GCA_024516155.1). NCBI lineage: Eukaryota > Fungi > Ascomycota > Pezizomycetes > Pezizales > Pyronemataceae > Pyronema > Pyronema omphalodes. The sequence goes on from JAJJXM010000014.1 coordinate 676,054, forward strand.
ATACCGATAATCACCAAAAAATGCTTCGGTCAATATTCGGTCACACAATCAATGAGGTGAATCTTTACATCCTGAAACGAGTGTTATATTTCTTGATTCCGTCAACCAGATGCTGACCAAGGTTTTAAGATCAACAGAAGAACAACACCATAAAAAGAAAAGACGACCACAGCACCAGCGAACGAATGATATAAACTTAATACACTGCAGGAACTTTCTGATAATGAGAGCTAATAATGCCTGCCTTCCTCCAAAATGATCTACTTAGAAACTAAGCATTCTGACATGTGAAATTCTGTGTAAAAATTCACAATATCATTCCCATGCCGAACCCTTCAACAATGTAACATTCGAACGCTCAACACAGATCGAATTCGACAACAAAAATACTGGTTGTTCAACCAACGCAAGCTGTTATGCGGATAAGAATGTGGCAGTCAATGGCATTGACGGAGGCCTAAGGTGTCCAGGACTCCAAGTTCAGTCCATACATTGACTAATGATCGACGTTGCTTAGTAAGTCCTGTCTAGCGTGTTAGCACGTCCATCTACCAAGCAGATGAATAGTTTCGGAGAGATACTTACAAGAACCTCCACATGCTCCACGAACCCCCAACACCAGCAAAAGTCTACCCACTGGCTCTACTGGCCTCCTCGGCATCTTCAACAGCGCAATGTTCATCTAAACTGTCGGCCCCGGCAACAAAGAAAGGCACAGCATCTGGCGACATACCGACAAGCTGACGAGCTGACGCGACACCAAGGTCAGCCAGAGAGAACCCGAGGTTTTCCGCCGCCTGCATATCTCGCGCGTTCATTTCCTCAACCCTGCTAACGATGGGGTCCTGAAGTGTCGGAGTGCGGAACAAAAGATCTTCAGCTCGCCATTCCCTAAGGTTGTTCGGAAATTCTCCTGTTCGGAACAGTTCGGACCAGAACTCGTCCATGTCATCTGCTTCCTCATCAGAAGGGAGGAAGAGGGGTCCCTCGGAGCCTGCTGTGGAAGCCGTGGAGAATGACTCCGGAGCGATCTCACTATCTCCATTGACGTGACTGGGGCCTAATTCAGTGTCGCTCATGGCCAAAGCCGAAGCTTGAGAGATGGCATCCGATCCAGAGTCTTCGGAGGGACTACTGGCTTGGACAAAGCAGTCAAAGGCATTTGGGTCGGGAGCCTGGGCCTGTGAAATCAGTGGTTAGCGTCCAACCCATTTAGTGTTTTTCTCTCGGTGAACAATACTTACAGAAAACAGGTCTTGGCTTTCACGGCCCAACAAGGACATCGGTCCGATCGGAGAAGCCGTAGCAGTATCCAGGGGCGCCAAAGGTCCAGCCGGCGCGGAGAGAATACCATCAGCGAAGGGGCTTGCGGAACGAACAGCAATTCGGTCATGTTCGACAGAGCGGGGACCAGAAGCTCTCACTGCCTGGCGAGCATCTCTTGCCGCCTTTCTCTCGATCCTTCTATCCTCCTGTCGCTCCTTCTCCGACTTTTGTTTCCGACAGCACTTTGAAATATGAGCCTCTGCCCTGCTCCATGAAGTCCCGGGGTATGCGAGGCGCAACCGTCTGACTGCCCGAAGCTGCTGCTCTCGGGGGATATCCTGCCACCAGAGAACAGTCCCATACTCCCAGGGTAACAGACAGAGCTTCAATGTCTTTCCTTGAGACGGCAAGTTACCCTGGTCAGCAGCTGGTAGAACATCACTATCCGGGTCATCAGGGCCAGTCAAGACAGGAGCGGGAGACAGGTCATCGGCCGGCGCTGCACTGTGCCATAAAGGACCGCTAATGGCCCCAGCGGCTCCAGTGGTGTTGGAGGAGCTGAAACTCGGAGAGGCTGAGGAGGAGGTCACAGCGCATGACGCGGATTGGAGTGAACCGGTATCTGCTGAACTGGCAGCCGGCTGCCCAACGCAGGAGAAATCCAGGACGTTCTGTAGGCACCGCTGAGCTGAATGACCAGAAACAGCCCTACGAAGCCTCTTCTTTGGATGCAGCTTTTCAGCAACATTGCCTGATCCTCCAGACGCACAAGAAACGGCTTGAGTAGCTGCTCTAGCCCTGGGCTGGCTAGCTCTCTTTCTCTTGGGAGCTGCTTTCTGGGTTCCTTCTGAGGCGACTTCCGACGCTTGGACTGCAGCAACACCTGATTCACACGCAATGGGCCCTGGGATATGATTGTCCAAATCTAGAAATCCAGGGTCGTGTGGGGCCGAACCATAGCTCCATGAATCCTGAAGTCCATGGTGCTGATTGTTCGCGAGAACTGGGGTATCTCGTTGCGGGAGGGAAGGGGTTGCAGTATGGTGAATCAAGTTGGGCGAATATGTTCTGGCAGGAGGGCTATGAGGCTGTTGCCTCGTGGGAACGCCGGGGCCCGCCATGCCATAAACCCCACCTGACTGCGGATAATACACAGCATCGCCAGGAAAAGGAATTTCCCGCTGGCGAATCATGTTGCCTATCTCCATGTAGCTAGGGATGGCAGGATATTCTGCAGTGATCCGTCCATTCGGATTGCCAAAGTATGGAATCTGCTGCCCGGGCGTCGACCCCAACGATGTGGCACTCGTGCTGTAGGAATAGCCACTCGGTGACGGAGGTGGATGCATGCTGCTATGGACGATGGTTAGAGCTTTTCATCACAGAAGGAACGCTTGCAACCCACCCGCCAAGCTCTTCAAATGGTTGTACCGCCTGCTGGTAAATAGGATAGATGACCGGCCGATATCCATTGGCCCACACATCAGGTGAACCACGGTCTCCCGAGTAAGGGTTCCTATCTTGCTGAACACCAGGATGAGATAGGCGATTCCTGGTCAGTGAATGTGATTGACCAGCTGTTGGACCTGCCTCATTGGCAGAGTACCGCTGGTAGTGGGACGGAAAAAGTAACAGCGACTCGTCTATTGCGCTCCATGTTCCGTGGATCCCAGAGTGAGCCAAGTATGCAGCGCTGCTGATGACAGTTAGAATCATTCGCTGCACACAGGTCGAAGGAAGATATACCTCTGGTGGTTCTCATTGGCCTGCATGCTGGCAAGACCATCGGCGTTCCCATGAATCAGGACATCAGTATCGCAGACTGGCTGTAACTCGCTACTAACAACGGTCAAAACAATGCTGGAAAATCGTGGAATCAAGAATCATTTTCACTTACATATCTAGTGTTCCAGTAATAGCAGCGGCATCCAAAACATTGGCAGCAGTGTCGCGGCTGGAGTTGCTGCTAATCATCGTCAGCAACAGGACGTACGGTCAACGCGGATTGTCAGAAACTCACTGTTCAAGGTCGTCAAATCGTTCCATTGTGTGTTGATGCTGAATATATTGCGTTTCTTGTGATGGAGGACAAATTTGCGCTGGATGTTGCAGATTCTGTCGCTTTGGAGGATGATGGTAAGGAATCGAGTATGGTGTGGTGACGCAGTCCACTGTGTCTAGGTTGGTGGTCGAACAACTCCAAACAATCAATACTGGACCCTTCATCCCTCTGTGCTGTGAAAAGCACCACTACGCATGGTGAGGGCCGAATAACTGCTCGCAGCGTCCTATGGAATTGCGAGGGTCAATGGCTTCTCATCTGGCGCTCCCAGTGTAATTCTTGCTACGTTGTTTACTTTGACGGGGCCATATCCACGCTACCAGCTAACATACAATGGTGAAAACATACAGCAGCATGCTGTTGACCCTAAAATGGTCATTCATTCTGAAATATGGCTTCAGAAGCTGACAATTTGGAGCTATCATTCCCAAACAAGAAGTACCACGGAACGTTTTTTACTAATTTTTATTTTTTATGGTGTGACAAAATGCGTAAGACTCCGATACAGATATATCCTCATGCACTGGATTTCGATCCGCCAAACGCCGAGGTCGGATATATACATTAGCAATTAGAACGTACGGCGTAACCCACGATTGAGTTGGGAGGTACCAATAATGCGTGGAAAACAAAATATATTTCGATTTACAGTGTTTTACCGGAATATGTTTGCACTTCAATATCTTCTACAGCCCGATCCAGATATGAGAAAGCCCACAGTATGCTGTGGGATCTTATTCGGAAAATCGATTGTACTCTGAAGAAGCCAGGAATGAGGAGAACAATGAGCAGGAGGAGGAGAGTGAGGCTGAGGCACAGTCACAGCGTAAGGGCGGGGGACGATGGTGTGTCAGCGAGGAGGGCGAAAGAGCCCATATACCGGTCCCCCAGTGTATTACCTGGCACTAGTGCGGGAAAACACAGGAAACCCCACCCTGTTCGTATAGGAATATTTCTACCAAATAAAAAAAGTCATTTGAAAGACTATTTACATGAAAAGCACCTTCCGTGTATGGCCGTGCTTTGATACTAGTTGCACGTGACATGAACCTGATTATCGTTATTATTCTTCAACGATTCAACCGATATCATTCTCCAGCGTTTCGCGTTCAGAAGCACCCACGGACGCAATATCATCCAGGGGTCCAAAGAGGACCAATCCTCATCCCCTACGGCGTTGATACAACAGACGTGAATGTAAACGCCTCTCACTGCACATCATCGATGGAGCACCCCACACGTTCACTAGACCCAACGAGGGTTGCGTATCACCATCTGAGCAAAAAAAAAAACAACGGATATCCTATCTCTCAAGCTCCACCGGGTATACTTTAACTTAACATCACTAGCAACTACAGCACACGACAGCAAACTCAATGAACCACGTATATCCACCAAATCCCCCGCAGAATAGAAAATCTTTTGTCCCAGTATTCAGGATATCACGTGGTGATTGATAGATCTAAAATAATATAGATTAATACCCAGTACCTAATGCATTTTATTTACCGCAGAATCTCTTGGAACTTCCTGACCGATCCCATGAAGCGAAGTGTCGAGAAGGGAGGGGGGAGGGGGGGGGGGGGGGTGGGGGGATGGTTTAATTTTATGTTATGTTATGTTATGTTATTTCCCGTCGAACCGAAATAGTAGAATTCGCGACCCTAACCCTGGTTTTACACCGCGCTCGGTGTGAATGGCGGAAAGGTACGGGTGCGGGATACGGTTTCTGGGGAGGTTGGTGTTTATGAGGGATGGAGTGTTTATGAGATGGGGTTGATGTAGTGGATAGCTGTTAGGGGTTTGGTATTTTCTGGCTTTAGCGATCCGTACCCTTTGAGCGGGATAGCTGTTTGGTAGGATGTTTTGATTTATATTGAAGCTTTTCGCATCTAGAAACTCTGATTTTCGTTCCTGATTTTTGAGAAGTGGTAGTGATATTCATGACACTCATTACAAGTACGTGATGCGTTTCCAGTTTCTATACATACTTATTCGTGAATCGGAGTTGTTTTTTGGAAATTAATCTTTCTTGAAGAATCTGATGTTCATTTGTGAGGGGGTATTTGAGATGTGGTATCGTTATTCTTACACTACACTTATTCATGATTCGGTATTGCTCATACACTGGTTTCCGTAATAATTTCGTCTCTCCGCATGTCTTCGTTACCAATGCCTAACCTAAGCATCTATCCATCCATCCCTCCTCCGCCCCCTTTCACCTCCTCATCTCTGCAGTCCCTACGCAACCCACGCCACCTCTCTCCTCCTGTTCATATCCTTCCCCGACGCCCGTTTACTCCACTGATGTCCCCCACCCGTTCCAGCATCCTTCCTATTCTTCTCCTCAAAAAGTTTCCCAGTAATCTGTTTATACAAGAACCTAGTAGCCTGATGAAAATTAATCGAATGGTCCGAGTCGGTAAACCATTGTACATCTAGTTTACTTGGGGAAACGCCTGCTGATACTAATGTGTCTAGAAGGACTGCTGAGTCTACGGGTGTGTTAGTATCTGATGCTAGTGGGATAGGGTTGCGATGAGAAGGAGATAATTTTGAAGGGAAGATGCATAACAGCAAGTGGAAAAAGAAAACTTACGTTGAAAGTGGACATTATCATCGCCACTTCCATGCTGCAACAGAACACCTCCCTTGACACCCTTAAACCCGTCTGTCTGGGCAATCCTACTCTCCTCATACCCCTTCATATTACTCTCCTCAGTATCAAGTTTCATATACCTCTCCGTATAAACACTATCATAAAACCTCCAATCACTGACAGGTGCAGTAATAATCCCCACCGAGAAAACGCCATCATTTCGTTCTACAACCTTTCCGGTTAAATAACCCCCGAAACTCCAACCCCAGATCACCATGTGGTTTTTATCCACATATTGTTTTTTCCTCCATTCTTGTGCGGCGAGAACTTGGTCTTCTGCTTCTAACTTCCCAAGCTGCTTGGTTACCAACGACCGGAAAGATCGGCCTTGGTATCCTGTTCCCCGTCCGTCGACGGTTACGATGATGTATTCCAGCTCGGGATCGCTGCCGATGTAGGTTCTCCAGCCGGGGGTCTGCCACGCTTTACTAACCTGTTGAGCGCCGGGACCACCATAGGGATCGAATAGGACTGGGTATTTTTTGTTTTTGTTAAATCCTGCCGGTAAGATTTCTCTTACGTTCAGGGAGTAGTTTCCGAGTTTTAGTTCCGAGTAACGGGTTTTGGGGAGGTTGTAATTGGTGAGCTTTTCTCGAAGGGCTGAGTTATCGTTGATTACAGCTAGCCTGGTGCCGTTGAAGGAGTACAGTGCTTGCCAGGGAATGTCGGGGCCGTTATAGTTGAGGACGTAGAACCCATTGGCGTCAGAAAAGGAAGCGGAGTAGTAACCTGGTGTGTTGGGAACTAGGGCGCGACGCTGACCGGTGACAAGAGATACTGAGTAAAGATGACGCTCGGTGGAATGGTTTTCTGTGGAGAGATAGTATGCAAGGCCACGATCGGTATCGACTGCGAGGAGATCGGTGACTTCCCATTTTCCTGCGGTGAGTGGCTTTGGGACACCCCCACCAAGAGGGTAGAGATACAAGTGCGTCCAGCCTGTGTGGTCGGAGAGGTCAAGATAGTATTTTTCTTTGGAGTTGGAGATGGATCCGACATAGTGGATCGAAAGGGTATTGTCGAGCCAGCCGTCTGTGCCATCACGGGTACGGATAGCTTTTGTCGTGAGTGATGGAACTGAAACGAGAATGTGTGTGGATTTGTCTTGAACTCGGTTAAAGGCGCGGAAAATGACGGAGGAGTGGTTAGAAGTCACCCAGGCCACCTCGCCGATGATTAGATCTTTGGGAGGGTACGCTGTAATCGGGACCTCTTGGACTCCAGAGGTGGAGTCTGTCATCGACAACAGGTTAAAAGTGACGGTTGGGTTGGTTTCGCCGACTTTTGGGTACCGGAGTTTTAGTTCCTTCGGGTATTTAGGCGCAGTGGTAGTGCCGTTCATATAATAAGGTACCGTGTACGTTGGTACGCCGGTTTCATTGAAACGCAGAAAGGCGAGATATTCACCATCGGGAGAGAACCAGAGCGTGTACCGATCCCCGAAAACCTCCTCTTCGTACACCCAGTCGGGGATTCCGTTAAAGACATTCTCCCCGCCATCTTTGGTGACCTGTGTACTAGTGCCGTTACGCCAGATGTAAAGATCATTCGCACGGACGTATGCAATTGTATCACCGACAGGGCTCCACACAGCGTATTGAATATCCTGTTTCTGATCCTTCACAAGAGGCTGTTTGGTGCCACTCGCACGGTTGAAGATGTAATAATCTGCCAGATAGGAATGTCGATAAACTTTCTTATAGTTAGTGGCAAATAAAACATTCTCTCGATTTGGCTGGATCCAGTAGTCGTAGTAGTTAACTCCGAGTTTGCTGGCATCGACAAAGGTTTCGTTGGCGCCGGTTACGATGTTTTTGAAGATGAGCGACTTGTCGGCGCTAGGGAAAACGTAGGTCCCGTCCACGTCGGCACTCGTCCAGGAAAATGTCGTGCGCTTAGGAGTAAATTGCCCGGAGAACGCTTCGGTGTAGTTGAAAAGTCGCTTACCACCCTCGGCGATTGCGAGAAGTGGTAGTGTTGCTGCTGCGAGCAGCGTGAGAACCTAATTGAAGTGATGTCGTTAGCGATGTCACCAAGCGCGATAGCGTGTCGGCCGAAGCGAGGCGAGCGAAGCGAGAGAAGCGAGCAGCGACGGAAATGAGCAACGCGCGATTGAAAACAGCGAAACAAGACAACAACATACCTTCATACCGTCGTGTCAATATCGTATCCCAAAGACTGAATCCACAGCCTTTAAACTCACTTACTCTCACAGGCCCCCGCAGCGTTAAGTACTCCCCCTCGGAACCGACCGATAAGTTTCCCGCGCCACTTCCCTGCGGTTATCCGTCGACGCCAGGATAATTACGGGTCTGACAGGGGAAGTGTGCAGTGATTTATCCAGATACGGCGGTGTCACCGAATCGCAGTGGAACCGACCGCAGACCGGGTCCGACCAGGACCGAAGGTATCACGACGGGAATTCCCAGAACGCGTAGCGTCCAATCGGTCGAGGCGACAATAGCCGATGAGACGGGTGTAATCTGATAGACCACAGAATGACTGGTAAAATCCGGGTACGGAAGGTATCATCAATGTCGTCCAAATATTCCAGAATCCGGAGTTGAGCGAATGGGCGCGAGGTTCCTGGCGACGGGCGGTTAAGCGCCCGGTAAGTGTACATAGATCGATGTGATCTCGAACCTGAGATTTGGCAAGTCTTGGCACGGTAAACAGGTCGCTTGGGTTGACAGCTCACGTGCTTGGCTGCAAGGGTGCTTCTCCGCTGAGTGGAGGTCTCGTGAAGAAAGTGCATAAAAAACTTAGTAATGCAGGTATCGTTTCATTCGCAGCTTCAAGTGGGTAATACCAAAGTTTTTGTTTTAATTCTTTGTTGGCAACTGAACGCAATAAATAATCTCAAATACAATACATTAATTGTAATACGTGCTAAGTTTCAGCAGGACATTTTTCTTCGCTGTGCCAATTTCTGTCATGGTGCAGTAACTTACGTTTGAAAAACAGCATCACAAATCCATATATTCCTACCGGACATGTGTAAGATCGGGTACAACACACAGTGTTTATTCCCGAATACAACTGGGGGTTGTTCAACAGAGTCGGCCCTCATGAATGAGTGAAAAATATCTACGCTAACCCAATCTCGCTTCGCTTGAACATAGCCAAGGCGCTAACCATTTATTTTCCAGTATATAACCCACTCAAATCTTTCTCTTTCCTTCTCTTTCATCATCGATTGCACCTTCCCACGATGCACGGTTCATGATGTCCACAGAAGTATAATACTACTGGGCCGGCATCATGGACCATCAATGATATAAGAACGGACTCAGGCGAGATTTCATTCTTATTTCCACCAATTCGACTTCGAAAACTGGAAACAACATTTGTTCCGAAACCTAAATGTTGGACGATCCTTCTTCCTCTACGCTATTATTAGTTGGCTAACGTATAGCACAGATCTGAAGACAACTTTGTCTCGACTAAAATGTCAACCATACAAATCTCTAACTATTTCTGCCCACCTTATCCAACGTCATGGAAAAAAAAAACTTCTTTATCAGCAGCGAGTTGTAAGTTCCTCTCGAATCCCTGATAGCAATGAAATGTATTAACCTTTATCTCTAGCTTCAGCAATGCACACGAAATTCGTCGACCTCGTTCCAAATTCACAAGTCCCTAGACCCTTTTACAAACCCGTCCTAACACTTTGAACCTCTCTCCATCGGCAATGATTTGATGGCGTACGAAACGCATCAGATCATTGCCACCTCACCTCCAATTACCCACCCAACGAGGGTTCAGAGTTTGCTGAGCAGTGGCCTCCCCAACAGTATGCCGCTGTTCTTCCTGTTATGCAAATATGCATCCATAATGAGGGTCAGAGTATTGCCAGTTCGGATTATCAACGGATGGCCCTTTCATCTCCAATGAGACTGCAACTGCTGCCCCTGTCGGATCGCTGTAGCTGTGCCCAGACGCTCATGTGAATGCAGAAACCGACTACTGGACCCCCCCAGTGAGTCGTAGCGCTTTGCACAGCACTGAAGATTGGAGGGTCCAGTGTTTGGAGTTGTTCGACCACCCACCAATACACAGTAGACTGCGTCACCACACCATACTCGATTCCTTACCATCATCCTCCAGAACGACAAAATCTGCAAGATCCAACGCAAACTTAATCCTCCATCACAATAAACGTGATATATTCAGTATTAAGAAGCAATGGATCGATCCGATAATCCCGAACAGTAAGTGTCTTACCATCAGCAATGGCCATATGTCGTGTTGATGACGACGATTAGCAGCAACTCCAACCGCGACACTGCTTCAAATCCTATCAGTTTCGCTGCTATCACTAGAACACTGGATATGTAAGTGAAAAGGATCCCTGATTCCACAATTTTCCAGCATTGGTTTGACTGTTGTTAGTAGCGAGTTACAGCCAGTCGCCGATACTGATGTCCTGATTCATGGGCACGCCGATGGTCTTGCCAGTATGCAGGCCAATGAGAACCAACAGAGGTACGTAGTCCTTGGTCCTGTGTGCAGTGCATGATCCTAACTGTCATCAACAGCGCTGCAGACTTGGCTCGCTCAGGGATCCAGGAACCGTTGAGCGCAATAGACGAGTCTCTATTACTTTTTCCGTCCCAGTACCAGCAGTATTCTGCTATTCGGGCTGGGCGAAACGCTGGTGGATCACATTCACTGAGCAGGAATCTACAAGCCGATCCTGGTGTTGGGCAGCTGAGGAACCCTTACTCAGGAGACCGTGGTGCACCTGATGTGTGGGCCAATGAATATCGGCCGGCCATCTATCCTATTTACCAGCAGGCGGTACAACCATTTGAAGAGCTTGGCGGGTGGGTTGCAAGCGTTCGTTCTGTGATGAAAAGCTCTAACCATCGTCCATAGCAGCATGCATCCACCTCCGTCACCGAGTGGCTATTCCTACAGCACGAGTGCCACATCGTTGGGGTCGACGACCGGGCAGCAGATTCCATACTTTGGCAATCCGAATGGACGGATCACTGCAGAATATCCTGCCATCCCTAGCTACATGGAGATAGGCAACATGATTCGCCAGCGGGAAATTCCGTTTCCTGGCGATGCTGTGTATTATCCGCAGTCAGGTGGGGTTTATGGCATGGCGGGCCCCGGCGTTCCCACGAGGCAACAGCCTCGTAGCCCTCCTGCCAGAACATATTCGCCCAACTTGATTTACCATACTGCAACCCCTTCCCTCCCGCAACGAGATACCCCAGTTCTCCCGAACAATCAGCACCATGGACTTCAGAATTCATGGAGCTATGGTTTGGCCCCACTCAACCCTGGCTTTCTGAATTTGAACAATCCTATCCCAGGGCACATTGCGTCAGAATCAGGTGTTGCTCCAGTCCAAGAGCCGGCAGTGGTCTCAGAAGGAACCCAGAAAGCAGCTCCCAAGCGGAAGAGAGGTCGCCAGCCCAGGGCTGGAGCAGCTACTCAAGCCGTTTCTTGTGCGTCTGGAGGATCAGGCAATCTTGCTGAAAAGCAGCATCCGAAGAAGAGGCTTCGTAGGACTGTTACTGGTCATTCACCTCAGCAGTGCCTACAGAACGTCCTGGATTTCTCCTGCGTTGGGCAGCCGGCTGCGAGTTTAGCAGATACCGGTTCACTCCAATCCGCGTCATACGCTGTGATCTCCTCCTCAGCCTCCCTGAGTTGCAGCACCTCCAACACCACAGAAGCCGCTGAGGGTATTAGCGGTCCCGTATGGCACAGTGCAGTGCCGGCCGATGACCTGTCTCCCGCGCCTGTCTTGACTGGCCCCAATGACCGGGATAGTGATGTCCTGCCGGCTGCTGACCAGAGCCCGTTACCGTCTCAAGGCAAGACATTGAAGCTCTGTCTTTTACCCTGGGAGTATGGGACTGTTCTCTGGTGGCAGGATATCCCCCGAGAGCAGCAGCTTCGGGCAGTCAGACGGTTGCGCCTCGCATACCCCGGGACTTCATGGACCAGGGCAGAGGCTCATATTTCAAAGTGCTGTCGGAAACAAAAGTCGGAGAAGGATCGACAGGAGGATAGAAGGATCGAGAGAAAGGCGGCAAGAGATGCTCGCCAGGCAGCGAGAGCTTCTGGTCCCCGCTCTGTGGAAGATCAATCGGTTGCTGGTCGTCCTGCTGGCCTCATCTCTGATGATAGTCTCCCCGCGGCGGTTGGACCTTTGGCGGCCCTAGATGCGGCTCCTGATACTGTTACTCCTATCGGATGTCTCTCTTTGTTAGGCCGTGATGGCCAAGATCTGTTTTCTGTAAGTATTGTTCACCGAGAGAAAAACAGTAAATGGGTTGGACGCTAACCACTGATTTCACAGGCCCAGGCTCCCGACCCAAATGCCTTTGACTGCTTTGTCCAAGCCAGTAGTCCCTCCGAAGACTCTGGATCGGATGCCACCTCTGAAGCTTCAGCTTTGGCCATGAGCGACACTGAATCAGGCCCCAGTCACGTCATCGGAGATAGTGAGATAGCTCCGGAGTCATTCTCCATGGCTTCCACAGCAGGCGCCGAGGGACCGCTCTTCCTCCCTTCTAATGAGGAAGCAGATGACATGGACGAGTTCTGGTCCGAACTCTTCCGAACAGGTGAATTTCCGAACAATCTCAGGGAATGGCAGGCTGAAGATCTGTTTTTCCGCACTCCGACACTTCAGGACCCTATCGTTAACAGAGTTGAGGAAATGAACGCGCGGGATATGCAGGCGGCGGAAAACCTCGGTTTGCCTCTGACTGAGGTTGGTGTCGCGTCAGCTCGTCGGCCTCTCGGTATGTCGCCAGATGCTGTGCCTTTCGTTGCTGCCGGGGCCGACAGTTTAGACGATTATGGGGCTGTTGGTGATGCCGAGGAGGTTAGTAGGGCCAGTGGGTAGACTTTTGATGGTGTTGGGGCTTCGTGCACCATGTGGAGGTTCTTGTAAGCATCTCTCCAGAACTATTCACGTGCATGGGAGATCGACGTGCTAACACGCTAGACAGGACTTACTAAGCAACGTCGAGCATTAGTCAATGGATGGACTGAACTCAGAGTCCCGGACACCCAAGGCCTCCCCGAATGGCATTGACAGCCACACTCTTAGCCGCATAACAGCTTGAGTTGGTTGAACAACCAGTATTTTTGTTGTCTAATTCGATTTGTGTTGAGCGTTCGAATGTTACACTGTTGAAGGGTTCGGCATGCGAATGATATTCTGAATTTTTACACGGAATTGCACATGTCAGAATGCTTAGTTTTGAAGGAGCTCATGTGGGAGGAAGGCAGGCGTTACCAGCTCTGATTATCAGAAAGTTCCTTCAGTGTATTAAGTTTATTTCATTCGTTCGCTGGTACTGTGGTGTTCTTTTCTTTTTATGGTGTTGCCCTTCTGTTGGTCTTAAAGCCTTGGTCAGCATTTGGTTGACGGAATCAAGAAATATAATACTCGTTTCATGATATAAAGATTCACCTCATGGATTGTGTGACCGTATATTGACCGAGGCATTTTTTGGTGATTATCGGTATTGAAGCAGTCAACCGCGATTCCCGATTCAATACAAGGAAGGGGTTTTATAGGAAACCCTGCCCTCATCATTTGGTGTGACAAAAGCCGCGCTATCTAATATTTGCTTCTCATCAGCACAGCCAAGACGTTAATATAGCATCCTTGAACACAGCGACGTCTGCCCTCCCTGTACCGCTTCAGTCTCGTCAGAACCAATAATCTCCAAGAGTTATCACACTCTATGTTTTAGATCATCCACAATTACGTCATCTTGAGGTCTCAAGAAAGACAGCAATCATAATCGGCGAGTGGCGAGCCATGCCAGTTGCCGAAATTGCCAAACTCAACATATCCTGCATCGGATATTCGATATACCGTATCTTGTGAAAATTGTCCTCGAATAATCTATACTCAAGTTTTTTCTTTTTATTTTCTCCCTGTTCTGTTTTTCATTTTTTCCCTTACTGCAGCGATTTTCCTTCAAAGACCATTTCGTGGAATCCGAACACCGGTTTTCAATAATACAGGCCGTCATTGTTATCCTGTACGATATATCTTCAAGGTTTCTCGGTGTCGAGGATGAAGTATGTTGCGGTGACATAGTCTACTTTTCATAGTAGGTCGTTCAACAACATCAAACTTGCAAAACCGGGTATTCCAGCCTTTTGTCGTATTCGGAGTGCTGAATCACTCGTCCCTACGTCTTGATGGTAATGTTGACGATCAATGACTGCTGGTTTGGCACACCCAGTTGTTCCTGCTGTTTTTTCGAAAAAGCCTATTTCCAAGCTTATGACCAGGAAGAAATGGTAACGAAATACAGTAGCTTGCTGAGCACGTTACAATGGGACATAGGCGCTGAAGCATCACTGCAAGGGCTTGGATTTTCAAACTGGAATTGAATATCGGAGGGTCCTCTGAAGAGTTTAATACGCCTACCTATTTGCATCGTGAGAGGAAACGAGTAACATTTCGAGACAAAGTTATCAGCAGTAGGTTTATTGAACTCTGCAACATCCATACGCGGGTATATTCGCCAGTAGCCAACACAAAACGGAGGAATCCAGGAAAGAATGTTTATTTGTATTTATAGTGTTTCTCAAGGAGTAGTTGGCAATCCATTGCTCTTTACAACCCCAGTAAGACCGGATAAGATTGACCGAAAGTGTTCGGCAGCATCTTGTGGTTCGAGAAATTTGACAACTACGAGAGAAGATAAGTGCAGGAAGAGTCAGGGTCAGGGAGGGCGGGCGGGGGGAAAGGTCATAATTACTTATCCCCGTTGTTTTATTTATTTATTTATTTATTTATTTGTCCCCGTTGTTATTAAATGGTGCCAGCACCCAATCCTGACAATCCCATACAGTGCATGTCTGAGAAGATGTTTTACAAATAGAAATGACGTTACGCATCACATGGATGCAGAAGTTATTGCGTGAAGGAAGGTACATTGTTGCCAAATACTAATGACATTCGCACCTGCCTGTGAAACAAGGTCATCACCCTGGGTTTGATTTCAGGATTGCATGATGCCACGGAAACCTTGGCCAGCAAGGCATTGTTCTGGTAAAGTGTATTTTTCGCCCCCTCCCGTGTGCAGTTTTGAAGATGCCCTATCTCCAAATATTCAATACGCTTCTGAAGATTATGCTGTACAGTATTGAGAATAATTTCTGTAAGAGCGAAAAAAAAACGGTCAATTATGACACCCGGCAATTTCATAGGAATGAAAGAGAGTATGCGAAAACATATTCACGGCTTATAAGCCGGTTTCCATTGTCCGCTGACATTCCAACTTCCGGCAGGTTACGGATACGTATCAGGATGAGTGAACTATGCCGTCAGTATTAGGGCCTGTTTGGTGGTACGGAATACGCCGTAGTACACGCTAATACATGGAAATACATAGACATTTGTATTTTCCGCGCGTTTTGCAAGCCCGTAGACAGGGACAAGAATACATTGTATTCGACCTGATTTTGTATTCTACCCGACCCCTAAATACATTTCATGTACCACAGAGTATCACAGAGGACAACAACGAGCGAAAATTTTCACCACCACCACTAAACCAAATGAAGCAACGCGACCCAAAAAAAATCGCGTAACAGCCACCGTGACATCGCCAAATGTGAGGCCGTGATGAAAACTATTTCCACACATCTTCAACCATCGGTCGCCAATTCCACGCCCACAAATCATGCAAAACCATTGACAGCTGGGACTTGATGTTGCCAAACCCGCTCCGTAATTCCTGATGATGCGCGTGTGCATAGGCGACGTGCATTGATGGGGAGCAGTTGATGGTGACTTCAGAGGGTAAACGCGTTCGGAATGCCAGATGGTTGGTTGTTGCTGGATGGAATGTGGCTGTAGAAAGTGGCTTGTGGGCAGAACCCACCGGTCCTAACAGGCGCTGTCTACAGCTGTCCTCGCGCCGCAAAACGATTTTTCCTAGCGCCAAATACATGGTATTCATGTATCGTGGTACTGGGACCTAACCTTGTCTACGGGCAATTTTTGAACCACAATGTATTTTTTACCGCCAAACAGGCCCTTAACAGATCATCAGCAGCTTTCCATTTTCCATGCTCCGACTGCAATTGAGTCATACCGTCAAACGACAGCATGTCAGCGAATGTAAGAACGAGGCATCTCCCAGGAGATACGAATCTACTTATTTGGGACCTCTGACAGAAATTACACTCGGAATGATGAAGGAGATTTTCATCATATTCTGCGTGCTTCATTGGCATTGAAGCACTTTGGTGCATTTGGCGATATGGACGACACAGCATCCAGAACTCATTCATGATATTTGGATTAATCAGTGAATTAGAAAAAAACAACAGCATGCCAAAGACCAGTACAAAAATAAGTTCACGACACTCAAAACGTATACACTTATCGTCGATCAATTTACATGCAGGTCATCGAAGCCGATTCTGATCACCATAAAAATCAAGCAACATAACAACTTAGAACAAACGTAGCGAGAGCATAACGTATACAGAAAAACACAAACAGTTGGACACACAACAGGGTAAACATGACACAGTCATTGATTTGAATATATGAATCCGTTGTGAATGCTGTGGGATTCACATCTCCTCATGCCCCATGCGTTTTAGTGCCGGTGAAGCACGTACCACGTGATGGGACTCGTCTTCTGCAGTGCCATTGCAATCTATTTCCGCAGCGTTGAAGAAGTTCACCACGTCATGGTCGTCCTGGCAATGAATATCCATGATATGCACCACAGTACTCTCGTAAGACGGAAAGAGGTCGCCGCAATCTGGGAATGGACAACGGAAAATTTGGCAGGAGCCAAGTATACATTTCAGCATGATTTCCTTATTTCTGCACTCCTGGACAGCCTGCATGCATATATTGTGTCACTCGAGCCCTTTTTCATTGTGGTCAAAAACCACATGGTGATAAAGCTCGGGGGTAAGCTCATGGAAAACGACATTGCAACCTTCAATTGGGCATTTCAAGTTCAGTGCATTGGTATGTGTTGCATAGAAATGATGTCTAAGCTCCAACCTTGTGTGCGGTCCGAAAAACCTGCAGCCTGAGATTGGACAATAGAACTCCCGTGAAAACAACGCCACAGCGATTTCGACCCCCCCCCCCCAGCTATCGCCACAACGACGCGGAAATTCACCAATTTTCGTGCGGCATTGTCTTTAGCTACTTCGATTTACCTTGCTGAAGCATTTTCAGACCAGGTCTGCTCTTTTTCGTTGTGCGAACAGCGAGGAGGAGTCCTCAGACCCCTGAGAAGGCCCCCG
Source organism: Pyronema omphalodes (assembly GCA_024516155.1). Lineage (NCBI taxonomy): Eukaryota > Fungi > Ascomycota > Pezizomycetes > Pezizales > Pyronemataceae > Pyronema > Pyronema omphalodes. The sequence continues at coordinate 693,318 of JAJJXM010000014.1, forward strand.
GCGAAGGCATCCATCAACCCCCCACATCAACAACAACTTATTTCATCGAAATCACCTCGCTCCCCTCTCCATCTCATCGATAACAAACGATCCCGAGAAGCCGATGACCTCCCGAGCTTCCGTCGCAAAGAAAAAACCTGTCCCTCCGGACATACCCTCCCTCCCAACGCTCGCACCCGGCAATCACGCTAGCGCAGAGCCGCACGCCATTGATCACGTGCACGAAATAATGAACCTCGACACCGACGTCAGCGAATACGAAGACGCATCCCCCACCCCCTCCCCCACTCGACGCGCATCCACCCCCGAACCCACTCCACGCAACCGAGCCCCCGCAATCACCTCCCCCAGGACCCTCCAATCCATCCGCCTCAAGACGATGGACGCCTTTTCCGCGAACCCCCTCAAACGACCCGCACCGGCAACTTCGACCGCTCCGTCCCAACCGGACCTCGTGTACGGCGGAGGCATCCAAGACGCCCTCCGATCCGCGCAAAAAGCGAAAGAACCCGAAAACGTCACTGTCCCAGCTGCCATAGCCGAAAGACTCCTCTCGACAGTCGCAGTCTACGCCGACCAGGCACGCATTAACGATCGCAAAACAAATGAACGTATCAACAAGGCGTTCCAGACCATGGACCGCGATAGAGCCACCATACGCGAAGTCCACGACATGCTCAGAACCCTCCTCCCCAACTACAAGCCCACCCCCGATGCCCCTTCCCCCATCCCCAACCCCCCCACTGACGCCCAAACCGCTGACCTTGTGACTTACTGGAAGGCCCGATGCTTCGCAGCAGAGGAAGCCCTCACTAAACATAACATCCCCGTCCCACCTTCCCCAGCATCCCCCCCCCCCCGTCTGAAGCAGCATGGACAGCCCCGAATGTCCCAGGAAAGCTCTTCGGCACAACCAAAGTGACCTTACCCCAACAAACCCCCCCTGCCCCCAAAACCCCCCGCAACCCCGCCCCCGCCCACCGTAAAAACCCCCCCAACAACCAACCCCCGCGCCCTGTCCTCGTGCTTATCCCATGCCCTGACCCGGAAAATCTGACGGACGACATCAAAGTCCAGGTAGGTAATATGGTCAACCGCGCACTACGTGAAGCCGAGGCACCAACGACTGTCGCTGTAGTGACTGTGCGTAAGGGCCCCTCAGGTAACCTCCTCTTGTCTTTCCCCCCGAATGCAACCCACGATGAAATCTCCCAATTCCTCCCCGTCATGCATGAAGCTGTTCAAGCGGTACACATGACCCTAGAGCGCCCCAGAATTGCCGAAAAATGGCACAAGCTAGCGGTCCATGGCATCCCTCTGGATATATACCCTGATACGGCCGAAGGCATGGAAGCCCTCCAAAGCGCAATCGAGCGCAACAACGCTGTGCTACTAGCCCAAACCCCCCGCTATATGACTCACCCCGACAAACGCGCAGGCAAGGCCGCATCCAGTGTGATGATCGCCCTGAAGACAGCTGAGGATGCACAGCGTCTCAAGCGAGCAAAGGTCATCGTGAGATATGAGCCCCGGAAAGTCACCGACTATCACTCGGCCCGCCCCACTGACCAATGTCGCCGCTGTCTCCGCTTCGGTCACCACCACGCGATATGCCCCTCCACAAAAAGCCCCACCTGCGCCCTATGCGCCGAACCACACTCTACTGACCTCCATACATGCCCACAATGCCCCAACCGTAAAGGGAAGGCATGCTCTCACATCCCCCTACAATGCGCCAACTGCAAGGAAGGCGACCACCCCGACACCAACCACCCCGCATATCATCCCAAATGCCCGGCCCGCCTTGCTGTCGTCAAAGCAGCATGGGACAAAACCCGAGCACCCCGAACCACCCTGCATGAAAACACCACAGCCATGATGACTGATTCATAATCGGACATCTTCAGCAGCCACCATTCACATTGTCTGCCATAATATAAACAGGAGCACCAACGCCCTAAACACACTCCTCAACGCCACCGGCAACGCCGTAGACATAATCCTCATACAAGAAGCGAATATCAAAAATACCCAGTACTTGACCACTCACCCCAACTTTCTTACTCTCGTTCCCCCCTCCCCCCATGGAGCAACTGTCAGAACGGCGGCGTACGTTACACGTACAAACCCCTTCCTACACGTTACTCCCAGACCAGATATGAGCTCGGACCCTGACATGCAGGTGCTCGAAGTCTCCACCCCTCTCATTCCCACCTTTTACTTAATCAACATATATAATGAATGGGAACCCCATTCGAAGCAATACACCATCCCCTGCTCCCTCGCTACCCTCCCCCTGCCCAACAGATGCGTCATCACCGGAGACATGAACGCACACCATCCCCTCTGGAACAGTCACTACAAACAGGTGACCAGAGCAGAAGAATTGGTGACGCTGATAGAAGAGGAAGGATGGCAGCTCGCCAACACCCTTGACACCCCCACTTACCATTACAAGACAGGTCTCGGCTCCTCAGTATTGGACCTCAGCCTATCCTCCCCCGCTATGACAAATGAAATCCAGAACTGGTGCACCGACGAGGAAGCTGCAACCGGTTCCGATCACGAAGTAATTCGTTTCCAGGTTCACTCGCAACACCCGGATATCGACTACACACAACAGCAACCCCGGCTCAATTGGAAACGGACAAACTGGGAAGAGTTCGCGGACACTCTACTCCAGCTCACAGCCCAGACGTCTCCCAGGTGGAAGACCCTCCGGGAGAACCCTACCCCATCAAACCTAGACGACTGGGCGGCCTCCCTCCAGCACTGTCAAAATCCGGCTACACACGGCCGACAGGCGATACAACCGTCGGATTGCTATGCAATCGGGTTCGGCTCTGGACTTCTAGGTGAGTTAGTCACGGGCTCAGGCAGTACTTACCTTGTACACAGGATGTCCCTGCAGGGTTGCCTCTGATAGAATCGTCGGATGGGGATCTGGGTGGGGGGATAGGTGGGTATTCGGGATGGGTAAGTATGTTGGGATGGGCTGGGTTTGCGGTCACGGTTTAGATGATAGAACTGCAGTGTGTAGATAGGATTGTGTAAATAGATAATTGATTGCGTACTAGACTAATGAAATACAAATGCCCCCTTATATACCTTTGTCCCTGTGCTCATGTGATTTCCCAACTTATCTGACCCGCAGATATTCCATCCATCATGAGACACCCTTCGCTCCACCGTGACTCCCAAAACCTAACTAAAACACAATACAAACATAAACCAAAACATAATACAAAACATAACCAAAACATAATACAAAACATAAGCAAAACACAATACAAAACATAAGCAAAACATATTCCAAACCTCGAGGAAACCCTCCTCGTTCCACCCCGCACTTACCCCCTTGTCCCTCGCTTAACCCTAACTCCTCTCGCCTAGCCCTAGCTCCACCTCTTCGCTTAAACCCTAACTGTGACGTACGCCATCCCCAGCGTCACACCCACGAACCACAGCCCAGCCGTGGTTACAATCCCTCCCAGAAGCATATCCCTAGCGGTTCGTGACAGTAGCTCCCCCCTCCAGGCCGAGACTCCGACGAGGCTTGTCTGAGGTTCCCCATGGGGACGAGGTCGGGGTTGTCGCTGCCGACGGCGATTGCGGTTCTGGCGGCGGCATCTGCCGGATAGTCGTTGGAGGCGGGGAGAGTCTCCTCCGAAACCAGTGCTGGAGTGCTCCGGCAACGAGGACCCCTCGAATGGCAGTGGGGTGTGGGTCGGCGGTGGCACCTCTTCCTTTCCAGTGGGTGGTCCGTAGAAAGAGAGGTTTATTGCGAGTCGTTCGGGGTCCCTGTTTGGAGACATGAGGTAGACAGGGACGTACCTCTTCTCCATCAAAGTCTCGCTCGAGGATTCCGAGGCCAGCTCGGGTGCTGTTGGTGGCTGTTCCCCGTTGGGGTGCTGCTGGTCTTTCTCCGGGACGGGGGTCGGTTCATCCGGTGTCGGAGCGGGAGTTGTCGTGGAGCGGGCAGGTCCTGTGGCGCCGCATCTGGCTTCATGGCCGTCCATGTTAACCAGAAACCCACAGTCGTAGCAGACCCTCTTTCCTCGCTGCCAGGCCCGACAGGCCTTCCGAACGTCCAGATGTTTCCTCCTGATCACAGCCTCTAACTCGGGATCGTGCGTCCGTCCGCAGTTGCATTCGTTGGTTCCTTTCCGCCCAGCGGTTGGACAATAGTTGTAGTTTTCTTTCGATTGTCGATGTGTGGCGCAGTAGTCGTCGTAACAAAAGGTCCAGTGTTGGGCCTCGTGTGGGGGATACGTGGTTGTCGGTGATGGGGCATCCTGGCGGTACCAGCCGCCGGATTGTTGGTCGTTCTCGGGGTTTATGGGGCTAGCCATGGTTTTTACAACCTTGGGGCCGGTTTTCTTGGGTAGGTTGTGTGAAATCGTCGGATAGCGTCGGGGGAATTCGTGAAGTTCTCCGATGGGTACCAAGTTCGGTCGGGATCAGGGAATCCCGTCCAACGTACACGATACTGGAGTCGGTTTCGATGATAGCGGGAATCAACTATCTCCTCCACTTCCCATTCCTCTTCGTCCTCAATAACAATTGGTGGGGGAGGAGGTTGGACGTGCCCGGGGATCGGTGTAAGGGTGGGTTGAGCCAGCTCGAGCAATGAGATGTGGAATACGGGGTGTATTTTCACACTGGCGGGGAGATCCAATTTATACGCTCTTGTCCCCACTCGCTCGAGGATGGTGTATGGTCCCATCAGCTTGTAATCCAACTTGCTGGATGGGCAAGTTGTCTTCACGTTTTTCCTCCGCAACCACACCCTATCCCCCTCCCTGAGTACGGGATCCGGGTGTCTCTTCCGATTTGCCTGTTCTGCCTGGGCAGCCTGTGCATATCCGATTTCTGCCTGTAGTTCCCGGTGGAGGTTGGTGAGGGCTGAGACGTATTCCGCCACCTCCGGGAATCCTCCTTCTATTTTTCCTAGGCTGGGTGCGAACCGCGGATGATACCCATAATTCGCGAAAAAGGGGGTTACCTTTGTTGTCTCGGATTGAGTGTTGTTATAGCAAAACTCCGCCATTGGGAGTAGCTTTTCCCAGTCGTCCTGCTGGTAATTGCAGTACGCCCGCAGGTACTGTTCGAGGGTGGCGTTCGTGCGTTCGGTCTGTCCGTCGGTCTCGGGGTGGAATGCGGTGCTGAGCTTCCTTGACGTCCCCATTGCCCCCATCACTCGCTTCCAAAACGTCGAGGTGAATAGAGACCCGCGGTCGGAGACGATATCGTTAGGAAGTCCGTGGGCCCTGACCACATGCCTCAGGAATCCATCCGCCAGTTCCTTCGGCCCCATCGTATCCGCACAGGCCACGAAGTGAGCCATCTTCGTGAACCGATCCACAATTACCCATAGGGCGTTGTTTCCGCCTCTTGACGGCAGTCCAGTGATAAAATCCATGGACACCGAATCCCACGGCCTCGATGGTGGCTGTAAGGGCTTCAGGAGCCCGAAAGGAGCGTGCCTAACTGGCTTAATCCTCTTGCAGGTATCGCAGTGGTCTACGTATCGGTTGACATATTGGCGTTGCTGAGGCCAATAATAATTCCTACTGTTTAGCTCCAAGGTCCTCGCCCGCCCTGGGTGTCCCGCAACGAGTGCATCATGGTGGTCATGTAGGAGCCGTAGCCGCAACTCGTGGTCGTCTGGTACCCATATCAACCCCTCATACAGTAACAGCCCCTCTCGTTCTTCGCAAAGTCCCAATGCCACCTTCCGGTCTATCTTCTCCCCAGTTCGTAATTTCCTTAATATCTCCTGTATCTCCTGATCCTCCCTTGTTTTCTGTTGGATTTCTTTTAACAATTCCTCGTCGACCTGTATTTCCATGACCTCGGCAGAGTTGATCCAGAAGGTCTGCGGCGGCAAAAGAACTCGTTCCCTGTTCTGCCTGTGTTTCAGCTCCCCTTCCCAAGGAGAATCTCCTGATTCTCTCGATAGGATGTCGGGCTTTCCCGCCAGTTTGCCGGGTCGATACGTTATTGCGAAGTCGTAATTCGCCAACATTTCCGCCCACCTTGCCTGCCGTAGGTTTAGGTCTTTTTTTGTAGTCCAATATTCCAAATTTTTATGGTCCGTCAATATAGTAATCTTGTGTCGAGTATTCTTGCAGTAGGTACCCCATTTATTTAGCCCTTCAACTATGGCGAGGAGTTCTTTATCGTGTATATCGTAATTTAATTCCGGGTCCTTCAGTTTGCGCGAGAAATATCCCAAGGGATGTAGGATGCCTTGGTCGTCCGGCTGCGAGCAGACTGCTCCGATGGCGTAATCCGACGCATCTGTCTCCAGGGTTAAGGGTTTTGTGGGGTCAAAATGTCGTAGGATAGGTTCAGAAATCATTGCCCGTTTCAGCTGTTCGAATGCTGATTTAGCCGCGTCGTCCCATTTCCATGTTACATCCTTCCTCGTCAGTTTTGTAAGAGGCGCCGTAATCTTGCTAAAATCCCGGATAAACCTCCTATAGAAGTTGGCGAACCCTATGAAACTCTGGATTCCCTTTACGTTTGTCGGTTCCCTCCATTCTGCCACTGCTCTTACCTTTTCCGGATCCATCCTTATCCCCGTTGGTGAGATGATATATCCTAAGTACTCCGTCTCCGTGGTGTGAAACTCTCATTTTGAGGCCTTGAGCCTCAACTTTACCTTATCCACCCGTTCCAAAACCTTTCTCACATGTTGTTGGTGTTGCTGCAGATCATCCGAGTAGATGAGGATGTCGTCGAGGTATGCCAGACAGAAGATGTCTAGATAGTCGCTGAGGACCTCGTTCATCCACCTCTGAAAGGATGCTGGAGCGTTGGTAAGACCGAATGGCATGACCAAATATTCAAAAAGACCGTATTTCGTCCGAAAAGCGGTCTTCCATTCGTCTCCCTTTGCGATTCGCAGGTTATGATAGGCGTCCCGTACGTCGAGTTTCGTGTATATCTTTGCATTGGATAGTCGATCCAATGCTTCCCCTATCAACGGGAGAGGTGTTCTATCTTTCACTGTGATCTCGTTAAGCCCCCGATAATCCACACAGAGTCTTAGTGTGCCATCCTTCTTCTTCACAAAATGAATCGGGGCCCCCGCCGGTGATGTCGAGCGGCGTATCCATCCCTTCTCCAGGCTCGTGTCCAAGTATTCTCTTAACGTTTTCAACCTTCCCTCGTCCAATGCTCGAAGGGGTTCGAATGGTGGAACCCCTCCCTTGACCAACGGAATCCGATGGTCGTGATGGCGGTGTGGGGGTCGTCCCGACACTTCTTCCTTATCGAATACATGCAAGAAGTCGTGATATTCGACCGGAACAATGTCACCAGCCGAACGCGGGGTCGGTTCCTGCTGTTTGGCTGAACCCTGGGATACGGATTCCCGAACGGAGCCATACTGCCCATCCTGTAGCGATCCCATGGCGGCGTAAGCGATCCAGTCAAAGTTTCCTTCCGATTCCTCCTCATCTTCCCCATCTTCCTCGTTTCCATCGGCCTGCATTCGAAAAGGATCCTTTTCTGCACCATCCGGGATCCGTTTCCGTTCCTCCTTTTTTCCTTCCCCTTCCTTGGGCTGCATTCGAAAAGGGCCGTTCTGTGCAGTTCCCCGGGTCCGTTTCCGTTCCTCCTTTTCTTCTTTCCCTTCGGGCTGCATTCGAAAAGGATCGTTTTGTGCAGCATCCCGGGACTCTTTCCATTCCTCCTTTTTCCCGTCCTTTTCCTCAGTCTGCATTCGAAAAGGATCGTTTTGTTCGCTACCTTCGATCTCTTTTCGTTCCTCCTCCTCCTGGTCCTTCTCGACCCTTATTTGAAGAGGATCACCTTGTCCGTCTTCCCAGGTTCCTTGTAGCTCCTCTTCTTCTTCGTCCTTTCCCATGTCCTCCTCGAACTCCCTTCGAAGGAGATCATCTTGTGCCCCGACTTGGACCCTTCCTTGTTGCTCCTCTTCCCCCTCTCTTTCCTGGTCCTTTCCGATCCTTCTTCGCCACGGCGCCGCTTCTTGTTCCTTTTTCCTCGTTCTACTTCCCCAGGTTTCCTTCCTTTCTTCCCAACTTGCTTCGCATATTCTTTCTTCCCTGGCTGCGGCCTGCGCAGTGTCCAGTCGATATTGCTGAATAGCGTCGTTTTCCGTTACCGTGGTCGCGTGAGGTGAGGTCGAGGTCCCTAGGCACCTCTTAGCGCAACGCGCCGAGTCGAACGTAACTCTTCCCTCGTTCCAGTCGATACTGGGGTTGTGCGTTCGGAGCCATGGAGGTCCCACAATGATAGGTGAGTTTCCAATCGTGATACAATGCAGCCGAATATCCTCCTGATGGTTGTTGATCTGTAATCTTACCATAGCTTCGTGGGTGACTGGCCCACTAGCTATCTCTCGTCCGTCCACTGCCAACACCCTTCGTGGGACGTCCTTCTTTTTCAACGGAATCCCCACCTTTTCCGCATATTCCTTATCGATGAAGTTCTCCGTCGCTCCACAGTCCACCATGGCCGTCGTGGTGTGTTCTCGATTATCTTTTCCTTTTATTACTACTTTCAATATGATCTTTTCATCTCGCCGGTATGGCCCTACGCTCGATATCATGTAGGCTGGTTCCGGATTGTCTGGTTCGGCGGAACTCTTCGTCCCCAGAAGTCCACCTTGTTTTTTTACTCCTGGGGATCCTCTTTTCCCGCTCTTTCTTCGACTTGTTCCTCGTCGATGTTGGCTTCTGCCGCCCGGTACGTTCGTCGTTCCCCCATTGGTTTCTTGTGGGGGCATTTGGCGTCATAGTGGCCCGTTTTCCCGCAGTTGAAACACTCGTTGTTTTTTCGTCGTTTCTCTTCCTCGGTCCTATCCCTAGGCCTGCCCCTCCGAGTGGCATCCAGTTCCATCGGCTCGGGTTCCGAGAAGGTCGATCCCTGGTGGCCGTTCCTCGGATGGAAATTCTGGTACTGAGGTTCGAATCGGTTTCGCAGGGTCCGGAAATTGAACAGCCGGTTGTCCAATGCAATTGCTTTGTTTGCGAAATCGATTATCTTCGTCGGACGGGTCTCGAGGATGGCGAGTTGCCTTTGTACGTCCACATGAAGTCCATCGCTGAACTGATCAATGTAGATTTCGTCGTTGTAACGCAGGTCCGCGATGATTCTCTGGAACTCGGCCCAATACGCTGCGGCGGACCGATTTCCCTGACGGACATTTTTGAATTTCCTCCTCGCTACTTCCCTTGAATCCGCCTCTCCAAATGCTCTCGAGACGGCAGTCTTGAATGCCTCCCAGGTGGTGTACGTGCTCCTCCCCCTCTCGATGGAGGGTTCAATCCATGACCACGCATTTCCCCGGCACCGCGAACTGGCGTAATTAACCTTTTTAATATCACTGTCGAACCTGTTCGGTTCACAGTTGAACTTCAGCTCGCACTGAGTTAGGAAAGCCCGAAGCTTCGTCCTCTCGCCGTGATAGAGTTCGGGATCCTCGACCTTGGGATTACTGGTCGGAGAGGGTCGATAGGTGAGTTGTTGGAACAGTTGTTGAAGCTGCTCCTGGGTCATCACGACCGAGGGCGGCGTCATACCGCTCGTTCCCTGTTGAGAGGCCATTATGGAGGCTATGTCCTCGGGAATCTGTGCTGGTCCCGGTGAATCCGGAGTCTGTGGGCGGGATCGGTGTTCGGGGGTTACTGGGCTCGCTGGACCGGTGGCTTCCCTTTCGATAACCTCGCTCAGCTCCTGCAATCGGAACGGATCCACGGTATTGGTTGTTTCTTATTTTTTCTTAGTTGTGGTTGAAGCTCTTCGTGCTTCCTTAGTTGTATCGGGTGTCGTTCGGAGGACGCAATCAAATGTCAAAATCCGGCTACACAGGCCGACAGGCGATACAACCGTCGGATTGCTATGCAATCGGGTTCGGCTCTGGACTTCTAGGTGAGTTAGTCACGGGCTCAGGCAGTACTTACCTTGTACACAGGATGTCCCTGCAGCGTTGCCTCTGATAGAATCGTCGGATGGGGATCTGGGTGGGGGGATAGGTGGGTATTCGGGATGGGTAAGTATGTTGGGATGGGCTGGGTTTGCGGTCACGGTTTAGATGATAGAACTGCAGTGTGTAGATAGGATTGTGTAAATAGATAATTGATTGCGTACTAGACTAATGAAATACAAATGTCCCCTTATATACCTTTGTCCCTGTGCTCATGTGATTTCCCAACTTATCTGACCCGCAGATATTCCATCCATCATGAGACACCCTTCGCTCCACCGTGACTCCCAAAACCTAACTAAAACACAATACAAACATAAACCAAAACATAATACAAAACATAACCAAAACATAATACAAAACATAAGCAAAACACAATACAAAACATAAGCAAAACATATTCCAAACCTCGAGGAAACCCTCCTCGTTCCACCCCGCACTTACCCCCTTGTCCCTCGCTTAACCCTAACTCCTCTCGCCTAGCCCTAGCTCCACCTCTTCGCTTAAACCCTAACTGTGACGTACGCCATCCCCAGCGTCACACCCACGAACCACAGCCCAGCCGTGGTTACAATCCCTCCCAGAAGTATATCCCTAGCGGTTCGTGACACAAACAACGAAAATATGCCTTGAGGCTCCTGTCCCTACCCCCCTCTCACCCCGTCATTTCACGTTGCCCCTCCTCCTACCCCATCCCAAACTATTTCAACAACGCCATACAGTCCCCGGGTGAATATGATTGCGACTGGTCCTCCGAATCACGTCCTATCACTCGCCTAACATCGGTGATCTCCTCCCTCCGACATTGGATACGGCCGACAACTACCATAGAAGACACGGCCCGGCCAGACCCAACTCCATGGAAGGAACCTCCGATGACTAGACACCTCCCCGCCCGATCGAAAGACGCCGCCGAGACAGAACACTACATCCTACTACACCGTCTATGAAGCTCTCCCAATACCATCATAGCATACACCGACGGATCGAAACTCGACGACTCGGTCGGTGCTGGCTTCTACGTATCCCACGGCTTCAACACAAACATCCGAAAGTCAATCCCAATGGGTACAACAAGTGAAGTCTTTGATGCGGAACTCAAAGCAATCGAAGAATGCATTCACACTTGTTCATCCCACATCCGCCGCGAACGCTTGCAATACCGCGAACTCCACCTCTTTACGGACAATCAGGCCGCCATCATCAGAGCCACCAGACTCTCCCCAGGCCCGGGCCAAGAGACCGCGATCGCCATCCACAACCTCGCTCACACCCTCCTCCAACGAACGGGCACCTCTATCCACCTCCACTGGGTGCCCGGACACACCAATATCATCGGAAATGAAGAGGCGGACCAACTCGCGAAATTAGCCACTTCAGCCACCCCAACACGCCCCCCCCCCCAACATCATTATCGTGGATCCGTCGACAGGTTAAAGAAGCGCTCGCGAAGGAATGGAAAAACTGGTACGAACGAAGCCCGAAATACAAGACGTACGATGCACCGCATAAAAAATCACTCGACACGGCATACACTACAGCCCCGAGGAAAATATCCACAGCCATCCTTGGCCTCCGTACAGGACACGGATATTTTCTGGACTGTTTGGCACACCCCCCCTCACCTACCTACCCCTCACGCGCATGCCCATGTCCCCTACACCCCCCTCAAACTCCCAAACACTTACTTCTATCATGCCCCCTCTTTACCCAACACCGCATACGCCTCCGAAGGGAGCTGAAGCTACCCCGACACCGACAACTCAATCTACGCATTATCCTGCACACGAAAACCGGCATCACAGCTCTGATCACCATGATTTCTGACACCAAGGTCGCCACCTCAGAGTGGGCACACACGGTACTGAGTAAGTCCCCCGGAGAGCCTAACAGACAAGACAGACGAACCGAGACGACAGGCTGGGGAACATTGTTGGACCCAGACGAGGAACATTAAAAAAAAAAAAAAAAAAAAAAAAAAAAAAATACTAAGAATAATAAAAATGTATATAGTGAACGGAGTGGGAGAGAAGGAAGGAGGAGAGGAGAAGGAAAGGAGAGGGAAGGGAGCGGAAGAGAGGAGGAAGAGAGGAAGTTCGAAGGAGGAAAGGAGGAGGAAGATGCAGCGGAGAAAGGAGGACGGAGACAGAGAGGGAGGCATAGAGAGGAAAGGAGAGAGGGATTGGGGAAGAGGAAGGAGAAAGGAGAAGGAGTTTTAAAAAAAAAAAAAAATAAATAAATAAATAAAAAGGGGACGTCAACGGGGAAGGGAGGAGGAACAACAGTCACCGGGAAGGGTGACTGAAGAGCGAACAGGGCTCCGGGACACACCGACGAGACGAGCAGAAATGGAGAGAGAGTGAAGAGGGGGACTACAACCCGATCAAGATAGACCGCTCCGGGGCGTTCCCGGTAACTCCTGGGGTCACTCTCAGGAGTTAGCAATGTATATACTAGTTAGTCTCCGCCATAACCTTAGGGTTAGATGCGTGTATGAAATAAAAAAAAAAAAAAAAAAAAAGGTTCCCCCTGTGCAGCAGCTTCGGGCTATCAGACGCTTCCGTTTGCGATACCCAACGACGTCATGGGCATTGGCAGAAGCACACATTACGGAGAAGTGCCGCAAGCAAAAGTCTGAGAAGCAGCGGCAGGAGCAAAGAACGGCGGCAAGAAAGGCAGCGAGAGACGCGCGCACCGCTGGTAGTAATATTGCGGTTGTTGCTAGTAGGAGCACTGGCGCGGGATCTGATGCTAGTGTCTCCGCGCCTGTTACGCCTGCAGAATCCGTCGCGACGAATGCGATCGTCGATTCGGTTGTCACGCCGCAGCGTTGTATAGCACATGGACCCTTGTTGGTAAGTCTTCATTCTTGAAACGGAATGCATTTGATACTGACCTTCAATCCCACAGCCTGATGATACGACTGCCCTCGCCTCAGCGTCATCTACTCCGGTTCCCACTCCTGCTGTCTCCACTGCCTTAGATGCCGCAACGCCAGAAGCTTTGGTTTTGACAGACTTTGCCGCCCAACTCTATCACATCGGCGTTGGAGACGAAGAAAACCCCGATTGGTACCTCAATGCTGCTCCAGAGGTCGAGCAACCACTTTTTCTCCCATTCAATGAAGATGACGAGGACATGTCAAATGACTGGTCTGAAGTCTCTGCATATGGAGCATATACCAATGACTTTTATGGATCGCCGTCTGAGGATGTTCGCGCCTTGACTGCCGCAGAACCCATTTCCGAGAGGGTAGAAGATATACACGCGCAGGATCAGACAGCTTCAAACCCCATCGGTCTATCGCTTATTGGCATGGACGTTGCGTCTCGTTCATTCTGTTGGGTCCTACAGTGTACGACCCTGTGTCTGTCAGTTTTCGTTGCCGTGTGTGAAAAGGTGTGATACTGACTGTTACTTTCACAGACTGAATCGTCCAATGCTAACGCGGTAGAGCCATTGCTTCCGTTTCCCGTTCCCGCCGTCTCCGGCGGCTCAGATGCTGCCAGACGACGACAGTTATGTAGGATGGGATTTCGAGGAGAAGACGACAGTTATGGAGGATGAGTGGGAACCTGGAAGTCTCTGTCGATCATGGAGGGTGGAAGTGGAGGTGGTACCGGGCTAGGCGGGACTTGTAAGCGACAACAAACAAATATAGACCGAGTAATGTGGGGACGCCTAACGTCTCTGAGATGTCATCAATCCAATAAATATTCACAACAATGGAGACTTTTGCTATTTGTTCACTGGGCATATCTGTTTTCGCATTGAATTCATTAATTGTAATAGCATATTTCATAATCGAACGGTTGAAGATCAGAATGTTCTTGATAAGATGTATAAAACTGATCTCATTTGTGGAGCTGGCCTTTTCAGGAACTCAGTGGGGGAGGAGGACATGTTCCCCTTTGACCCCGAGATTCCCTTGCGTCTGGGTGAGTGGGGGGAGGGGGGGTTCAATATAATACTAGGCGCTGTCAAAGGTGGAGTGCTGTTCCAGCATGGGATTTTTCAACGTAAGTTTTCTTTTCCTACTTGTCCTTATACATCTTTCCTTTACGATGATTCCTTTCTTATCACAACCCTATACCACCATCGTCAGATACTAACACACCCGCAGACTCAGCAGTCCTCCTAGACACATTAGTATCAGCAGGCGTTTCGGCAAGTAAACTAGATGTACAATGGTTTACCGACTCGGACCATTCGATTAATTTTCATCAGGCTACTAGGTTCTTGTATAAACAGATTACTGGGAAACTGTTTGAGGAGAAGAATAGGAAGAATGCTGGAACGGGTGGGGGGCATCAGTGGAGTAAACGGGCGTTGGGGAAGGAAATGAATAGGAGGAGAGTGGTGGCGTGGGTTGCGTAGGGAATGTAACGTCTTGGAGGGGCAAAGGGGTGCGGGGGGGAGGGGGAGCTGGGCGGATGCTTAGGTTAGGCATTGGTAACGAAGAGATGCGGAGAGACGAAATTATTACGGAAACCAGGGTATGAGCAATACCGAATCAGGAATAAGTGTAGTGTAAGAATAACAATACCACATCATAAATATTCCCCCAGGATTCACCCATGAACATGAGATCCTTCAAAAAACATTCGTTTCCAGCAGCCAACTAGAATTCGCGAATAGGTATGCATAGAAATCGGCACCGCATCACTATTTCCCGATTACTTATAATGATCGCCATCAATATAAACACCACTTCTCAAAAATCACGAACAAATACCAGAGTTTCTAGATGTGGAAATCCAAAAGCTTCAATACAAATCAAAACATCCTACCAAACAGCCATGCCGCGTCAAGGGTACGGATTGCTAAAGCCGGAACATATTACACTTGTAATGACTGCCCTTGATATTAACAATATCTCATAACCACTCTATCCCTCATGACCACTTCATCCCTCATAAACCCCAAACTCCCCAAAGTCCCAGAAACCCCATCCATCCCCCAAACCCTTCTCCTTCGCACTCCAAGCCAAGAAAGAAATCAGGGTTAGGGTCGCGGATTCTACTATTTCGGTTAGACAGCACCGTAACATAACATAATATGAAATTAAACCATAAGCCCCCCCCCCCCCCTGCATTTTGATGACGATTATATCAACCCTTTCACCTGAGAAGCGGTTACGGATGATGTAATTCCATGTGTTGCGGGTAATTGTTTGGAAGTGATAGGCGGAGGTGTTGATGTGTCCGTTGGTTGTTGGCGTTGCGAATACGGCGGGGAGCGGGGAGGGCTTATACCGTCTCGACCCCCCTCTCGACCCCCCTTCTAGACCCCCCTTCTCAACCCTGCGCTGCATGGTATCAGGTCGAACGTTCCGACGGATTCTGCGGTAAGTAAAACTCATCAGATACGGGGTATTAATCTATATCGTGTAAGATGTATCAAACACCACGTGATACCCTCAATACTGGGACAAAAGATTTATTAATCTGCGGGGGAGGCGGTGGATATACGTCGTGAATTGAGGTTCCTGTCGTGTGCTGTACTTGCTGGTGATGTTGAGTTGTATACTCGGTGGAGATTGAGAGATAAGATATCGGTTCTTTTTTTTGTTTAAAGGGTGAAACTTAACACTCGTCGGGGCTATTATAAGTATGGGGTGCTCCATCGATGATGTGCAACGAGAAACAATTATATTCGCGTCTATTGTATCAATGCCGTGGGGGATGGGGATGTGACTCTTTCGACCCCCGGATGATATCGCGTCCGTGGGTGTTTCTGAACGCAAAGCGCCGGATAATTATAGATGTTCACTCGTTGGAGAATAAAAAGAATGATCTGGTTCATGTTATGTGTCATTAGTATCAAAGCACGGCCATACACAGGATGTTCTTTTCATTTAAATGGTTTTCAGACGACTTTCTTATTTGGTAAAAATATTCATATACGAAGAGGATGGAGTTTGTTGTGTTTTGCGGCACTGACACCAGTCCATAGACTGGGGACACCGGTATATGGACCCTTTCGCTCGTCTCCCTGACACACCCTCGTCCCCGCTCTCACGCAGTGGCTCAGTCTCGGCCTCACTGTCTTCCTCCTCCTCATTGTTATCCTCATTCCTAAATTCTCTGGAGTACAACCGATTTTCCGAATAAGATGCCACAGCAAACTGTGGGCTTTCTCATATCTGGATCGGGCTGTAGAAGATTTGGAAGTGAAAACATATTCCGGTAACACACTGTAAATCGAGATATATTTTGTTTTCCACGCGTTGTTGGTACCCCCCAACTTAATCGTGGGTTCCGCCGGACGTTCTAATTGTAATGTATATATCCAACCTCGGCGTTTGGCGGATCGAAATCCAGTGCATGAGGATATATCTGTATCGGAGTCTCACGCATTTTATCACACCATTAAAATAAGAATTAGTAAAAAACGTTCCGTGGTACTTCTTGTTTGGGAATGATAGCTCCAAATTATCAGCTTCTGAAGCCATATTTCAGAATGAACGATCATTTTAGCGTCAAAAGCATGCTGCTGTATGTTTTCACCATTGTATGTTAGCTGGTAGCGTGGATATGGCCCCGTCAAAGTAAACAACGTAGCAAGAATTACACTGGGAGCGCCAGATGAGAAGCCATTGACCCTCGCAATTCCATAGGACGCTGCGCGCAGTTATTCGGTCCTCACCATGCGTAGTGGTGCTTTTCACAGCACAGAGGGATGAAGAGTCCAGTGTTGAATGTTTGGAGTTGTTCGACCACCCACCAATACATAGTGAACTGCGTCACCAGACCATACTCGATTCCTTACCATCCTCCTCCAGAACCAGGAAATCTGCAAGATCCAACGCAGAATTAGTCCTTCATCACAATAATCGCAATATATTCAGCATTAGGACACAATGGAACAATTTGAAGACCTTCAACAGTGAGTTGCTGACAATCCGCGATGGCCATACGTCGTGTTGATGACGATGATTAGCAGCAACTCAAACCGCGACACTGCTGACAATGTTTTGCCTTCCGCTGCTATCACTGGAACGCCTGATATGTAAGTGAAAAGGATTCTTGATCCCGCGATTTTCTAGTATTGTGTTGACCGTTGTTAGTAGCGAGTTACAGCCAGTCTCGGATACTGATGTCCTGATTCATGGGAACACCGATGGTCTTGCCAGCATGCAGGCCAATGACAACCAACAGAGGTACGTAGTGCTTGGTCCCGTGTGCAGTGAATGATGCTAACTGTCATAAACAGCGCTGCAGACCTACCTCGCTATCGGATCCAGGAACCATTGAGCGGAATAGACGAGTCTCTGTTGCTTTTTCCGTCCCACTACCAGCAGTATGCTGCTATTGGGGCTGGGCGAAACGCTGGTGGATCACATTCACTGACCAGGACTCTACAAGCCGATCATGTTGTGGGGCAGCTTAGGAACCCTTACTTAGGAGACCGTGGTTCACCTGATGTGTGGGCCAATGAATATCGGCCGGTCATCTATCCTATTTACCAGCAGGCGGTACAACAATTTGAAGAGCTTGGCGGGTGAGTTGCAAACGTTCCTTCTGTGATGAAAAGCTCTAACCATCGTCCATAGCAGCATTCATCCACCTCCGTCACCGAGTGGCTATTCCTACAGCACGAGTGCAACATCGTTGGGGTCGACGCCCGGGCAGCAGATCCCATACTTTGGCAATCGCAATGGACCGAGCACTGCAGGATATTCTTCCATCCCGAGTTACATGGAGATAGGCAACATGATTCGCCAGCGGGAAAATCCTTTTCCTGGCGATGCCGTGTATTATCCGCCGTCAAGTGGGGTATATGGCATGGCGGGCGCCGGCGTTCCCACGAGGCAACAGCCTCATAGCCTTCCTTCCAGCACATATTCGCCCAACCTGATTCACCATACCGCAACCCCTTCCCTCCCGCAACAAGATACCCCAGTTCTCGTGAACAATCAGCACCACGGACTTCAGAATTCATGGAGCTATGGTTCGGCCCCACAAAACCCTGGATTTCTAGATTTGAACAATCCTATCCCAGGGCACATTGCGTCAGAATCGGGTGTTGCTCCAGTCCAAGGGTCGGCAGTCGTCTCAGAAGGAACCCAGAAAGCAGCTCCCAAGAGAAAGAGAGCTAGCCAGCCCAGGGCCAGAGCAGCTACTCAAGCCGTTTCTTCTGCGTCTGAAGGATCAGGCATTGTTGCTGAAAAGCAGCATCCGAAGAAGAGGCTTCGCAGGACTGTTGCTGGTAATTTACCTCAGAAGTGCCTCCAGAATGTCCTGGATTTCTCCTGCGTTGGGCAGCCCGCTGCTAGTTCAGCAGATACCGGTTCGCTCGAATCCGAGTCCCACGCTGTGACCTCCTCCTCAGTATCCCCGAATTGCAGCACCTCCAACACCACTGAAGCCGCTCAGGCTATTAGCGGTCCCGTATGGCACAGTGCAGTCCCAGGCGATGACCTGTCTCCCGCCCCCGTCTTGACTGGCCCTGATGACCCGGACAGCGATGTCCTGCCGGCTCCTGACCAGAGCCCGTTACCGTCTCAAGGCAAGACATTGAAACTGTGTCTTTTGCCCTGGGAGTATGGGACTGTTCTCTGGTGGCAGGATATCCCCCGAGAGCAACAGCTTCGGGCAGTCAGACGGTTGCGCCTCGCATACCCCGGGACTTCATGGACCAGGGCAGAGGCTCATATTTCAAAGTGCTGTCGGAAACAAAAGTCGGAGAAGGAGCGACAGGAGGATAGAAGGATCGAGAGAAAGGCGGCAAGAGATGCTCGCCAGGCAGCGAGAGCTTCTGGCGCCCCCTCTGTCGAAGATCACCGAATTGCTGGTCGTTCCGCAAGCCCCTCCGCTGATGGTAGTCTCTCCGCGCCGGCTGGACCTTTGCCGTCCCTGGATACTGCTACTGCTACTCCGATCGGACCGCTGTCCTTGTTGGGCCCTGAAGACCATGATCTGTCTTCTGTAAGTCTTGGTCACCGAGAAAAAGATGCATTGAACGCTAACCACTGATTTCACAGGTGCAAGTTCCCAACCTAAATGCCTTTGACTGCTTTGTCCCGGCCACTAGTCCCTCCGAACACTCCAGATCAGATACCACCGTCCACGCTTCGGCTTTGGCCATCAGCGACACTGAATTAGAACCCAGCCACCTCGATGGAGACAGGGAGATCACTCCGGAGTCAGTCTCCACGGCTCTCACAGCAGGCGCCAAGGGACCGCTCTTCCTTCCTTCTAATGAGGAAGCAGATGACATGGACGAGTTCTGGTCGGAACTCTTTCAATCAGGAGAATTTCCGAATAATCTCAGGGAATGGCGAGCTGAAGATCTTTTTTTCCACACTCCGACACTTCAGGACCCCATCGTTAGCAGGGTTGAGGAAATGAACGCGCGAGATATGCAGGCGGCGGAAAACCTCGGTTTCTCACTGGCTGACATTGGTGTCGCGTCAGCTCGTCAGCTTCTCGGTATGTCGCCTGACGCTGTGCCTTTCGTCGTTGCCGGGGCCAACAGTTTAGATGAACATGGTTCCGTTGGAGATGCCGAGGAGGCCAGTAGAGCCAATCAGTAGACTTTTGCTGGTGTTGGGGGTTCGTGGAGCATGTGGAGGTTCTTGTAAGTATCTCTCCGGAACTATTTACCTGCATGGCAGATGGACGTGCTAACACGCTAGACAGGACTTACTAAGCAACGTCGATCATTAGTCAATGGATGGACTGAACTTGGAGTCCTGGACACCTAAGGCCTCCGTCAATGCCATTGACTGCCACATTCTTAGCCGCATAACGGCTTGCGTTGGTTGAACAACCAGTATTTTTGTTGTCGAATTCGATCTGTGTTGAGCGTTCGAATGTTACATTGTTGAAGGGTTCGGCATGGGAATGATATTGTGAATTTTTACACAGCATTTCACATGTCAGAATGCTTAGTTTCTAAGCAGAGGCGTTACCAGCTCTGATTATCAGAAAGTCCGTGCAGTGTATTAAGTTTATATCATTCGTTCGCTGGTGCTGTGGTCGTCTTTCCTTTCTATTGTGTTGTCCTTCTGTTGGTCTTAAAGCCTTGGTCAGCATCTGGTTGACGGAATTAAGAAATATAATACTCGTTTCAGGATGTAAAGATGCACCTCAGTGACTGTGTGACCGAATATTGAACAAAGCGTTTCTGGCGATTGGCGGTATTACAGTAATTGACCGCGGTTCCGGTTAAATTCAAAGCAGGGGTTATGTAGGAAACCCTACACTCATCATTTGGTCTGATAAAAGCCGCGCTAACGAATATTGGCTTCTCATCAGCACAGCCAAGATATTAACTCGGCATTCTTCAACCCAGCGAAATCAGCCATCTTCCCGTGAACTGCCTCAGTATGGTCGAGAACATCAAAACTATGACATTGAACACACACGATATTTCAGCTCCTTCATAATTACGCAACCTTGGCGTGATAAGTGATTCTGCAATCATGAGCGGGGCTACAAGAGCAAGGCTATATGACGAAAGTACGAAACTGACCACGTCATCTATTAGTCATTTAGTATAGTACCCTACAATGCCGCATTTACTTCTGCAGGATCTATACTCATGTGTTTTCTCTTTTTTTTTACCGCTGAGACTTTTCTTTGGAGACGTCTTTTCACATCTAAAGACCGTTCTTTAATAGCATACACTTGTCGCTATTCTATGCGTTATCTCTTCAGAGATTTCTAGCATCGAGATCAAGTAAATGTTTCCGTCGTATATTTAATTGTGTACTTGTTCGACTACTCCTCCTTCCATGTGATAAGATGGCTCATTGTTTGGCAAATGCAAAAATCGTAGTTGAAGACGTGCTAGAATCGAGTAATCTTTTCGTTTGATATCGTGAAACACGTGACTATTTCGATATTTTGTATTTCAATAGCCGGATAGAACTAATAAAATTTGCAAAATTGAAAACTTGTTGGAGTGCGGAAAGTGTCAACGATATCGCTGAACTCCTCCGGCAGCCGGAGTTGAGTGAATGGTCGCGTGATTTCTGGCGACGGGTAGTAAAGAGCTCACTGAATGTGTATCGGTGTGATCTCGAACTTTCAATTTAACAAATATTGGCACGGGAAGCAAGTCGCTGGATTTCAGATTTCACGTGGTCAGTTGCAACGACGTGTCTTCGATGCGTGGTATCATGTAGAATGTGCATAAAATCCTTTGTAATGAACTGAGTCCTGCCGCAACAGAGAGTAGGAAATATGGCACGTATTGAAATCTGTATGTGCATCTTGTACAAAAACGCGATTTTTTGCCGATATCTAACTTGGAATGCAATGATACTTTGTGGGATTTATACAATTCTTCTCGATATAAAGCTCTGACAAAGTATGGTAAATTATCTTCGGATGAATGGAAGCACTAATATGTGATGTCCGTAGAGTTAAAAAAAAATACAGTGTTATAAATATCAATGATTGTTCCTACCTCAATACATCATGGGGTTGTTCAACGGAGTCGGCCCTCATGAATGAGAGAAAATTGTCAACGCTAACCCAATGTTGCTTCGCTTGATCACAGCCAAGGCGCTAACCATTTCTTTTCCGCTATTTAAGCCACCCAAACCTTCCTCTCCTCTTTTGGTTCTTCCTGTTATCGATTACACCTTCCCAAGATGCGCGGTTCATGATGTCCACCGGGACATAATGCTATTATGCGAGGATCATAGCCTTCCTTCCCAGATCACCAATTCGACTTCGAAAACTGGAAACAACATTTGTTCCACAATTAAAATGTTCCACAATCTTCCTTGCTTTGAAGTATCTTCAGTTGATTAACATTATACGCAGGTCTTCAGACAACCGTGTCTCGACTTAAATGTCCGCCATCCAACCTCTGACTATTTCCGCGGAATTTATCCAACGTCATGGAAAACAATAACTCCTCCATCCAGCACGAGTTGTAAGTTCCTCTAGAATCCCAGACTGTGGTGAAATGTATTAACTTGTCTCTCCAGCTTTATCAATGCACACTGCATCCATTCACCAAGTTCAACATCACAAAGTCCCAGAACGGCGCTTTCACACACCGGTCCCGACAGTTTCAACCCCTTTCCACCGGCAATGATTTGATGACGTATAAAACGCATCAGATCATTGCCACCTACCGTCATTCCCCGACCGAGGGTTCAGAGTTTGCTGAGCGGAAGCCTCCCCAAACCCGCACTTTGCGCTTTCTGGGACGGACTCCGGAGAAATGTCTCAAGCAAGGCGACTAGATTACTACCACATCACTGAGGGTGCGACGTTCGAACCTTTCAAGTTTTCGTCTTCTCTGGTATGAAGGATCCAACAAGGTCTCTAACCCTGAAAAACTCGTCGAAAGGTGTGTCGAACGACAGTGGCATACACTTCTTCACGCCGGTGGTTGCCGAAGACATTTTCAAGCCTCTCGGGGGGTGAGCAAAATATCCCGATCTCACACTACCGTTTCGGCATTGGGATAATAAAACTGTCGGTTTTCGCTCAATGCGTTTTACTTCGTCAAGTGGCTGATCTCATTCTTGCTGTCACTTGCACAGCGGCTGGTGGATACAGTAATGAAAGGTATCCCTACCATCTAACTGATGGCTAGCCGTTGCAATGTCTTTGTTCATGACCTTCTGGATGAAATGACCTGGGGTGGCAATCAGATGATTGCCACCTCAAACTATCAACGTTGACGGATTCGGAGACTCAGCTGCCGGTGCTGTGGGTAAATTATTAGTGGTGTTGTTAACTTGGATGTTTTGTATCAACGAAGAATTTGTTTATTGTACTTCGAACGTACTCCTACGTTTTTGTGACTTATGGGCTATAACATATGACGCACGTGTGATTAAGTACTGCATTTTCAACCCCGATTCTCAACTCATCGCAACCCCCGTCTCTCACAAAATAAATGATATCTTCAAGACTCTGCTAGTGAAAACCGTGATATCTAACACACTCAAGCACCTCGTATCCCATGATGTTTCAAAACCACAACCTATAGCCTCCCAAAGCTGAAGTACCTGCTCCACGACTAAACCATGACAACATGCAATCCAGCCACTCCTGGATTTTCACCATACCACAAACCATCATACCGCATCATCCAGACGCATCAATACCGCCCCTGTCTAAAGCCTCTCATGGGAACTAAATCCGTATGTCCCTATTCTTTTCTAAGAAGTCATTATCGTTTTCAAATTGTATTAATTTCACATAAAACCACGAAGTAAAATAGCCGACTCGTCCGATTATTGATGATCCAGAGAACTTATCTATCGCTGCTCAATTGCCATGCGTTGTAGAGTCTTATGTACGGTTGTAATCGGGGGCTTTTCAATATGGAGTGAGTGTCAGTAGCCTTCTATGCAGCTCGCCTCTTTCAGTGGGGGGTTAGCGTTAAATCAACCATGTCTGCTAAGACACGCGCGCGTCGCGAACTGCCCGCGACTATATTTTACATTTACATTTTAATCATACACCGTTCGAGGCCTCTAAGGCCTATGCGGGAAACTATGGCACTGTCCAAATCCTGTCCTCGAGGCCGAAGCCTCCTAATGAGGCCCCCTAATCTCCTTATCCCCAAAAAAAAAACGTCCCCACGCGAAAGAAAACAAAACTTTAACTCCCCACACCCCCTAAAGCCAATCTCATAAAGAAAAAACAGAGAAAGAAAAGAAACAAACGTCTTCCAAAAGAAAAGAAAAACAACTTTGCCCATGCGTGTCCTCCTTTAAGTGAAAAAACAAAGGAAAAGGTACAGATAACACAAAAGAAACAAAAAACACTCGCGTACTTTTCCATCTCTTGCGCTGCTATTCGTACCGCCTGCCAATCTGGGTTGCAGCCAGGTATTCCAAGATCGCTTTCGTGAGTCGATCGTCCCGAAAAATATTCACCACTTTCAAACGTCCCCGCGTCCTCCTCGGTCTCCCCGTAATTCTTTCCACCTCTTTCCGGAGCTTCCCAAACTCCGATTGCCATCTCCGGCACTCTCCGAAGAGGTGTCCTCTGGTTTGATGTTGGTTGGACTCACACCACCAACAAGCGTCGGATTCTTTCTTCTTAATTCGTTTAAGGTGGGTTCCCACCAGTGCGTGGCCAGACGCGAGCTGGAGGAAGACCGCGGCTTTTCGCTTGGGCAGGTCCCAGAGGTCTGCTCGCAGACCAAACTTGCGGCGTGGTCTGTAGGACTTGCTGGAGCGTAGGTCCTTAGTGATCCAACGCTTGGTGATATCAGCCAGAGTTTCAGTGGCTACTCTGTTGATGTGAGCGAGGGACGCTTCCGGGGGGTAAGGCAGGTTGGGTCGGTGCATCGAGTGAGCGCCTGTGCTTCACACCGATGCTGTGCACCCTGCTTAGCAGCCACATCTGCGGCTTCATTTTCCTCGATGCCGGAGTGTCCAGGAACCCAGCGGATTTGGAGGTCGACGTCCCAATTGACGAAGTCCTTTACCAAACCGCGGATGCGGCAGGACAGGGACTGCCCAGGGCCGGGGTCCTCCGTCATGATGCGGGCTAGAGCAGCCTGGGCATCTGAGACGATGACGATCCTCTTCATCGGGGGGGGGAATGATAAGGTCGTCGTAGCATTCGAGTAAGGCCTGGTGGATGGCGAAAAGCTCGGCGTCGAAGACTTCGACATGTGGGCCAAGGTGAAAGAACCGGGAGACGAGGGAGCCATCGACATAATGGACGTACCCTGCGCCACTCCTGTCGTTGATTCTGGAGCCGTCGGTCCAGACGCAGAGCGCTTGGAGCGAGCGCCAGCTGCGTGCTGATGCTGCCGCTTCCTCGAGAGGTTCCACCACAACGTCCATGTAGCGGAAGTTGAAGTGAGCGGGGGGTTCGACGGTCTCGATGGCGGGGAAACCTGTACAAGCAGCTGCTCGTCGTGTCAGGCTACGAATGGCGTCGGCAGTTGGGGACGGTTGGGTGGAGGCCGCCGGGGGGGACGAGTGAGAATTCGTGCGCGGAACCGAGCGTCTCTACTACGTACTATTGCTTCTGCGGGACGGGTGGCTCCTTCAGCCATAAGAAAGCCAAGGGGGGTCGTGCGCAGGCACCCTGTGACGGCTCGGGCTTGCTGGCTGAGGACCAGTTGAAGACGGGTGATTTTTCCAGCGTCACGAGGAGGTTTTTTGCGAGCGGCGTTAACATCGATGCCGTACGTCGCCACGAATTGGACCGCCGCTTTTTGGAGGTTGGCGGTGCTTGCGGGAGGGAGCCCCTGTTTCTTGCACAGGCGAGCAAGCCGTGCCTGCTGCTGTCGTGCCTTAGCAATCCACCGTTGGTGGTGGTGGTTGAACGTGAGCGACTGCTCCAACCAGTAACCCAACCACCGAACGGGACGGGAAGAGAAGGAAACGAGGTGATCATCGACGGGGATGGTGACGGTGGACGTGTCCGGGGGGGAGAGGCGGTTAGAGAAGAGGATAGCCTCCGTCTTATCGGGTTCGAAGCGTACTGCGTTGCCGCGGGCCCTGTATATGCAGATTTCAGCGCAGCGGCTCAATTTCGCAGCTACTTCTTCGGGGTTTTTTCCTCGGGCGATCCACGTCACGTCATCGACGAAGGACAAACCGACTGTATCAGACATCTCTCGCTCAACTATATATGCGAGTTCAGCGATATAAATTAGAAAGAGCACGGGGGAGACAGGAGATCCTTGGGGGAGCCCGGTGTTGGTGCGGATTGGGGCGCCGGCGTCTCCAGCAATCGTGATTTCAACCGAGCGAGAGTTCATGAAGCTCTCTACCCACCCAATCAAATTCTCTTCGATCCCAGCGGATCGCATCTTGTTCGCTAGGCACTCTGCATTGACCGTTGGGAAGGCCCACTTGACGTCCATTAAGAGCGCTCCAGCCAGCAACTTCTTTTCCCACGCTTCTTCGACCGCAGTCAAGAGTACAGCTGCTGCATCTGCAGCGGAGCGTCCCTTCCTTCCTCCAAACTCACCAACGTGGAGGTACCCACTGGTTTCCACTGCTTCGGTAATCAGCATTGTTGCGACCTTCTCGACAAGGTTACCAAGGCAGCTAAGAAGCGAGATGACCCGAAAATTCTTGGCCTTGTCGTAGCTGGGCTTCCCCGGTTTGGGGATGCAGACTCCATTGGCGAGTTTCCAGTCAGCCGGGTGGTAACTCAGTCGGATGGCACTGCGTGACCAGGGCGGTAACGCGTGTAGGGTCCCACTTCATTAAAGCTTTAATGATGGGAACCCCCAGGGAGTCTTTTCCGGGTGCTTTGGAGTTGCTCTGGCGAGAGATAGCCTCCGAGACCAGGGTTTCGGTAACCATCTTGTAGCCTTGCCCGGGGTTGGGGGAGCAGAATCTCCAGCGGGAGCGGTACGCATTCGGGGGAGGGAACGAGACAGCAGCCAGCATTTCGCGTTTAGCCTGCTCGTTGTCCGCTTTGTTGCCCTCTTCGTCAGTTAGGCTGCCCACCACCGTGGTAGTGCGGGGGGTGGTTGAACGTAGGACCTGCCAAACTGCGTCACCATTAGCAGTCTCGAGGAAAGTACCCCAGCAGGAGCGCTTGCGGGAGCGTTGAATCTTGTTGTAGGACTTCCTCGCTTCTACTTCCTGCTCCTTCGTAGCGCGGCCCTGTTTGGCAGCGCGGCGAATGCGGCCATACCTGCTGCGGGCTGCTTTGATGTCCGCCCCCCACCACCGTTTGGAGCGAGCGGTGATGCGCACCCTCTTGGCGTGTTCATCAAGCAGCTCCGTGAGCTGTTCCCTGATCCAGACTGCTTCAGCTTCCATCTCTTCCGTTGAGCAACGACTGGACAGCGGTGGCCTGCGTTCGCTTTGACGTTGCCAGTCTGACGCCGCTTTCTGCACCGTGTCCTCGTTCTCAAGCAATTCTCCCACCGCCCAACCACGAGTTGGCGCGTCATAGTCCTCTGGTTCCACCACCGACGTGACCTCCCACCAGATGGCTTCATGGTCTGACGTGGTAGCGTGCTTAGGGTCCTCAAGGCGGCGGGCCAGTACGTGAGGGGCTACCTCCATTGTGGCGAAGACCAGATGAATTACACTTATCCGTCGCTGTCCGCTTTGGGAGTGGGTTTCGGGCCCATCCCCGACGTACCTCAAGTCATGCTCGTCAATGAGCTCCTCGAGAAAGGCAGGGTGGATCGGCTGGTCACAGTAGGGGATCCATCTCCTACAGTGGGCATTGAAATCGCCGGCGAGGATTGTGCCGGAGTGATTATTCGTGTCCAGGTTACCAACCTCGCAGGCCTTGTGTTGTCAGCCGTTCGGATAGCGTCGTAGACATTTACGATGCGTATCTGGCGGTGACCTCGGCAAAGAACGTCGAGGACTTGGACATCCCCTTCTCCTTCCCTCCCCAAGTCTTCTCGAATGCCGACCTTCCATACCGAATCCTTCCGGACACCGGTGAGCACTCGACCTCCCCATATGAAGTCGAAGGCGGGGTGCCTCCATCCCTGGAACGTGGGGGGTTCTTGGATGAGTACCAAGTCCGCCTCCAGTTCCACACCACTCTCCATTGCCGCCGTAAGAACCTCACCGCTCCTACGGCAATTAAGCTGAAACACTTTGAGGTGTTTCAGCATTAATTGTTGTCTGGCACAACGGCATCAACCATTTCGTCTGAGTCGGACGGTAGGGTATCGAGGCGGGGGGAGGGTTGAATTGTCGACTCCGTCGACTCTTGGGAGGCTTCAGGATTCAAGGCATCGGCGTTGGTGGCAGTCGCAGTGGTGGAGGTGGAAGACTGCGATCCGGAGGAGGAATGACGGAGTTGCCTGGCGAGGGCAACGGCTTCTATGCGAGAAGGACAGACGCGGGAGTTGGCATAATGGTTGCCATGACAATTGACGCAGCGGGCCGCAGCCTTGGAGTGTTGGCAGGGGAGTCCTTTGGGTACGGAGCATCCCTCCATACCGCATGCGTGGGCGTCTGAAGAGTGGTTCTGGCCACAGAAACGGCAGCGAAGAACGGCGGAGGTAGTGCACCGCTCGCGAATGTGTCCCCATTTGAGACAGCCCGCACACTGGCTGTCAGGGCCTTCGTGGTTAAACAACTCTACCCGGTACCTTGTGGATCCCAGGAGCGCACCACGGGACATCAGCATTTGGGCCGCCGGGGAGCCTTTGACTGCGAAGACTGCTGACGACGATTGGATTTCGCCTCTTTCAAGGCGGTCACGGATGGTGCTGCGTTTACCCAACCAGCGGGCACCAGGAACGATTTCCAGCCCCTCGTGATTCGCCTGGAGTTCGAGTTCCATCTTGCAGAGACCGTTGGGGCCCCTTCCCAAGAAACGATTGAGTGGGATTCCATGAACTTTTAGTTTTACCCATTTTTCCATGGGGCGGACATCGATTACAGCACGATCTACCTCACGCATGGCGTTCAAGATTTCGTTACGGTAGCAACCAACAATGGTAGTTGCGCTCACTCCCGGGACTGTGATAGCGGTGATAGTCCCCTTGCTGTTGCGGGAGACTTTGGCTAGGCGGTGGAAATGAGGTGCTCCCCGGAGGTGCAGGCACACATTAACTGCCACCGTAAATCCTTGATCTCGTTTGGGGGAGGGGCGAGCTCCGTCTTGACGAGTGAAGATGATATGCCTGTCTTCGGTGGCAAGATTGTTCTCCGGGGAGAACGGGTTGTTAAGCCGCTGGGCCTGCTTCTTTTGCTGTTTGGTTTGGAATGTTTTCCAAGCGGGCGCAGGAGGAGGAGGGGGGAGCTCCGGGAGGTTGTTACGAAGCATAGCCGCGTAGGACTGGGCAGCGGTGAGCTTGGAGGTGCCCACCGGAACTTGTACGGCGGGGAGGGTGTGTGCACGGGGTTTGGTGGCCACCAGAGCTGCGGGTTTGTTGCTTTCTGCTGGGGCAGACTTTTGGGACGCGGTGGGGGCGGTTGGACGGGTGGTCGGTGAGGTGCGGGGGGCGGTGCGGGCGGCTTGCGACGCCGGGCACGAGCAGGGACGGGAGTCTTGCTGGCTGAGCTTTTCTTCCAGCGCGCGCATTCGGGTTTCTGTGGCTGCCAGGCGAGCAGACAATTGCTCAAGCAGGGTCGAGCTGACCAGCTGTGAGGCTTGCGTGCCTACTGCTGGGGCAGAGCGCAGTTCGTGTCCCATGGCAGTCCCGAAGGCCGCGACGTGGGCTCGTTTTTTGACCGTGCTGGGGCACGAGGATAGGGGGCTGCTGGAAGACCATCCAGGACCGGGCGTGGTACCTAGCGGCAGATTCTTGCTCGCACGCGTAGGGGTGTCGGGGGCAGACGCGCCGAACACGTCGTCTGCGGACGCTGGGGCGGGAGTGGACACTCTGGAGGAGTTGCTACCGCTGAAAGTACGCATTTCGGAGGTGAGGCCGAAGCGTGGAGGGGGGGGAGGCTTCATGGGAGCCATGGGCCTCGGAGGTGGAATTTCGTGAAGCCGTGAGAATTCTCTCCGACTTCCCGATTTGGATAATTAAGCGAGAAACGTGGTGTTTTTCTAGCGTTGGTGTGGCGTGTTTGATGACTGCCCGCGACTAGTTCCGTGGAGGTGACGTGATGAGGGTTAAACGACGTGATACATGAATCCCTACACCGGCTATTTCGAAACCGCACAGAACCATATAAACCAGTGAATTTTCTCTGGCGCAGTACACCAGAGCGATGAAAATAGGACTTTGTCGGAACGAAGATGTTATTCGCCGGCGTAGGGGTTTATATTGTGAAGATATGTGGGGTTGCGAAGGCAAATGTTTTGGTCGACGTCATGGACGGGTGTGTTCAATCTTAACACTGCGTAACGTCGAACGGTTGACAATGGGCAGTGCTGTACACTGGGAGAGAGAATTAAAGCACTTTGGTGCATTTGGCAATATGGACGACACGGCATCCAGAACTCATTCACGATATTTGGATTAATCATTGAATTAGAAAAAAACAACAGCATGCCAACGGCTAGTACAAAAATATGGTCACGACACTCAAAACGTATACAGTCATCGTCAATGAATTTACAAGCAGCTCATCGAAGCCGATTCTGAACACCATAAAAATCGCCTAACATAACACGGTAGAACAAACCTAGCGAGGGGATAACGTATACAGAAAAATACGAAACATTCGACACACAACAAGGTAAAAATAACACAGTCATTGATTTGAATATCTGAATCCGTTGTGAATGCTGTGTCATTCACAGGTTCTGATGCGTCAAGTGTGTTAGTGCCTGTGAAGCACGTGAAATGCGCCGGTTGTCTTCTTCTGGAGTGCCATTGCAATCCGTTTCAGCAGCGTTGAAGAAGTTCACCACGTCGTAATCGTCCTGGCAATGAATTTGCGTGATATGCACAGCCGTACTCTCGTAAGACTGAAAGAGGTCGCCGCAGTCTGGGAACGGACAACGGAAAACCGGGGATGAGCCAAGAATACATTTCAGCATAGTTTCCTTATTCCTGCACTCGTTCAGAGCCTGCATGCATACAGTGTATGCTTGGAACCCTTTTTGATTGTGGGTAAAAACCACATGTTGATAAAGGTCGGGGGTACGCTCATGGAAAACGACATTGCAACCTTCAATTGGGCATTTCAAGTTTAGTGCATTGGTATGTGTGGCATAGAAATGGTGCCTAAGATCGAATCTTGTATGCGGTCCGAAAAAACTGCAGCTTGGGATTGGACAATAGAAGTCCTGTTGGTGCAGGAATTCGGAATCCGATTGACCAGGGGCTGGATGGGATATCACATCCAAGAATGCGTGCATGGAAGTGAGAATTATGTTCGCCATGCTCAGTTCGTCTCGTGTAAGCGGATTGTATACTGGATTAAGACGCGCGGTGAAAGGAAGCCAGGTTTGTTGTGAATTCTGATCGGGAGGTACCATTCCTGACGGACTATTCAAAGCGCTGGAGATACGAAACAAGAATATGTGATCGTCCGTGATGTGTGAGTGAAGATCCTCCGGTGATTCGTCACAGCCATCGACCATGCAGGTCGTGGGCGGATCTATCTGATATGTTGCAGGGTTGAAAGCCATAGTCGTCAATTGGGTTCCAGGTAAGACAGAGTCCTACGGACGCTGTGATACTGCACGACGTAGTGGAGGGTTGAGAAGTTTGTGTAGGTAGACGCTGTCGTTTTATTATTCCTGAATCCTGATTACCGCGATGGTAAAGTGTCGGAGGGTGTTAACTCTGGATTGATAAGTTTCCGTTAATGGATCGCAATAGTTGTTTAAGTCCACTGGATGAGTGTTGAACCAAAAATGGAGTGTGGTGGCGTTCAGTGGTGACAAACAGCTGTGGTTGAATACGGCAATCGTTGAAGCACGATAGAAGTATATGTAGTACGAAAGCTATCTACACGCAGCATGTTTATGACTAAATCGAACGTCCATCGCATGGCTACTTGGCAGCGCTTACTGGTACTCTAGAATGTATCCATGAAATTTAGTTTTTATGGCGCCCCATATTTTCCCTCATTTTTCAAAAATATAATCCTATTCATCACAAAACATGATTCACACAATCGCTGCAGAACGCCACAAAAGTGACTTCCAATATCCAGTATTTGTAACGTGGCATATCTAGGGGAAATATATCAATAAAATTTGTAATATACGAATGTGGTGCACACCAAATGCACTTCCAGCGACTGCCTGAGCCTCTCTGCCATATAAGCTGAGCTTTCCAGCTTTGTAAAGTCCTTGCCCTCGCTACCAATGACCCGATATTAGTTTTACCATTTTTGCTCATTCTTCTCTCTGCAGCAACGTCTAGCAATGTGATCTGTCTGGTGAGCCCCAACCCCGTCCTCGAGTAGAACATAACTGAAGCTTTTTTTCCAATGGGTTCGTCAGGGCCATCCGCCGGTCATCGATCTTATGCTTCTTCTCGAGAACGGCTATGTGTCCATGAATTCTATGGTTTCGAAATTCTAAAATAATAATGCTTTTGCTTACCAACTAAGTCTTTTCGGGATTATCGAATGATGCACTGTGGGACCGCACACAGTATCACTCGCGTGACGCCTGAACGAGCTAAGTGTGTCAATGCAAAATCACTCGGTCTGTGCCGAAAGTGGTTTAGCTGCGGTCCATTTCACCCTCGAAAAAGTCATTTTAGTTGAAAACAATGCCGTAAACGACAGTCAGGATTGCGTCCCGTGCATTGGCTTACTCATGATTGAAGCTCTCTGCAATTGACGTAATTCTCGTTATCTGCGGATGTGTTTGTACTGAACGCCATGTGCGTTTCACAAAATAACGCACATCAATAGGAGGACTTAGAATCTTCACACAGAGATACATGGTACAGCGTCATCGTATTCTTTCAGAATGTTTGAGAAATCCGCAATGCTTTTTCCGCACGCAACTAAAATCTATGATGCGGTTGGGGTTGTCAGGTCGTCTTGTGTTGGTTAGGACAGTCGGGAAATACCAGATACCAAAGAGAAGAAGTCCTGGCTACAGGACACATTTTCATATTCGGAGGATGTTATTTGTTCCACAAAATCTGTTTATCGAAAAGTGCTGTCTCGGAAAAACACTGCGTAAACGTGGCAGGTCTGGGTATGTGGATAACTGCTCCGTGGAGTTTGGTGCATGTACGATGATGTAATGTGCACTTTCAATGGAACTTGTATGTGATTTGGGTTTTCTTTCATCCTTGATCTTGAGTAGGGTGCTCCTTCATCCCGCTGTAATGTAGGTTATGATCGACCTCTACGTTCGTTCTGTAAAACGTGGCACTGTTTATGAACGGCAGGGTTACAGACTGTAGAAGCAGGATGATGAATCCTTGGAGTGTTGAAAAGAGCAGAAAAAGATCCTATCGGAGGCACAGGACAACATTATTATGTCATTGTATGTTCAAGCTGACGACCTGTGTATTGATCTCGGGGAGAATAAAGAAGCGTTACCTAAGAAATATAGCCCGCGTATTGAATCAGCGGTGATGATGTCTTGTGAGACATCTAGACAGAAAGTCAAGTACTCTTTTTCATGAGCGTGGTGTGTTGATGCCAAGAGGTAGGTTGTCCAATTCGTTCCTTTGTTCGTGATGCAATTCAACTGAGGGTCATTGAGGTGAGTTGATTCTCATGCCCAGGTGCAAAAAGAACAACGCTAACCTCAGTTGTCTTTGCTTGAGCACAGCCAAGGCGCTAATGTTTCACAAATCCTATATAAGCTTCGTTCCCTCTATTTGTATCTTTCACCGTGTTTCCTACTTTACGTTCCGTCACAGCTTACTCAGTACATTTTCTCCAGTCGTCGTGTGTTCTTGTCGATCTTGAATCTCATCCACCATGATTATCCGGAATATTTAAACGGGCAAGCTCCTTCCGTCTTTACCATCAACAACTTCTTAAACGCACCTATCCCCACGGTAATATTTCTCGGATGAGAAGGCCACTGGGTTTGGTGATAACTTAGATGCCACTGCAGGAAACCTAAACGATGCTTTAGTCGCTTCTGCTGTCTTCTGCATATATATTCGACCTCGAAATGCAAAACGACCTACGTTACAGTTGATACGGATTTCCATAATCCTCATTTCTTTCTACAACCCGTTTCCGTTGCCGTTTTTTGGTTTGTGTACGGACCAGTGGCCCCTCTCGGACGATTCAACGGAGGAGAACCAATGAAGGTAGGTAAACTGCTTTTTCATCGTCTGTGCCGCGAACAATTGTAACATTATTCAATAGTGCTCCACTCTTGTCTGAAGCTCAGATGAACGAAAATATCCATTGTTTCTGGAGCCTCGTCGCCTTTTTCCCCCACGTCATGTCCAGACTCTCTGAGCCGAACTGGCAAGGCTACTGCTGGACCGTCCACTCATACTAGAAACCTCGAGGTTGATTCCAGTGTTCGGTAGCTCACGGTAAACGTCTCGGAGAACCCTGCACACCGCATTCAGCTTGACAGTCAGTGTCCCGCAGCAACCTCTGCCATACAGCAGACGCAATCCAGCTTCGAGAGTAGTCATGCTCAAACAAGCTCCTCTCTTCCCCAGCTGTCGGGGTGCGTTATCTTCGCCGGTAGGCACCTTGGACATCACAGTCCGTTGACTGCTGCCTTGGATCCGGTCACCAATGACTGCAGCCTCAATAGCTACTGGACCCAGTGCTTCTTGAGCAGCCATAGCCCATTGAATCCTCCGCATTACTTCCTAGTCATGAGGCTGTGAATCGACACCGATAAAAAAAAAGCAGACTAGTAAGACTTATGTTGCAAACGCTGACGAGGAGCCATTGAACCTGCCTGTTTCTATGGGGACGTGCGGACGAACTATACGGCCCCCACAATACGTCGTAGCGCGTCGCGCAGCATGGAGAGCTGGAGTGTCAAGTGTTGAAGTTTGAGGTTGTTGGACCACCCACCACTACATAATGGACTGCGTCACAACAACATACTCGATTCCTTGCCATCCTCCTCAACAGCAACAACATTTTCGGAATCTAGGAAATCTTGAATCGAACACCACGGCGCATTTTCTGAGCATTTCCACGCAATGAAGAACTCCACTAATACCACTCAGTAAGTTTCCGGATAATCCTAGATGATCAAGAGTCGTGTTGATGGCGGTGATAAGCAACAACCCCAACTCTCATCATGAAGATAATGTTGTCGACGTCAACAGTTCTACTTTTAGTAATGGAACACTGGAGATGTGAGTTGAAGTCATCCGTTCATTCAATACTATCAAGCATCACTTTAACAGTTGGCATCAGAGAGCTGCCGCCGCTATCGGCCACTGATGGCAATTCATCTGGGCCGGTTAATCCTCTCCCGCCTGTCCAAGAGACTAGGGAGGAATGGAGGTACCTTTTTCCCTTCATCAATGTGTCGTAAATGGTTTTAATCGTCGTCGACAGTACTGCCTACCCCGCTCAGTCCCTGAATGATCCATCGTTCCGGCCATCTGGAGCCTCATCGTCTCCTTCCGCTGTGCAGTTCACTCTGTCCTTCGGAAACCAGACTGAGCCCACCGCTTCGGAATATCTCTCATTCACCAGCAATGACCATACTCGTGCCGCTGTTCAGCAACAGTGGAACCCTTTGTCCGGCAACTATGGACATGGGAATGGCTCAGCCAGGGTCTATCAGCCGGTGGCCTATCCTATTCAACAGCTGGAATGGCGTGTAATTGGGGACCATCCAAGGTACGTTTACCTTCGTCCTGTACGTTGTAAACAGGAGTAACCTTCTTCAGTAGTAACATCAGCCCACCTTCCTCCCAAATCGCCTTTTACCACACCCCGTACGGGACCACCTTGACTTCCTCGCCTGCTGAACACATTCCATACTTTGGGACTTCTAACAGACAGGCCCCTGGGGAATTACCGTCCACCCCAAGCTACATGGAGGTAGGTAATTTGATTCGTCAGTGGGAGACGCCTTTTCCCGGTGATACTGGGCATTATCCGCAGTCCGGCGTTTCAAATCCCACAATGAGCACTGCCATTTGTCACGCAATTCCCAGTTCTTTTGGAAGCGTCTACGCTGCGTCAACCCCTGACCTTCTGCGGCAAGGTGTCTCAGTATTCGGAAATGATGAGCATTATGGATTTCAGAATCCATCAGTCCCCAGTTTAGCTCTGCAACTGGCCGGTTCTCCAGTTTTGGAAAGTCCTTTATCGGGTCATGGTGCGTCTGGATGGGGTTTTTCTCCTCCTCAAGAGACAGGATCCTACCCGTCAAGGCCCCAGCAAGCAAGACCCAAGCGGAAAACAGTCCATCAGTCCCAGGTCGACACTGAGATTGAGCCTTTGACTAGTACTTCTGGAGAACCCAGGGAACCCACTGAAAACAACGCTCCTAAGAAGAGGTCCCGCAGATCAGTTGCTGATAGCGTACCGAGCACTTTAACCGAGAACTCTCTTCTCTTTAATCCTTTTCCTGAGACTTCGCCGGCCCCGACGCCCATTCCTCAGCTGCTCGCCTCTCCTTTTCCCGACACAAGTACACAATCCAACCCCGCGAGTCCGAGCACCTCAGCATTCGTGCAAACTACTGTAGCCAATTGCGCTCCCGTCTGGCACAGTGCTGCCCCAGGCATCGACTTGTCTCCTGCCCCCGTCTTGACCGGACCCGATGACCCTGATAGTGATGTGCTGCCTGCTGCAAACCAGGATAAGTTCCCATCTCACGGAGAGGCCTTAAAGCTCTGTCATCTACCATGGGAAGCTGGTACGGTTCTCCTATGGGAGGACATCCCACCGGAACAGCAGCTTCGGGCTGTGAGACGGTTCCGCCTCGCATACCCCACGACTTCCTGGGGAACAGCGAAGGATAGGATTTCGCTCAATTGTCGAAAGCAGAAGGCGGAAAAGGAGCGGCAGGAGAAGAGGAAGGTGGCGAGAAAGGCCGCCAGAGACGCGCGTACCTCTGGCTGTCATCCTGTGGTTGCTGTTTCTACTGATGAACTAGCAAGCAGTGGTGGTGTCCCTACGGCTGTTCCAGCTGTACAAGAACCCACGGCGGTTACCACTGTCGGCTCGTTCATTCCGTTGGGTCCTACACCGTATGACCCTGTGTCTGTGAGTTTTCATTGCCAAGTATGAAAAGGTTTGATACTGACTGCTACTTTCACAGACTGAACCGTCCAATGCCATCGCGGTAGCGCCATCGCTTCCGTTTCCCGTTCCCGCCGTCTCCGACAGCTCAAACGCTGCCATCCAAGCGTTGAACTTTCCCTCCGTCGACACCGAAGTCGATTGCACCGATCTACGGGGTGACGAACAAATTCAGTCCGGCTCATGTGCTGCCAGTGTTGCTCCAGATGCCGAGCAACCTCCTTTCCTCCCGTTTTACGAGTACGAGCATGACGCAGCGCATGCCTGGGGTGAACCGGATGTATACCGGGAAGGTCCTAATGCCGTCCCTTTCCTCCCGTCTGGCGAGTATGAGCATGCCGCCGCAGGGTATGACTGGGGTGAACTGGGTGTATACCGAGAAGATCCTAATGCTGTCTGTGAATCGCAGAATGACGATCTGCTCATTGCGGGTGCCGAGAACACTGGTGACAACAGAGTTGACGAGATGAATGGCCAAGATTACCCGCCTCCAGAAAACCCCCCGGTGTCACTTATTGGTCTGGATGTTGCAAGTGCTCGTCGTCTTCTCGGTCTGCCGCCTCAAGGTATTTCTATTGACGCTTTCGCTGCCGAGTTCGCACATGTAGCTGCTGGGGATTTCGCAGATGCCGGACGGGACAACGCATAATTTCGCCGTGAAAGACGGGATTTCGAGGAGACGACAACGGTTATGGAGGATGAGTGGGAATCTGGAAGTCTCTGTCAACCATCGAGGGTGGAAGTGGAGGTTGTACTAGGCTAGGCGGGACTTATACATCAACAACAAACAAATATACAGCGGGTAATTTTGGGACGCCTGATGTCTCTGGGATGGTATTAATATAATACATATTTAGAAGCATGGTTACTTTGACCAGTTTATCAATGTGTATCACTATATTTGGATTGGTTTCATTATTACTCGTTAATCTTGTTAGAATAGTCATTTCGGGAGGAGTTGAAGGGATGCTAATTCAGGTGGTACCGGTCGGGATCGTCAAGAGGTGTTTGGGTTGGATTTGATTAGTTCGTGGGCGCTGTCATCGTAATTGTTGCATATTCCAAGGTCACCACTGTCTCAAGTGCAGTATCGTCCTCGTATTGTTCCCTGTAAGCTGTCGTCAACATATTCTTGAATCACTGAATTCATTTAGTACTCGGTGAAGAATATAAAGAATAATTGCAGTGAATGTCTGATTACGCAACACCTAGCGTTTTTAATAGCGGATGGCGGTCTTACTACAGGGAACAGCCTTTTCCTGTTAAAATCATGAATGGGTTCAAATAAAACAGTCAACGCCCATCTTTTAGTTTGGTAAGATTCACACCAACCCAATTTAATGTCGTTGAGCACAGCCAGGAGTTTGATCCACCACTCTTCATTATTCATAACAGTGATATCAACCGTCGTTCTTCGGGTGCTTATCTCCGCTTCATGGCCGATTTGTCGATGTTGTATGATAATGAGAAGAACACATACAATGTTTTTCCGAGTGATACATCATGCCTAGTGTTCCGTCTGTCGTAATATCTGATCAACACGTAATGGCGATCTTCGCATGAGATATTCCACCAACACCAAAAGATTTTCAGGTTAGATTATGTAGACACTTTCCGGCATCTGATGGCCCCGGTACGGTAACGACACAATTGAGAGTTGCAAGGTTGGCCAATATCAATAACAATGTCGCCTTTTTGGTGGCGTTTTGAATGTCAACTCTATGTAAAATATCCATTTTTTATCCTTTCCTCCTTTGTAACTCCTTTGTAACTCCTTATTCCGGGTGATAAAGGTTCCCTTGAAGCTCGAGGGTCGATGCATGTTGAGTGACATTTGATGATCAACGAAGCATTGCTGTGAACCTCAGCTCTGTAATTACAACACTTATCTACAACATCTGGGAAATAAATTGAGACATTCTCCATGGTATCATGTAGCTGAAAAATGGAATGCTGGATTTGGTTAATGAGACAGTACGTATACACATCTTATGTGGCACACGTTCATGCACGACGTCAGACGCGCGTATGTACCAGCCGAAACAAGCGCCGTGTAAATATCATGAGCATTATGCGCAGCGATGTGCGACAAAAATATGTGTTGGAAAGTTATCCGCTGTCGTAATATTGATTTCCCAGGTCCTTCACCATGGAAGCTGAAATTATCAATCATTTCGAGGGTGATTGCAAGAATACATATTTTGATACAGCACCAAGATGTTCTCCGGGCATCTGCACAGGAATAGAAAGTCTCGAAGTGATTCTAGATGTCAGTGCAATACAAGATAAAAGTATGTCGTTTTACCATAACTGATGAAACAGCTGATACGGTCTATTTCACGCAAGATCACTCGTTTAGATTGGGACGAGTGATTGGCTATGTTCTCGGTCAAGCAACCCTCGGATGATTACGAACCCATGAAGTGTTGCTCAATGACAGGTCCCAGAAATATTTTTTTTTTTCCTAAGTGAGAGGGAGTTGCTGGCGTAGCGATAGATAGATGTAGGAAACGAGGAGTGCGCGACGTACGTGAGCTGTAGAGCGCTGTGGCCGGTGTTGTTTCTTACCTCTTGAAGAATTCCCTACCGCGTGAAATGACTGGTATAGTGATGTTACACCCTGATGAATGATACAAATCTCACATTGCTTCCAGACAACACCTGTTCCTCTGTCAATTCGGGAGGGGGTTGTCAGGAGGTCTTGATCGTCCTTGTGGGGTGCAAAACAACCTGCGCTAACCTGAGTTGTCTTCAACTGAGTACAGCCAAGGCGCTAAAATCTCAGGAACTCCTATAAATCCACATTTCCTCTATTGATTACTGTCTACACGTCTCCTACCTCGCGTTAATGTACAGCTTGCCCGTCACCTTTTTTTTTTATCCAACTCACCGTCTTGTCGATTTCGAATTGCATTTGTCATGAAGGCCCGCATTATATTAACCAGCTAACGCTCTCTCCATACTTTCTCATCACCATTCCCGAGCTACGCATTCCTACTCCTCAATACCTTTTCTCTCTTCAACATATTCGACTTCGAATTTTTAAACGACCCACGTTCCAGACATCCACATGGCTGTATCCTCATCAATTACAAACGTTTGGATTGTATGCCTCAGTCTGAGGAATTAGAAACTCTTTGCTATCGTCCTGCACAGCAACAAGATTTTCTGAATCCGAAAAAGCTCCTATGGAAGAGCAACGCTGATCTTTTCATTACTTTTACTCGACCCTTCACCCTTCCCATCCACAGCAACAAGATTTTCGGAATACGAGAAAGCTTTTATCCAATACCAGCGCATATTTCCTCAGCATTTCCCGCAATGGCAAACCTTAACGATACCTTTTCCAGATACTCCAAGAATATCAAGAGTTGTGTTAATGGTGACGATAAGCAGCAACTCCAATTCTCATCCTGCAGAGTATCGTTTCTGTGCAATGGACAACGTTGGAAACCAGATGAAGTACGTTTTGTGCTGATCTGAGATTTTCCCGGATCGTGCTAATGGCGATGCTTACCAGTAACTATAACTCTTCTCCTGCAAACGCTGCCGCCAGTGCCACCGGTCTTCCCCGCCAAGCAGCGAGATTACAAGACCGTAGGTTATCCATTCATCTGTATTGCGTGGTATGCATCTAATGATTGACTTTAGCGAGCTGGAGACTTTTTCTCCGGCCGACTACCCTATGTATGGGCAAGTGCATCCTGCCGCTCCTGTGCATGGGATCGATTGCCCATGGATGTAAGTAATGCTTCTGAAATTCTGCAGTGAAGACTTCTAATCATCGTTCATAGCTCTACGGACGTATATAGCTCCGAGGTGACCGCATCAAACCACGCAAGTGCAGAGTTGCCACTGCTTTTTCCATCTCCGCACTATCAGGACTACGTCAATCGAAGCGGGCCGGCCACTGCTGCATCCTATTCCTACCCAACCAGCATACAGTATGCTTCCGATGCTCAGCGGCATAGGAACCCTGACTCGGAAAGCTATGGCTATGGAATTGGGCCGGCGAGTGCATATCCCGGGGTGACCTATCCCAGTCACCAGGCGGCTTTGCAAGCAAGACCAGGGCATCAGAGGTACTTGATCCTTCCTTCTTTATGTGGTGAACATCATTAACTTTTGTCGATAGTAATCTTAACCTATCCCTCACCCGGAATCACCAATCTTTTTATCCAAATGGAACATTCTCGTCGCCTTCAACCACTCAACATATCCCATAGCAGAGCAGCGGCTTCGCGCTGTGAGACAGTTGCGTCTTGGATACCCAGAGTCCTCGTGGGACAAGGCAGAGGCCCACATTTCCTTGGCCTGTGGCAAGCAGAAGTCGGAGAAACAGCGACAGGGGGACAAAAAGGCTGAGAGAAAGGCGGCAAGAGATGCTCGCGGCTCGCCAGGCAGTCAGAGTTTCATTTATGGACTCCGGTGAAGATCACTTGGTTGTTGGCCCCGCTTCTGATGCTGGTCTAACCGTGCAGGTTGGTCCTTTGGCTTCCCCTCGCAACGATACTTTTCTATCACACCCTTCAACATATGATCCGATTTTCGTAAGTCTTGATCCAAGAAAGCAAATGGGACACACACTAAGCACTTCTTTCACAGGCTGCAGTCAGCAACTCATATGCCTTTGCGTCGCCTACTCAGGGTGCTATTTCCTCCCTCACTTCGAACTCGGATGCCTCGACTCAAAATTCTGGCCTTCCTGGTTTGGACATCGACTTCAAGAACAGTAACGGTCATGACGGGGGACAAATGCATCCAGAATCATTGTTCACCGACTACACCACTAGAGACACCGAGAGACCCCTCTTTCTACCGTTCGATGAGGACGACGATGACATGGTCGAGGTTTTGTCCGACCTTTCTGGATCAGAAGAATTTCCGGACAATCTCAGGGAATGGCAATGGATGGTTCTTATGTATAGCTGTAACAATTATAGATGAATATTGAGATCGAATGTCTTCTTTTACGTTATAATGTGGAATTGTGAATCTGTGATATCTCAGTAAATATAAATTGCTACAATACTCATCCCGATTCCGGGAAAGTGCACATTCCATCATCGTACATACACCAAACTCCACGGAGCAGGTATCCACGAATCCTCACTCGCCACGTTGGCGCAGTGTTTTTCCTAGACAGCCCTTTGTGATAAATAGGCTTTGTGAATGAAAATGTGTCCAATAGCCAGGACGTCTTTTCCTGGGTATCTTGTGTTTCCCAAATGTCCTAACCAACACAAGGCGACCTGACAACCCTAACCGCATCATAAACTTTAGTTGCGTGCAGAAAAAGCATTGTGGATGTGCCAAACATTTTCAAAGAACAGAATGGCGTTGTACCATGTATCTCTTTGGGGCGTTTCTCAGTCCTCCTACTCATGTGTGTTATTTGGTGGTTCAGTACTAACACATCCGCAGATAACGAGTAGTACATGAATTGTAGAGAGCTTCAATCATGAGTAAGCCAATGCACGGAACGCAATACTGACTGTCGTTTATGGTATTGTTTTCAACTAAAATGACTTTTTCGAGGGTGAAATGGACCGCAGCTAAACCACTTTCGGCACGGACCGAGTGATTTTGTATTGACACTTAGCTCGTTCAGGCGTGACGCGAGTGACATTGCGTGCGGTCCCACAGTGCATCATTCGATAATTCCGAAAAGGCTTAGTTGGTCAGCAAAAGCAGTATCGGTTTAGCGTTTCAAAACCATAGAATGAATGAATTAAAGCCGTTCTCGAGAAGAAGCATGATATTGCTGACCGGCGGTTGGCTCTTACGGACCCATTGGAAAAAAAAAGCTTCAGTGACGATGCACTCGATGGAGGGGTTGGAGCTGACCAGAGAGGTCACATTGCTGGACGCTGTTGTGTATAGAAGTAGGAACAAGTGTGATAAAATTCATATCGGGTTGTTGGTATCAAGGGCAAGGCCTTTACATAGCTGGTAAGCTCAGCTTATATGGTGGAGAGGCTTAGGCAGTCGCTGGAAGTGGATTTGATGTCCACCACATTCGTATATTACCAATTCTTTTGAGATATGTACCCCAGATATGCCATGTTACAAATACTGGACATTGGAAGCGACTTCGGTGGCGTGCAGCAGCATTTGTGCGAATCATGTTTTGTGGTGAATAGGATTATATTTTCGGAAATGAGGGAGAACATTGCGCGGCATAATAAATGAATTTCATGGATACATTCTAGAGTACCAGTATCCGCTGCCAAGATAGCCATGCCATGGACGTTCGGTTTAGTCTTGAACATGCCGCGTGTAGCTAGCTTTCGTCCTATACTTCTATCATTGTTCACCGACTGACGTATTCAACCACAGCTGTTTGTCACCTCTACACTCCACTGCCTCACTCCACTTTTGGTTCAATACTCTTCAGTTGTACTGACACAACTATTGCGATCCATCAACGGATACTTGCTTGTAAATCCAGAGTTAACACCCTCCGACACTTGGTCATTGTGCTAATCAGGAATAGTAAAACGACAACGTCTACCTACGTAAATTCTCAACCCTCCACTAAGTCGTGCAGTATCGCAACTTCCGTACGACTCTGTCTTACCTGGATCCCAATTGACGACTATGGCTTCCAACCCTGCAACATATCAGATAGATCCGCCCACGACTTGCATTGTCGATGGCTGTGATGCATCACCGGAGGATCTTCGCTCACACATCATGCACAATCACATATTCTTGTTTCCCATCTCCAGCGGTCTGATCACTCCGTCAGGAATGCAACCTCCCGATCAGAATTCACAAGAAATCTGGCTTCCTTTAATCGCGCGTCTTAATCCAGTATACCATCCGCTTACACAAGACGACCTGAGCATTATGAACACAATTTTGGCTTCCATTCACGCATTCTTGGATCTGATATCCCATCCAGACTCTGGTCAATCGAAATTCAAATTCCGGCAGCACCAGGAGTTCTATTGTCCAATCCCAGGCTGCAGTTTTTTCGGACCGCACACGAGATTAGTCCTTAGGCACCATTTCTACGCTACACATACCAATGCACTAAACTTGAAATGCCCGATAGAGGGTTGCAATGTCGTTTTCCATGAGCGTACCCCCGACCTTTATGAACATGTGGTTTTTGACCATGATGAAAAAGGGTTCCAAGCATACACTGTATGCATGCAGGCTCTGAATGAGTGCAGGAATAAGGAAACTATGCTGAAATGTATTCTTGGCTCATCC
This sequence comes from Pyronema omphalodes, assembly GCA_024516155.1. Lineage (NCBI taxonomy): Eukaryota > Fungi > Ascomycota > Pezizomycetes > Pezizales > Pyronemataceae > Pyronema > Pyronema omphalodes. The sequence goes on from JAJJXM010000014.1 coordinate 737,003, forward strand.
CCGGTTTTCCGTTGTCCGTTCCCAGATTGCGGCGACCTCTTTCCGTCTCACGAGAGTACTGTGGTGCATATCAAGCAGATTCATTGCCAAGACGACTATGACGTGCTGAGCTTCTTTAACGCTGCTGAAATGGATTGTAATGGCACTCCAGAAGAAGACTACGGTCGCATTACACGTGCTTCACAGGCGCTAACACACCTGGTGAATCGGACAATCTGAATGACACAGTATTCACAACTGATTCCGATATTCAGATCAATAACTGTTTTTACCCTGCTGTGTGTCGAATGGTTTCTGTTTTTCTGTATACGTTATCCTGTCGCTAGGTTTGTTCTACCGTGTTACGTTAGTCGACTTTTACGGTGATCAGAATCGGCTTCGATGACCTGCATGTCAATTTATTGATGATGAGTGTATACGTTTTGAGTGTCGCGAACTTATTTTTTATTGACCCTTGGCCTGTTGTTGTTTTTTATAATTCAATGATTAATCCAAATCTCGTGAATGAGTTCTGGATGCTGTGTCGTCCATATTGCGAAATGCAGCAAAGTGCTTTAGTGCAATTGAAGCACATAAAATGTGATGAAAACCTCCTTCAGCATTCCCATTGTAATTTGTGTCAGACGTTCCAAATAAGTTTCTTCGTATCTCCTGGGGAATGCCTCGTTTTTATATTCGCTGGGGCACTGTCGTTTGACCGCGTGACTCAACTGTGATTGGAGCATGGATAATGGAAATCTGCTAATGATCCGTTAATACTGACGGCATAGTTCACTGATTCTGATACGTATCCGTAACCTGCCGGAATATTGAATTCCAGCGGACAATGAAAACCGTCTTATAAGCTTTCAATATTTTCTGGTATGCTTTCTTTGATCCTGATGTAATTTGAGGATTTTGAAACTGAGAGATGAGTGCGCGACGCTCTGCTTTTTTTGCTTGGGAAACAGCTTCGTAATATCGTAGGTCAGAAGGCAATGAACTTTCTATTATGTTGTCATATCCTGATACTGCAGCCGGTGTATGGATAGTTTGATGCGTGGTTTGGACGCTATCTGGCCTTGAATTCGGGGAGAGGTTAAAGTTATCAGAGTTATTATAATGCACGGTAGACATCCCCGAGAGGAAAAGCAGTGTTGGTGCTATACAGCAGCTATTGAGAGAATTTTGTTTCGTCAGGAACTGGATTCTCGTATTAAGAAATGAGGGAGAATAATTGACGACATTATAGCTGAATTTAATGAGTAGGTTGTAGTTACCAACGAGCGCCATGCGGTCGACAATATGTGGTCATGGAGATGCCGCGTCTGGTTGCTTTTCGTACTCGTACTTTACTTTTATCATGATTCAACGACTGCAGAATGCAGACGCAATTATCTGACGCCTTTACATTCCACTCTACGCCAACTTTTGTTGCAGAATTCCGTCGCATTCACCGAAAACCATCGGGAATCCGTCACTGTTTTGAGTGTTAAGGAATTCATCATGGTAATTCCGAACCAATGGTAGCAAGATTCCTGTTATGATCCTATGACTAACTCCCTGTCACCTTTATACTCTCTTCTACGCCAATTTTTGGTCTCAGCATTTTGTGTCATGACCCTCATTTCATCTGCCATCCGTCACTATTTGGGTGCAAAGAAAGGTATCCCAGTCATTTTCAACTCATCTTAGCGACTTTCTAGGGGTATAAAAGTTTCGATTGTCTGTACAGACCCTTCGCCCTTATGTCTTTCTATCAAGATAAGCGGTCTGAGTTGGCTTCCTCCAAACCATAAAACATATAAACCTCTGTAAAACCTCTGTAAAACCTCTGTAAAACCCCTGTAAAACCCCTGTAAAACCTCTGTAAAATCTTCGACAACCGCTTCCGGATTTCCCGGGGATACAAACATCTATATCAAAAATGTCGACGGTATTCCCTTTCTTTACTTTTTCAATTCTACATCAACCGAGGTCTGTGGTGAGATAGACGCGGGTGTATCTCACCCAGCGTGAGGCGTTAGCGAGATTGTTTCTTAAGCCAGTCGTACAACCAACTATAGTAGACATTCCGTAAGCACTCACACCATTGGCTAACTAAATAGTTTTGCGCGATTTATGTGTGCCTTGTGTTTCCTTACTATTTCGGAAAAGCCAATCGTGAAGTGTGTGTCTGAAAAGCGGACTTGTCTTATCTCTTGAAACCCTTTCTTTAGAAGGTGTCATAACCTATCCCAGAACCATTATCATCCATGCAAAATAACATAATACTCCATTTCAAAAGTTTGACAAAAAAAGCTTCACTGCCGCATACAAGTAATCCAAATAGTAAGGAAACACAAAACCTAAGGAAACTGAACATCAGTCTTTCTTGAAATGCTGAAGTTCCGCTATTTCCTTCGTAAACCCCACAAACAGCTGAATCCTGCTCTTGTCTAGGTCTTCGTCCTTTTCTAGGTCTTCCTCCGCTTCTTGATCCTCCTCTGCCTGTGCCTTATGCTCTTGTCTAGGTCTTCCTCCGCTTCTTGATCCTCCTCTGCCTGTGCCTTACTAATCGCCTTCCGTTCAAGATTGGCGGTATAAGATAGAATCCAAACGTAAAATTGATCATCCAGGTCCAACGGATAGTTGACCGCTCTCTTCAACATTCCCACCATTTCGTGTTTGTCTTCTAATGAGTTCACGTTTGGGAAGTCTCCGTGTCCATGATGTCTGTATACTGCTTTAGCAACTGAAAACATTAGTTCGAAACCTTCCTATATGGAGACGTTGATACACAATACCATTTTTAACAGCCGTTTTAGGGCAGACAGACGTTTTAGGGGCAGCTGTTCCAGGGGACACAACCGTTTTAGAGGGTTTAGAGGCAGCCGTTTCACGGGACGCAATTCTCATCAAATTCCACATAACTGTAGCCGTCTGGTCCTTGACTAATGGCGGCGCCATGATCCGCGGATTGTAATTGTACCTTCTTCTGCACGCGTTTAGTAAGACGACGAGGAGGAACCATGGAGCATCATTTTTCCGCGAGGTTTTTATGCAAAGCTTCCCTCTGCCTTGCTCCTCGATTTGTCGTTGTATTTGGGGCCCTAGTAATTTTTCACTTTCTGGATCAATTTCCCAACGAAGTGTAGGAATTTGTAGCACAGGAACAGCGACGTCAGCTGCATGGGCGGGTGGTTCTTGTGGCAAATCCTCTTCTGACACTGACGCATCCTCTTCATCCTGTTCATCCTCTTCCCGTAGCAAACTCCATCTCATCTGTCCCCACGCCCATTTGCCTAAGGATGTTAGCTATCCGTGGATGTGGGGGAAGGGGTGTGGGGGGTTTACAATAACCCTCAAACTCATCCTCAGGGACGCCCAAGAGCTCACGCACTTCTTCGATCTGCCCTGTCGTCAGTGTGGATTTGTTGCTGTCACTCTGACTTTGGTGCTCTCCATGCATCACTCGGACTTTGGTGCTCTCCATCATGGTGGTAATGGGTGATGGGTGATGGGTGATGGGTGATGGGTGATGCGCGATCGGTCCCTCTATCTGGTTTCCGCCGCGCTAGCTAGTGTTATAAAGAAGGAAGGAAGGAAGGAAGGAACGTGCTAAATGAACGAGTTGACAGATCAGAAATTTCCCAAAGCTTGGTGTTGTATAGTAGTGGTAATAGTAGTAATAGACACCACACACCAAATACAAAAGGAGAGAAGACGACGTAGAGTCGAGGGGAGGAAAAGATAAAAGAGAAAGTTAAGTTCAGTGCTGTTGGCGGTACACTGGGCCAAATAGCTCACAATTTGTTTTTCTGGTCTGCTCCCACTGATAATCGCCGTCGAGAGTCGACGGGGGGGGCAAAGACACAAGAGAAAGTTAAGTTCAGTGGTGTTGGTGGTACACTGGGCCTGCTTTTCTGGCCTGCTCCCACTAATAATCGCCGTCGGCGATATATTCGGCAATTCCGGCTACATGGCTTGTTGGCGCCTGGTTTTTTGCAATTTATTAATCTATATCAAACAGTGAGGTGAGGAGATCGCCCCCGGTGAAGGCGCTCACCGAACGCATTAGGCGATAATCGTCGTCGGCGGTACATTCGGCAATTCCGGTAGCGCTTCAGACTCATATGGTACTGGCCACTTAGTGGGGCCAGTGTCTTTGCAAAGTCTTGGCATATACATCTAAATCTAAATAATTATCTAAATCTAAATAATTATAATCTCCAGTTCTGTGCAACAACCTGTAATGGAAAAGATCTGCGAACCAGGGTGTGATGGCCAATGGTGGTTTTGTACCGCGAACGAAAACCTGGCACTAGAAGCACCTTTGATGCATCTCTGATGCATCTTGGTGTCACGAACCGCTAGGGATATGCTTCTGGGAGGGATTGTGACCACAGCTGGGCTGTGGTTCGTGGGTGTGACGCTGGGGATGGCGTACGTCACAGTTAGGGTTTAAGCGAAGAGGTGGAGCTAGGGCTAGGCGAGAGGAGTTAGGGTTAAGCGAGGACAAGGGGGTAAGTGAGGGGTGGAACGAGGAGGGTTTCCTCGGGGTTTGGATTATGTTTTGCTTATGTTTTGTATTGTGTTTTGCTTATGTTTTGTATTATGTTTTGCTTATGTTTTGTATTATGTTTTGCTTATGTTTTGTATTATGTTTTGGTTTATGTTTGTATTGTGTTTTAGTTAGGTTTTGGGAGTCACAGTGGAGCGAAGGGTGTCTCATGATGGATGGAATATCTGCGGGTCAGATAAGTTGGGAAATCACATGAGCACAGGGACACAGGTATATAAGGGGACATTTGTATTTCATTAGTCTAGTACGCAATCAATTATCTATCTACACAATCTATCTACACACTGCAGTTCCATCATCTAAACCGTGACCGAAAACCCAGCCCATCCCAACATACTTACCCATCCCAACTACCTACCTATCCTCCCACCCAGATCCCCATCCGACGATCCTATCAGAGGCAACGCTGCAGGGACATCCTGTGTACAAGGTAAGTACTGCCTGAGCCCGTGACTAACTCACCTAGAAGTCCAGAGCCGAACCCGATTGCATAGCAATCCGACGGTTGTATCGCCTGTCGACCGTGTGTAGCCGGATTCTGACACTTGGCAACCTTCGCAATCACACCAGGTTAACCGGATCGCGCAGTAACCAATAGGCATTGCAACGAAGCGAGGTGGGAACTGAGCAGTGGCCAAAAACCGTTTTTTGAGGTCGATGGCATTCCGAATGTTTCTGGCACTTACAGACATCGCAATTCTGCTTGGGAGATAGCAGGGCGCTCGCACTGCAGTTGGCGTCTATGAAATAAGATAATTCCACCGTCCATTTTGAATCCTGTAATCACTGCTTGATGCGACTGCCGTATTAAAAAAGAAGGTGAGTTTTTACCTATGGTAACATGCTTTCCCCAATGCTTCTTCTTGAAAACAATGAACTCACGAGCAGTAGCATATTAAACAGAACAGTAACAGGTAAAAAGGTGAGTTCTACCCGTAGTGACATACTTTTCCCGCTGCTTTTTCTCAACTATGTACAATTAAACTGGCGAGCAGAAGCAGATGCAACTATAACCAGCAACTGTGGTAAGAAAGGTGAGTGCTAACTCATACGGCTCCAGGGGATGTACCAACGCTAAATTTATATCTCACATTTCAGGCCAGAAACATTGCCGATGAGGGCTGGAGGGGAGATCTTGGAGGGAACATTCTCAGTGGGTTTGTATATTATATATTATTTTCTTATTTTTACTTTTGTCCTACCGTAAATGTACATAGATTAAATAAACCAATTTTTGAAATCATATAAAAGATATTGGGCACATGTTTTCAGATATATATCTTGAGGTCACCTTGAATGTGTATCGAACGTATCTTTAATATGAGCTGGTAAACGTTGAGAATAACTACAGTGACTCAGTTAGAGAGATGAAGGTTTAGGTTCTTTGCGTTGGTTATATCGATACTTATGGAGAAATCACCAGCGATGCATGCTTTCTTTTTATTTTCATTCTTATTTTCATTGTCATTGTCATTGTCATTGTCATTGTCATTTTCAGTCCTTTTTATTCTTATTTCTTATTCTTATTTCTTATTCTTATTTCTTATTCTTATTTCTTATTCTTATTTCTTATTCTTATTTCTTATTCTTATTTCTTATTCTTATTTCTTATTCTTATTTCTTATTCTTATTTCTTATTCTTATTTCTTATTCTTATTTCTTATTCTTATTTCTTATTCTTATTTCTTATTCTTATTTCTTATTCTTATTTCTTATTCTTATTTCTTATTCTTATTTCTTATTCTTATTTCTTATTCTTATTTCTTATTCTTATTTCTTATTCTTATTTCTTATTCTTATTTCTTATTCTTATTTCTTATTCTTATTTCTTATTCTTATTTCTTATTCTTATTTCTTATTCTTATTTCTTATTCTTATTTCTTATTCTTATTTCTTATTCTTATTCTTATTCTTATTCTTATTCTTATTCTTATTTCTTATTCTTATTTTCATTCTTATTTTCATGCTTATTTTCATTCTCATTTTCATTCTTATTTTCATCTGGCCACGACCACGAAGAGCTCTTTTGCTTCAGTAAGCCAAGCTTATTGCTTGGGAACAATTCCCTGTGGCGAATTAATCTGCGATTCAGTGTTTAGATCAATTGCTACAAGTGTTCATGGTGAGGCGACTGATTTTGATGGGAACATTCTCAACACTCGGGGATTTCACCAAGTAACTCCCATGCTTTAAGGGTCAGTCTGTGGGTGAAGTTCTACATTTTTGAATGCTACAATCGTTAGCCCCAGTTCAGGCTGCCGCTAATCCTGTATACTCAGGTCAGATTGATTGCATCGGAGACGGCTGCGAACACAAGGTTTCACTCTAAATTCTACAGCATTAAGTCGAATCTTTGGAAAATACCTCTTCCTGTCGGACGTATTGTCAAGTTTAAATTTGCCTGCTTAATGATCGTTTTTGAGCACACTCGAGAGATTCTTAGATAAATTCAAGGATATTTCCGTACAAGCATTCTGGAGGCAAGGGTTTGTTCTGAAAGACCACAGAAAAATCAAAATGAGAAAAATTTACACAAGTATTTCTCGTGTCTAACAGATGCAACATGCACGGTTGGTAGTTTTAGAGGATAATGCTGATTTTATCACTGGATATATTGGTTATTAAAGACCGCTTCTGCTTAGCGAATGAATTTTTATTCTATAGATTATGTATCTAAATCCCAGGTTACTTCAAGCTGCTATAACTTCCCTCTGCAGCACCATACTTTGTCATTTTTTTTTTTCATTTCACTAGGAACATTTGACAGGCTCTTCTGTGCATGCAATGCGCCTGCATTATAAAGGTTGTGACAGAAACGGGTTCGGTACTAATCAGCACTTTACACCTAGTCCAAGCGACAACAATGGCGACAGATGGTAACTGTGAAGGCCGGCCGAAGGCCGGCCACAAAGCACACAATCGCTTGTAACATAAATTCTGATGATTGACCACCGAGTGATCATTCATGAGTCATTTTTCCCATAGAAAGGCAACCAGGACCGATTAGTAAGCATCGAGTGATGGCCTCTGATTTTGAATTTAGGGTCACCGAAAACGTGCTAGCGCAACATCATTCTATATCACTCGGCTTGTGCTACGCTCAATGCGGTACATACTATTCACAATAGGGTATGGTATGCATAATAGATCCGCACTAATGATGTATTCAATAGTTCCCTCTGCCACTAAAACATGGGTCACTTCATTTTAGCCAGCCAAAACTCCAGCTATATGGGCTCTGCTCGAATTTTGTTATCATCTTTCTATCGTCCACATCCAACAGAGCACCCGCGGGCTTTTGATCAGACAAACGTAGACCCATTGAAAGCGATCTTTTGCAATCAAGGAGTCCGACGGACAGACCGTAATAATCACATACCTGTGCTACTCAGCGAAGATGATCTGCACCTGGCTCTTCAACGGCCGGATGTGCAAGAGAGTGACTTGAGAAACCACCCAATGGAGTCGCCACCACTTTTGAAGTTTCGGGAACACTCCTTGCGATACCTTTATGGACGGCATCGCCTTGCCGCCGCGGAATCGCTCCTAGATCAGAACGATCGATGGTGGATAGTTGATATATATCTTCAAGATGGTGCGTTTCTCGCACCACAGTCGGCTTGTAGATCTTATGTAGGAAGAAAGAAATCCCATCGTTTTCTTGTCGTCTAATCCACTCAGAGATGCCCCTTAACGGAAGATTGACGGTCTTGCATAATTGGACGACGTGATATCCTGTGACTGTGCAACAAAAACTGTTGCCTAATATCTGATGTCCAAAGAAGCTGATACTTCACCAGTGCTTGTCAGCCTAACAAGCTTTGGAAAATGTTAGCCGTGAATTTTGTATCACCGAGTGTCAAAATTGACTGTTTGTTTGCTCTTAGAGAAACTGCTTCTAATTCCCCACTGCATAATCTTGAGTAGCGAGTGGAATATCTGCAGATGGTGGTGCTTTAAAACTTTATGGGGAAGGGGGTAAAAAAAGAAACTGTACTGGAACAATGATTTCCTGGTCAAGATTTCCGTAACATCATGCAGTCTTGAAATCAAACAGAGGGTAATGACATTGTTTGACAGGCAGGTGCGAATGATGTGAAAACCGACCTCTGTAACATTCTACAACACCCATGCTGTTTTCTTATCATGAATTCAATTTTCCCAATCCAGATTCGTGGAAGGAATGTTTTTCGTTCAATTCTAACAATGTTATACACGATATTTCTGGTAGTATAAATTCTTCCGTCTACTACCACAATTTCCCACATCATTCCCAACTTCTAATTTCTTCCTACCTGTGTTCAAGAACTCATCAATCTATACCGTCACAATGTCAATTCTCGTCACCCCTCTTAGAGACCGAATCATCTGCCAATATTGCAGTCGAGTAAGCTCACAGGTCACCTTACGCAACCACAATGAACTTTTGTAAGCCAATTCCCCTATGATCAACCGTCTCTAACCAACCCAGGGAACACTTTACCACCCACCATCGTCTAACACCCCATACATGTCCCTGCAACTCCGCCCGGGTCCTTTCCAGCGAGCTTGAATTCCGCGACCACCTAAAAACCTGCCGTCTTGCACAATCCCTTTCCAGTTCCAATGCATTTCGTGGACAGCTAGGACAACGCTATGCAATTCTTTCTGGATCAAAGCTACAATGTCCTGTCTGTGAGCTAGAAATGGCAGTCAACAATTTCCAGAAATTTCCTGGGCATAAGTGTAATGCGAGTTTGGATAAGATAATCCTGGGATGTCGTCGGTATAACCCTAAAAATATATCCACTATTTCCGTTTCTGCCATTTCCTCCTTGTTAGGTATGGCGGCGAAGAAACCGGGGACTGGACAGAAGCCGAAGGAACGGAAGTCTTTGCAGTTTGGTATGATATTCTTGAAGGCGGATAACAATTTCAGCTGCGGTTTGTGTGCAGATGGAGGTAAGGAATTTACGGCTTGGACTAGTGATAAATTGGGAGAGCATATGAGGAGCGTACATCCAAGGCCGATGGATCTTTTAGGAATGATTAGGAGGTGTGATGAAGGAGGGTGGGTTTGTATCAAGTGTCGGGCGTCGAGTCCTTGGTATGCATGGAAATTTGATCATAGTTTTGAAGTCAAGTAAGTCAGAATTGTGCTTTCCCGCAGCGGTAGAGTGAAACATAGAAGGCTGACCAAGATACTTAGACGGCACCTGAGTAATTTTCATGAGGGAGTTATAACGGAGTCTAAATGCCTGTGTGGGACGACGAATTTCGAGGGCGTGGAAGGATTTATGTGAGTAGACGCCCTTGTAGTTTTCGGCATTTAGATGACCCATGAAGCTAATGAGGTTTTTTACAGGGCTCATCTGAAGAACTGCCCGGCGTCGGGACAAATTTTGCTCCGGCGATTGAGGGGGGTCTGGGATGGTAAGCGGCTTTGTTCGATTACAGTATCGAGGATCAATGGTACGGTTACCGCCCAGGCTGTTGTTGGGGGTATCGTACAGTCAGGAGTGAGGGGAGATACATTGTTGCCATAGTTCGTTTCCCATAGGTACCACGGTTGTCAATTTATATCCTGAATATTACGAGTAATAAATCATCAAGTCATAAGAATTTCCCCTGTCCGCCCTTAGAATAAATCCCACAAACTAACTCTCCCATCCTTCGCACCGCCCGCAATCCAATGCCTCCCCGTCTCCCTCTTGACCCTCGCCTCTTCCACCGTCGCCAACGTCGTTTCCCCTTGTGTCTCCCCCTCCGCAAGTATCTCCGCAAACCCAACTGCATAACACCCGTCTGTATGCCACTTCAACACCGCAAGCTCCTTCATCTTTCCCTTTGTCGAGAACACCCTGAATCTTCCATCCCATCCTGCTGTAGCAAATAACTTCCCATCACTCCTTATCGCCACGCCTTGTAACCCAGCGTGTCTCGTATCCAGCTTCTTGACCTCTCCTTCGCCCACAGGATGTCGAACTACCAAACTATCCGCCGAGGTAGTGAGGAAGTGCGTCGCATCTGGTGCGAAAGCGAGCGAGAGCACAGGTTGAGTATGCGACTGCGCTAAGTAAGTCTCCTCCCACTTTCCGTCTCTTAAACGAAGCACTACAACATGACCACTTTCATACCCGGCGACTAGAGTCATAGCGTCGTTGATATATGACATTGCTAGTGCCATTGCCATACCGGTGGTGGCAGTAGATGCGATACGTGTATGTACTCGGTCCGTTGACGGAAGCTGGAAGATATCGATTGCTTGAGAATTCAACACCGAAGGTACGGCTATTAGGATATCATTATAATCGCTCTCCCCGCCTGTCTCCGGTAATTCGCACATTCCAAAGCCACAAAAGTTAAGAGTATTAACCTCCATCGACACAACCAACCAAGGAGCCTTGCCATTCACCTCTCCCTCAGCCGGTAACATGGTAGCCACGCCATCCTCTTCTCTGGGTATCTTCCATACCCTGAGCTTATTATCGCGTCCATGAGTAATCAGCCTACTATTACTTCGGTCTTTGGATCGCCATTCTGATATAGCAAGGATGGAGGTGTTGTGAGCTGCCCATACAGCTATCGGACGACGCGTGCTAAGGCGCCAAATAATACAAATTCCGGAAGCGTCGGCGGTTGCGAGGAGTGTGTTCCGGCAGAGGAATCGTAGGGTATTGATGGGTGATTGGTGGCCGCGGAGGATGTAGGCTGGTTGTGGCGGGGCGGGTTGGGCGGAGATGGCGGACATGTTCGTATGGTGGGGAATGCGACGTGTAGCGAGCGACGCGGGGTGGCCATTGACGTCATCACAGGATAGAGCAGCGTAGCATGACACGTGATATTGTTGGTGGGTGACCAAATTGGAATGAGACTCATAATTATTTCTGGTATGTAATCTTAAGAAAATCTGGTACAAGTTTGTTGATAAGAAATATTATGACTAACAGAGATTATGTACCAGAGCTTTGTGCTATCGACGCGGTTTTGTGATAATACGGTTATGAATTTCACACCATGGCTCAATTTTACGAATCTGACCTTGCCTCAAAATGAAGCGCGTACCTCGTAAACCAAGAACCGTCCGGAACCAAAGAATGCTCCGTTTTGCACATACTACACTGTTTCTGGGGGTGGGGGGGAGCTTTGAACGAAGGAAGTCCTTGGCTTTGAGTCAATTTCTATAGAATAGTAGAAATTTACATGAATATCCTCGACAAAATCGATCTACTTAGTGACTCGAACTCCCCTACAGATTCACCACCTATTTCATCGATATCCACTTCTAATTTCCGATGCTACTGATAGCATATAGCATAACTGTCAGTCTGTACCAGGCGACAGCTAATTCTTTGTCAGTATTATTTGAAGTTAGACAAATGCTCCAATAGAGAGGAATTAGATCAAAAAGCCTCGCCTTGTGTGAGTTTGCACAGCGTATGAGGGCTCTGTGAAATCGCTCTACATTATCGCCCCCCGCACGGTGTGGTAAATCGGGTGACATTCTATGACACCACTTGTACTCTTGCATCGAGAATCGGTTGTGATTTCATTCTATCCAAGGACTGAAAACCCATGCAGGATGAAAACGAACTGCATCCAGTCTGTGTGGTCAAAGCCACGTGACGAGGTCCCTCGACTACCTAAACCAGTGTAATCCGCCTAAAAAGGAAAAGAACAAAAATGAAAAGACAAAGAAAAACGAAAAGGAAAATGTAGTCCCGAAAGGAGCGAAAAAAACAGTAGCACCTCGATGGTATCTCACTTGTATCATTGCTAGCTGATACTTTCCACTGTTTCCGTCCAGTCCAGTCTTTCCAGTGATTTCCGCTATGCAGCATTTGAATTTTCGCCCACATATGTACGACTCGAAACAGTCGGGTGACATTTCATGACACGACCTCGACCCTTGGCTTCAGCATGAGCATGGGTCCTGCACGACCACTCAAACGCGTCTTGGGTATAAAATCACCGCAACAAACGCTTTTCTTCCTTTCATCTCTTTCCACCCGCACATCATCTCACTTCATCAGCAACGACTTGAGTGAGAAAGCCTACCGAGGCATCAACGATCCTGTCGAAGTAAGTTCCTCACATTTTCTTCGCATCTGACGTTCTAGCTCTATTGCGGTAGAATTCATCAGTTAACGTACGGTTCACAAATAGACGCGATTTGTTCCGGTTTTGTACCATGGAGGGAAGTTACTATGGCTTGTAGGAATGAATCTATTCGCGCGGCATTTGTTTATCCTACTGAGGATTCGTAAGTTCCCTCATGATTACGGTGCTCGTAATTTCCTCAACGGAGGATGCTGACCTGTCACAGAAGGTGGATTACGTCAAAAGCTTCCCGTGTCTTCCAACATCACTATGAAAGAAAAGATCACCGAGCTTCGACGAATCAACTTTGATAAATGTATTATCATCCCCGACTACAACATCGAACGGCCATGATGTCTTCCAACCATTGGCATGATTTGTTTGGCTTCAACCTGAGACTCCCCGCTGTCTTCGTCTTTGTTTTCCCAGCCAAGACGATTTTCCACCCAGCAACACCATCTCGAATTTCAAACAATGCGGTCACTTTGTATACTGCTGTTTTTCCAAAATAAATTGCACCCCCGAATCGACACAATGCCACAGGGCAAGCCCCCACATTTAGCAGACAGGAGTCACAACAATTTACCCTCCGCACACACCGTCATTCCGGACGCCCAGCCACCAGAGCATCCTCTCTCCGCTGCTCCCGACTCTGATTCTCACCAACCAACAGCACTTACTTACCAGACGGATACAGATCCCTCTCCTCAACCACAACCAACAGGACAATTCCCAACAACCTCACCTCTCCTCCCAATCTCAATGTCGACCCAAATCGAGATGCAAGACCTAACTCCTCAACCGCAGCCACGCAATAGTTTCGACATCATAATCGATATCGCGGCTATTTCCGCCGCCTCAATTCCTTCTAGTGATCCCCCAGCGTATACTGAACGCCGGGGTGAAGTACCGAGGGATAACGAGTACCCGCGCTACACTTGGATTGCGGCGGCTTCGGGCCCTATCATAATGATTGGTATCGTTCTCATTGTTTATGTGGTGACGAAACCAGCTCAGGTGGTTAAGATTTAGTAAGTACTAAAATCTGCCTCGCGGTGGGAAGAAAGATGATGAGGAGGAATACGTGCTAATGGTTTGAGATAGGTTTCTTCCTCATGCCTCAGCCGATGATGGACTGATGATGAGAGTACTAACATCTTGCACTGGCATTACTACGGAGGACAGTGGTCTTGTTGTTTCTTTTCTTTTGTGCTATTGCGGGTATTGGTTGCTTTACCATATTGCAATAGGTGGTGGATGCTACGGATAACGAGCGTACTAACATCTTGCACTGGCAATACTACGGAGGACAGCGGTCTTGTTATGTCTTTTCTTTCGTGCTACTTGGGGTATTGGTTATCTTACTACATTGGAATAGGTACCTGAAGCGAGAGAATATATTCGATTGAATTCTATCCCTGAAACTACTAGAAGCGTGCTGTGTGTAGTAGTGATGGAACAGAAGTAATATGCTGCAACGGATTTACGAGTGTTGACCATTTGACGTATTGCTACATATACACCCCCATTTATAGTTGTATTTACCCCTGATAATCTACCCATTTCAACCAGTGACAGGCAAGTGCCGATGCATTATAGTTGAATATACAGTGTACATAGTGCTGTCGAAACTCAATTCTATATATATCCACCTAGTAGAATATTCTACGCTGTTATACACCACATTATTATGTCTTCACTTATTCACAGCACCATCACTATGTTCTCTATTTACCTATTATCACTCGTAAGTAACAACCTCGGTACACTATCCCGCCTCAAATCTCATGTGATAGTTTCACAAACATAAGGTCAGAACCCTACCAGTAACGCAGCCTTTTAACCGAGATCCGGTGGATCGGAGTATTACACTAACATTAGTAAACCTTTTGTCGTCATGGTGGCATCGATCATCATTATGTTGCATGCACGTTTTAAGCGGAGATGAAACGAATCGAGCAGGAGCGGGAAGATCAAAGTGAGATGGCATCAAGATTGAAAAAATATTATTGGCTGGTAAATTGTCTCGTGTTACTGGCATGTGCTGCGTACTTTTTGGGCTGCGGATAGCCGAGGTTGGGATATCTTCTCGATTCTATTCTATGCGGCTTACTGCAGATAGGGTTGGGAGTCGAGATTTATGGAGGGGTGGATGTTGGAAGGGACAGAAAGCGAAAGATCAAGCTTTAGGAACTCAAAATGAATTCTATAGCAATCGTGTGCATTAATCAATAAAAATATACAAATCTTGGGTATCACAAGTCTCTATCTCCACGCCTCTCTAACTAGAACAACTGCACTGCATCGCCATCTGCTCCTTTGGCACCGGGCCGCACCATCTCTCGGCATCCTGAACGCCTTCCCAGGTGTCATTAAACGGCTCCATAACACACTTAACAACATCCTTCAACACGTCTCTCTCTCCATCTCTTTCAACCCTCTTTATAATCTCATCCAATACCCAGTTCTTTGGTACAAACTTCGGGTTCACCTTCTTCATCTGAGGGATTCTGGTCTCATCCGTGATTCCTTCCTCATCTAAACGCTTTTTGTACATGTCCAAATAACCGTCTACATCCTTGATATCCTTATCCTTTGCATCATCGGGTAAGAAAATCTCTGCCTTAATCTGCTCTACCGGGGTCTCTGAAAGCTTCCTAAAGAACTGGTGGTAATCCAACTCATACTTCTGCATCAAATCCAAGACCGGGGAGAAATGAGAATCAAAATCCTCCTCCTTGAAAGTCTTGAATCCCATTTTTTCCGTCATTTTGTCATTGTAGGTGGATAAAAAGACCGACCTGTAATCGTTTGCAATAGAAGCAACAAGCTTCTCTACCTTCTCGGTCATTTCATCTAATTCGCTTTCCGGGGTTCCGTTGGCGATAAACTCCGGATCATTGGGGTCCTTAGCAACCATAAGCTCCGCGATATCTTCCGCCAGTCTGATAAGGTTCCACCAGATAATCGTAGGTTGATTCCGGAAGCTGTATCGAAGCATATAATCGTCGTGATTCGGGGTGTAGCTGGGGTCGAACTTGTCCATAAACGCAAATGGTCCGAAATCCAAAGATAGTCCGTAGATAGAAGTATTATCCGTATTGAGAACTCCATTCATGAACCCATAAGCCTGCCATAATCCTAGGACCTTCGCGTTACGTTTAACGATTTCCCTGTACATCGCCTCATATCTATTTCCCTCGGTGGTAGTAAGCTTAAGCACTTCGTCATGCACATAATCGCACAGCTGCCGTAGTCGAACCCGATCACCCCTCGCCCGGAAAATATCAAACGTTCCAATCCTAATCCAACTCTCTGCCATCCTGGCAACAATCGCACAAACCTCCATCTTCTCTCTAACCACCATTTCATTTGGAAGCAAAGTCAACGCCAGCGCTCTAGTCGTAGGAATGCCAATAGAATTCAAATATTCCGAAACCACAAACTCCCGGATGGAACTCCTCAACACCGCGCGTCCATCTGCGAATCTCGAATATGGTGTTTTTCCAGCCCCCTTCAATTGAACTTCATACCGCTTGCCTGTAGCTGGGTTGGTGCCTTCGAATAAACTTATCGCTCTTCCATCTCCTAGTTGTCCTGCGAATTGTCCAAACTGATATCCTCCGTAACACTGTGCCCAAGGATACACCCCATTCTCATCAGCATCTTCGTAACTCCCATTCCCGGCGACTAAGTCAACAAATTCCTTTGTCTCAGCTTCTTCAAGCTTCAACCCGAGGTCCCGAAAAGCGGCCGGGGAAATCGCGAGGAGCTCGGGGTTCGCGGTCGCAGGAGTAGGGCGGACATAGGTATAGAGTGCTTCCTTGACCTGACGAGGGCCGAGTTTCTCGGAGCCAGATTTCGCCGAGTCTCTTGGGGTAGGGAATAGTTTATCGCAGGGGAGGGATTTCGTGAAGACAGCGGACCTTGGGAGGTCGCGAAGGGAAACGCCGGCGGAGATGGTGGACATGGTGGATAGCCTGAGTGTGCGAGTTCGGATTCTCAGTGCTCTGAATGGAATGGAGCGCATGGAATGTAACATGGAATCGGAGGCCGACGGTGGAGGGTCATTATGTGCTTTGCTGGCGGCTTCTGAATTTAGGCTGGTGGAGGTGGAGACGATGATCGGCGCGTGGCGATCTGACTGACGTAATAGCCGGGTGAAATGCAGGGACTAAGCGACAGGGGATGGGTCATAGGATGTCACCGGATTTGGGACGTGTCAACGAGGTGGTTTATTGATGAGGCAGCCGTGTATAGTTTCCATCAAAGCTGTAATAATCACATTATAGATTGGCTCATTTACCCGCTTGCTCTTTTGCTTCTTTCAAGTATGGAGTTTAATAACATTTATTGCATCGGGCCGTCTCTATCACGCTTAAAACCTGTACTTTTCAGGGTCTCATAAACCTGAAAGGCCACATATTTGTAAACAAGTTGAAAGAAAACCTGTAAACCCCTCAAAAAAAAAACCGGCGAAAAATATTTTTCGTACTATTCAAACCATTACAAATTCATGCGTCTTTCAATGCCCGTTTGAAAAGGATTCCCAGTTTGGTATTCCTAATGGAGCCAGCCGAAGCTTTGCACTAAATTTTGCTGTATACGACCTCGCAATCACGGTTTACTGGAATTACATGTTTTTACGCAAAGGAAACCGACACTATAGAGTTCGGTGGCGATGCCATACAGTGCCTTACGGGAATCTAGAAATGCAAAATACCGTTTTCCGTCGTTTCTATGCAACTAATCGCAGCTTTAAGAGCTACATTGGCAATTAGTTCATCTGTAGGCGAATTCTGAACTTTTATTTGTAATTCTTGATTTGGGCTTGAGCTGATGTCTTTTGTACCTCTACTGTATGAAAATCTGAAAATTGGACTCGAGGAATCAGCTTTTACGCAATAAAAAAAAAACCAACTCTGCGGAGTTTGGTGGCGACACCGCATGCTGCCTTACCTGGACTGAAATCTCCAAAATACCGTTTGCCGTTGTTCTATGAGTATGATTGTGGCTTCGGTAGCTGTATTTGCAGCAATTGTCATGATTAACTTGCTTAGTTTAGCTGTAGGCGAATTCTAAAATTGATTTGTAACTACTTACTTGGGCTCGGGGCTGATGGCTTTTCAACCTCTGCAGTACAAACATCATGGGGCTAGGACTTGAGTCTTTAGGGTGGCAAAGCTTCGCTGTCTTCTTCGCTCAGATTCCTTAATGGGTCGTGATATTATGAGACAGAAGAAATTAAGGTAGGCTGTGTGCCTTTCTCAATAGGGTAGACAGAAGGAATGCCAGTGTCTTTGGATGAGCTATTAGCTGATTTTGTCTCTCAAACGTATGCCCAAAAATTATTGCCGCCACTGTTGTTATCTGTGTGTACAGCTGGAAAAAAAAACGAAATGCAGCGCATAAGAGGTCCCAAATGATAAGCTTAATCGATAACTGACCGGAACTCCAAAATATCACACCATTGTCAAAACCGCTGCCGTTTCTCCTGGGCTGCATAACAGTGGCCAGCCATTAGAGGAAGAGTTTGCTCAACATGTATTCTAAACCAGATCAGTTTTTACGCGATAAAAGATAACTGCAGAGTTTTGTGGCGATACGGTATACTGCCTTACCGGCATTGAACTCTACAGAATACCGTTTTTCGTCGTATTTATGAAAATGACAGCTGCTTTTGATTGGTTAAGCTGTGGGTAAGTTCCGAAGTTAATTTGTAATTATTGATTTCGGCTCAGAGCTGACGGCTTTTCAATCTCTCCGCCAGATACATATTGAAGCTAGACATCAATGGTGGCCAATGCCAGTTCTTTTTGTCACTCAGCTTGTTCGTGTCGTCTACTTTTTGTGACACGGTAGAAATATCAGGCACGTACTCAGTATTTGCGGAGGAGATAATTTCTGGTTTTTTCTCTCAAGCGTGTACGCAAAACATATCGCCACCGTTGTTGTACCCTTAGTCTGCCGCGGAAATGCATTGTGCAGATCAGGACGCAAGAATTTCCGAATGTTAAACTTCATCAATCATCGACAGGAACTTCCAATGATTCGATATCTACGAAACTTTATCATGTCTCGTCAACCACTCAACAGCCGTAAACTGAATGAATTTACATGTACCACAAACCAAAGCAATGCTTGCCACCATCGATATACCTCCAATATTTCCAAATTTCATGTGTTAACCTGGGGTTAGTCGCCGGCTCTGTCGAGTCGGTAATCGGAAATTCTTGAATAGATTGTCTCCGAATCAGACCGAGGAGGTTCTGCTGCACACATATTGACTCCCGCATCCCTTCTCTTTTCATGAAGATCAGCTTCTTGAAGCTGAAAACGCCAAATCTGCGCCAATCCGGAGCCAAAGGAACGATATTTACTTCGCCTCTTCTTCAATAGGTACTAGAGAACTTCCTGTAAGGATAGCAACGCTATATCAGTAGTTTTCTTATTACATTTTACAGCAGATTGCCACTATTAACTCTCTCAAATCCGTTCATTTTAACTCGAGCGTCCATGTGACCATTTGCTATCCAAGTCCAAAGTTATAGCTGTCAAATCGATCAGTTCCCATTGTATGTTTCTATAAAACGCAATAGAAACAGCGTTGCTATAGCCTTACGGGAAGTTCTCCATTGACGCCATCCTGAATTCGTGTGCTTATTGATGATGCGGAAGCTTTAGCCGTGCTAATGATTTTGGAACATTCATGGGGGTTTGATTTTGATTTTTATCATTAATATCATACTCTAAAAGCCATGAACAAGTGTTTTGGGCTTCTCCAAGCTAACATCTGTATGCCGTCTCATTACGAGTGACAGTTGGAAAATCAATCTTCCCTAGATCAGACAGTAGAATGAATTGCCATAAAGCGGTGATGCATAGCTGAAAAAAAATCGCTAGTCACGGGCTAAATATATTATCGATGCTTTTCCTCGGATTGTAGGATTTCACACTCTTCTTTTGCTTTGATATTCCTTTTTTTCATAATGTTCCCAGGAATGCGGACGTCTCTTGGATTATCCATGTAAATAAGGCCGGTGTTCAATTGCCCTTAAACAGCATTGCCACCTCTGTTCAACGAAAATCGAATTGGTATTCTTTCGGCTGAGCTCTTGGTAGCACCGGGGATTCGGTATGGTTATTATTGGCCGTGAGTGGCAACATAGATATAGTCGCTTGTACTCGGGGTATTATGAGACATGCAATTGATAAGTTTTTGTTATTTGTGTACTATCATTTTACCTTCTTATCAGCTACGGTCATAGAATCATGAATACAACGCATCCCGTCCGCTCTGCGCTATTTAAGCATGATATCGTCCGGCTAGTACTGTCGTGGGTGACCAGACGGGAATCCCGGATACTGTAGTTTTTGCTGTTGCAAACTTCCACATGGTTCTTTTTACCACCGTTCGCGTTTCCTGGCTTTTCATATTCCTTCTTCTTTCTATATTTCATCACCGGTGCAGCTTTTCCACGAATCTCGAAACCGGTATCTATATTCTATATCTATTATACAATTTATAATACACTTACTATTTAGTCAAAATCTTCTTTCTATACTTCAAACAGCCGCTGGTACCCGCCGCGAACATCTGATAATGAAATCCAAACAAAGTAGTCGCCCTTGTTACCAGTCCCTCTAATAAATCTAATCTATCTTTAATAATCCCATATTTACAATTTCCCGCCAAACACAAGTCTCTATATTTACAAAGCTTTCCTTTGACTATCACGTCTCCTTCATTGCATTGTTCTTAGTTGCCTTTGAAGATTCAGGTTGCTCGGTTTCTACGTTGTTTGTAACTGGATAATCCATGATGCTGCGGATAGAAGAGTTCTCTCTTCTGAACACGGAATGCCTAACAGTTTTTGTCGCATCTTTCTTATTTTCGTTTGCAGGCTCAGGTTGCTTGGTTTCCACTTTGTTGATTTCTGGATAGCCTGTGTTACCGGGCATAGATGGTTGCTCTCTTCGGTAAAACCAAAAGACAGATGGCTTCTTGTCGACAATCTTAGTTGGTTGGGAAGGTTCGGAAGGTTTAGGACGCCTGATTTTTCCGTTGCCTATTCCGGGATGACCCTTGATGCTGGGCTTAGACCGTTGCTTCTTTCTAACTATGTTGTGCCATGTTGGCTTCATTGTGTCGTTCTTGGCTACATTGTAGGATTCAAGTTGCCTGGTTTCGATCTCCTTGGCTGTCTTGTAAGATTCGATTTGCCCGGCGTCTATTTTGGATGCTATGGGATGACCCATAATGCCGGGGATAAGAGATGTTACGATGGTAATGGCGATGATGAAGCATTTCATGATGTTGACTGATGTAGTTGATAGGCGCTGATTTGATGGATACTGACTCGATGAATACTGACTTGATGAATGCTGACTTGATAGATGCTGACTGGGTTTGCAAATACGGGATATAATGGCTAGCTAGACGGAGCGGTAAAGACAGACGAGAAATTTTTGAAGACTGATAGCTCTCAAAGTAGTCTCAACATCTGTTTATATCCACAAAATCAGAGTATAGTTTACAACGCTATTGATTCATAGTTTAATTACACCGTATCTGTTCCATCCTGGTAAACAATTTGAGACATCATTTTTGGTATAATCGATTTCATGAAGAAGTCTCAACATGCAGATTGCTGTACTCAAAATCAACTATGGTGCAAAAACGTGATTGTACGACGCTGCTTGCCGATGGATATCACTTAAACGCCAATATTGACGTTCGGACTGGATTTGTGGAACCTGGCGTGCTTTAGCGCGCTTCATCAAGCAAACTGTACGTACACTCCTCAATCCGGTCTCCTAGCTCGCGTACGAAAATAGGTTAGGATACAAAGGCTCAATCTTAACGTTAACAAGCGCCTGAGGGAATAAGTAATTACTAGCATACAAAAGCGGTTAAGAATAGAGGTTTCCGTATTTCTCACCGCCTGTAACCAAAGGTTTTGACCTGCTTGCAGATTTTCGTGACTAATGTTATCAGACCGGTACCGTTTGACTCCACTCGAAACTTGAATAGAAACCAATGGTTTTGACATCTTTTCAATTTCACCTCCCCATCAAGATTGTGATTCTGATGTGAAAACTTTAGCGTAGCCACAATTTCAACCACGCTAATATCCACCAATTCCTATAAAATGTACACCGCCTCGAGGCATTCTATACGCTGGCCGATGAATATGGGAAGCGAGTTGTGGCGTATCGTCCGGTTTTCACTACGAGCAATCAAACGCTCCATGGTCGTACAATATGGTGAAAGTTTGTTACACAAAACCTCTAGCGGGAAAAAACCGGGAAACCAAGGCTCAGTTTACTCAAAACCTAGTGAGCCGTTGAATGCTACCTAAGATCCATAAGGAATGTTATGTGGATAGTAATCGATCTGGTTAGATATGAGATATTGTGTATATAATCAAGAAATCATCGTTTGTATCGATGGATGAATTACGGATATCCCTTACGTCACGTCAAAGTGTAAATAATGCCAATCTGTGGGACGATCCCAAACCGCCCTAACTTTTCGATGATACCTTACATGGATGTTTGTATCCTGCTCGAATATTGGTCAAGTGCAAAGAAGATACTACGGAAGATGTCTACAGGGGCACTGTCTATAAGGAAATCCTGAATATGAAGTATAACGATTGCGCCCCTCATGGCTTTGTATTTATACGGAAGATGAAAATGAGGTTTTCTATATGTGATAATTCCCGTAAGTAAATGCAAAAGCTTTGTATGATAACCTTATGTAAAGGTGTAGCTGAGGGTGCACTTTGACGTTGAGCTGCATCTCAAGCAATTACTCGCGCCAAGCCTCTCTCCACATCACAGTTTCCTGTGTACATCGGTAACCGTACGTCCTTCGCTGTCAAAATATTATAAACTTGTTCCACTGCAGCAAGATAAGGAGTTTCACATCTTTCAACAAGCTGCAGAATAGCACTTTTTCCTGCGAGTCGCTAAACGTAAAATCAAGTCATTTCCCCAGTGTGACAGGTCAAATGATTTGAAAATGGATTATATGTGCTAGAGCACTACCTTCAAACAGCTACGGTCATAGAATCATGAACACAACGCATCCCGTCCGCTCTGCGCTATTTAAGCATGATATCGTCCGGCTAGTACTGTCGTGGGTGACCAGACGGGAATCCCGGATACTGTAGTTTTGCTGCTTTTTACTTCTTAGCGCAAGGGTTGTTATATTTCATTTTGAATTGGCGGCAGCGATTGTTGCAAAGCAGTCCTGTGGAGAGGTAGACACGTGGTATCACTTGATACATTTTGAAATCTCAGAGTTCACACTATTTATAGTATTTTCCCTTCTCCACCCTGTGGTACCAACTTTTGTGTACATAATGTAACTCCGTCAATAAGAATGGCTACCTAGCACGATGAAACTAGACTTACACTCCAGTTACTATAGATACCGAAAACATCTAGAATACGCCAGTCCAAAAAGAACCACACAAAGAAAAGTCATAAGTGAAACCAACTATCTACACTTGTAGCCATAACGTTGAGCAACTACAAGAAAAAGAAGCTCACGCACTAAAGGAAAAACAGAATTACAATCAAGCATAAACTGGTAGGTGAAAGATGAAACACCTAAGTGGCGGATAATATGGCCTCCTACATTTTACGATTCGAAACCAGCAACGGCTAGCTCTGGCTTTAGAAGGTAGCTATGACAAAGTTTGGGCTAAGATAACTCTGCTCAATCAAGAGACTGCACGAAGTTTGACTTGAATAGACGACATGCTGGATTCTGTTGTCGTGTCCAATCATGCTTCACATGAGTGCGGGAATATATATGTTTCCGCCTGTGTAATCAAAAAGATAAAACTTAGTCTGTTCCTAACACAGACCCACGGTCCACCGGTCATATGATCCACGAGCCTTGTCCAACCCCATATAATATAAACCTGCAGTAGCACACGACGATTAACAAGAAAATTCAATCTTCTATACTCTACCAGCATCTCATCCTGGAATCATCATCTCAAAGCCTGGAGCCGGTGATAAGGCTTAAAAATGCTCTATCGCAGTTCCAACAGTCATCAGTGCTCAGAGTCTCGGATATCCAGGACTGCACGTACAGAGGGGCCAAGGATATATACGCTATCTACAAGATCGAACTGGACTTTGTTCCTCTATCACCTAGTTTTATTTTTTCCTACAGCTGGGTGCCAAACCCACCCCCCGCGAAATTTACAGTCCCTGCTCTTTATATCGTCTGCATAAGCAACCTCATGAATCTTCCCATCTCCCCCCCAACTACCAACTCCATCTCTAAAACATCACTACCGCAAAGTAAAGCAAAACATCATCTTTAAATGCACCAGCAATCTCCCTTCACCACCAATCCACCTCTATCCCCAATATACCAAAAGTCCAAGAATCCATGCTCCCCAAGCTTCACCACCACCCCACCACCCCACCATCCCACCCCGGCCTTCAAGATTCCACATTCCCCACCACCACTCCCAGTTCACCAGGCACTTCATCAAATCATTACTCCACCGCACCTGGTGTGCTGTCAATATTCCCCCTCCTCAACACTATCTTTCCATAACCATCCACGCCGCAGTTTCAGTCATTACTAGGCAGTTACTACTTACCAATATATCCGCATATCCCCTTTATCGCGGGGAGCTCTGTTACGGACGGTATAAAACGCATACTGCGGGGTGATAACGGATCTCGATAATCTCGCTGACATCAACCACCTCTCGATGATAACAATGATAACAGCAACCAATATCTTCCAATGATATTTACCGAATCTATATAGACAATCCACAGTGTCTGAGCAAGCGATTTCAGAATCATGACTGTGGCTGCGTGCTGGATCGCTGGTATATAGTAGCATCGGCATCTGTTGTAAGCACTGTGCAGGATTGTATATGGAACCCACGTCATGATGGGAGATCAGAGATCAGAGATTAGAGATGAAGGTTATAGTTATAGTTATGCTTATGCTTATGGTTATGGTTATGGTTATGGTTATGGTTATGGTTATGGTTATGGTTATAGTTATGCTTATGCTTATGCTTATGCTTATGCTTATGCTTATGCTTATGCTTATGCTTATGCTTATCACTAGAATGGGAATGGGAACGGGAAAAGATTAATGATGTTTCTCTACGGGTTATGGACCATAAATCTACAACCGGTTACAATATAGACAATGCATTAACCCAGCTATCAACAACTACTAATCGATGTATTCAGCACACCACAACCACGCCGCACACCACAACCACGCCGCACACAACAACCACGCCGCACACAACAACCACGCCACAAGAATCAAAAATCAAAAAACATTCCTTCAGCACCTCAAAAAAGACGGCTCGAACCAGGATTTGAACCTGGGACCTCTCGCAAATCACTAATGATACTTAGGGAGTAACCCTAAGCGAGAATCATACCACTAGACCATCCGAGCTAACTACTGGCATCAAGCATACCATACCTAATAGGAATAGCGTTTGTAATAGTTCTCATGCAAACCTGCGTGATATACTCACTGTCTGTAACATCCAGGTTCTGTTGATCTGAAAACAGTGATTCTTGGTTATTTTTAATGGATATTTTATGGCGGCTACCCCCCCACCCACCCCCACCCCGCCCCGTGCTGTTGTCTCGCTTCTTCCACACCTCCCAGCCTATATGATTCCCCATATCACAATAACCATTCCCTTTACCTTCCGCTTTGCATGCTGCCGTGTATATCCTTCGTCATCTGTCTGCCTCTGTCTCTGTCTCTGTATACCTATATTATCCTTTGTATCCTTTGTATCTTCGTGCTGGGAAAAATATGCAAAACAGTAGAATTGGCGGGAAAGAACGGGAAAGAACGGGAAAAGATAGGAAAAGATAGGGAAAGATAGGAAAAGATAGGATAAGATAGGGGAATGCCGTATATGCATAGGGGTTAACTTAATAATGTTAAGAGTTAAGAGTTAAGAGTTAAGAGTTAAGAGTTAAGAGTTAAGAGTTAAGAGTTAAGAGTTAAGAGTTAAGAGTTAAGAGTTAAGAGTTAAGAGTTAAGAGTTAAGAGTTAAGAGTTAAGAGTTAAGAGTTAAGAGTTAAGAGTTAAGAGTTAAGAGTTAAGAGTTAAGAGTTAAGAGTTAAGAGTTAAGAGTTAAGAGTTAAGAGTTAAGAGTTAAGAGTTAAGAGTTAAGACTCAAGACTCAAGAGAAATATAACTAGGAGGTTTGCCTGGTGCGCGGGATAAGCTGTCACTCTCCACTCGCCGGGGTGAAAGGGTGAAAGGGTGAAAGGGTGAAAGGGTACTGGACTGTTGATATGTGTCGACATGTCAAGCCATATCAAACCATATCAAGGGCATCCCCGGGCCCGGGCTATATGTACCTCCATAGGTATATTCAACTTACAACTTACAAATCACAAATCACAAATCACAAATCACAACTTACAACTTACAACTTACAACTTACAACTTACAACTTACAACTTACAACTTACAACTTACAACTTACAACTTACAACTTACAACTTACAACTTACAACTTACAACTTACAACTTACAACTTACAACTTACAACTTACAACTTACAACTTACAACTTACAACTTACAACTTACAACTTACAACTTACAACTTACAACTTACAACTTACAACTTACAACTTACAACTTACAACTTACAACTTACAACTTACAAGTCACAGCTCACAAATCACAAATCACAACTTACAACTTACAACTTACAACTTACAACTTACAACTTACAACTTACAACTTACAACTTACAACTTACAACTTACAACTTACAAATCACAATTTACAAATCACAACTTACAGCTCACAACTTACAGCTCACAACTTACAAGTCACAACTTACAAATCACAAATCACAAATCACAACTTACAACTTACAACTTACAACTTACAAATCACAAATCACAAGCGTTAGAAGAAAAAAAAGAATTTTATCATAACCTTACGATTATCATAACCTTACGATTCCCGGGTTTCCATACAACAGAAACGAAAAAATTATTATTACATCTGGATATCTTTATTTCTAGATATCTATATTTCTATATTTCTATATTTCTATATTTCTATATTTCCAGAATCCAGAATCCAGATATAGATATAAATATAGCTAGTCTGAAACAGAAACGCAAACGGAAACGGACGTCAGAAACAAACAATCAATCAATCAATCAATCAATCAATCAATCAA
This sequence comes from Pyronema omphalodes, assembly GCA_024516155.1. NCBI lineage: Eukaryota > Fungi > Ascomycota > Pezizomycetes > Pezizales > Pyronemataceae > Pyronema > Pyronema omphalodes. The sequence goes on from JAJJXM010000014.1 coordinate 763,857, forward strand.
TCAATCAATCAATCAATCAATCAATCAATCAATCAATCAATCAATCAATCAATCAAGCAATCAATCAATCAATCAATCAATCAAGCAATCAATCAATCAATCAATCAATCAAGCAAGATAGAAGTCGAAGTCGACGTGTACATTATACATATTCATTCTGAATTATAGTGGTTTTTTTTATATAGAGGGAGATATATACAGAGGGAGATACATACAGAGGGAGATACATATACCCAACCTCCATGTGCTAGAAGTGCCAGAAGTGCTAGAAGTGTGGATAAGATGGCGGATTGGTATGGTATATGGTGGGAGGTTTTTGGGGTTGTTTTCGGGGTTGTGGTTCTGATTTGATTTGATTTGATTTGATTTTCTTGAACGTTCCCAACCTTAAGGTTATGACGTATGCTACAGTCTATTTACATTTCGAGGCTCCAGCTGTTACCTTGGAGTCTCGCTGGGATCCGCCCCAGAGCGTACTTCATTTCTTGGGCCTGTTGCCACCTCTCTTCCTTCTGCTGGTTTTCATTCTCGTCGTTACATTTTGGAGCCCTGTTTGCTCTTTTCCCTCCCGGCACTCTCACTCTACCGTCTCACTTCGTTGTTCGTACCCTATCTTTGCTCTCTTCTGCTCTCCTCTGCCTTCCTATGCTCTCCTTAACTCTCCTCTTCTCTCCTCGCCTCTCCTCTTCTCTCCTCGCCTCTCCTCTTCTCTCCTCGCCTCTCCTCTTCTCTCTCCTCGTCTCTCCTCTCCTCTCCTCGCCTCTCCTCTTCTTTCCTCTTCTCTCCTCTTCTCTCCTCGCCTCTCCTCTCCTCTTCTCTCCTCTTCTCTCCTCTTCTCTCCTCTTCTCTCCTCTTCTCTCCTCTTCTCTCCTCTTCTCTCCTCTTCTCTCCTCTTCTCTCCTCTTCTCTCCTCTTCTCTCCTCTTCTCTCCTCTTCTCTCCTCTTCTCTCCTCTTCTCTCCTCTTCTCTCCTCTTCTCTCCTCTTCTCTCCTCTTCTCTCCTCTTCTCTCCTCTTCTCTCCTCTTCTCTCCTCTTCTCTCCTCTCCTCTCCTCTTCTCTCCTCTCCTCTCCTCGCCTCTCCTCTTCTTTCATCTTCTCTCCTCTTCTCTCCTCGCCTCTCCTCTTCTCCTCTCTCTCCTCTTCTCTCCTCTTCTCTCCTCTTCTCTCCTCTTCTCTCCTCTTCTCTCCTCTTCTCTCCTCTTCTCTCCTCTTCTCTCCTCTTCTCTCCTCTTCTCTCCTCTTCTCTCCTCTTCTCTCCTCTTCTCTCCTCTTCTCTCCTCTTCTCTCCTCTTCTCTCCTCTCCTCTCCTCTTCTCTCCTCTCCTCTCCTCGCCTCTCCTCTTCTTTCCTCTTCTCTCCTCTTCTCTCCTCGCCTCTCCTCTTCTCTCCTCTTCTCTCCTCTTCTCTCCTCTTCTCTCCTCTTCTCTCCTCTTCTCTCCTCTTCTCTCCTCTTCTCTCCTCTTCTCTCCTCTTCTCTCCTCTTCTCTCCTCTTCTCTCCTCTTCTCTCCTCTTCTCTCCTCTCCTCTCCTCTTCTCTCCTCTTCTCTCCTCTTCTCTCCTCTTCTCTCCTCTTCTCTCCTCTTCTCTCCTCTTCTCTCCTCGCCGCTCCTCTTCTCTCCTCGCCTCTGGGGTTGTGGTTCTGGAAGTTGGGGATAGAAAAAGAAAAGATAAGAAAAATTATGGGTTGAGGAAATATCTATCGTATTTGAAAAAAAGAAAGAAAGAAAGAAAGAAGAAAGAAAGAAGTGTCATTATAAATTTCTTTTTGATTCGAGATTCAAGTTTCAAGCTTCAATCTTCAAGTTTCGTGATTCGGGAGATTACAATAAATCAATCAATCAATCAATAAATCAATCAATCAACAGTTAATCGATGTTTTTTATGCACTATAACCGCGCTATTACAGTCGCTATGGACCAACGATTGCTTTATTAGTTGCTGACACTGTAGACAGTCTCAATGCACACAATGAATTCCTAATTATTTCGTCAGCATCCCGGATTCCTGGTTGAGCTTCCACCACCCCACCCCCACCCCCACCCCCACGCCATCGCATCGCCAAGACATGTCGTCAGCCTTATATGGTGCACCATACATACATATACATGTATCGCTCGGCAGCCAACGCCACAACCGTAACATCGGGTACCGTGGCGGCGTGGCGTTTTTTGGGGTCTGGGGGCTGGATCACGCTTGCTGATTGTGGAGATTTAGAGCGTGGCGTTTTGGTGGATTACATGATGGGGGAATGGGGGGATGGGGTTGATGATGATGATGATGATGAGGGAATGGGGGTTTTTGTGTTACGGGACTGGGAATTTGGGAAGAGGGGTTTGCTGTGTGCTGTGTGCTGTGTGCTGTGTTCTGTGTCGCTTGCGGTTTCCTGTGTTCTGTGTTCGCTCGCTCCTTGCGTTCGTGCCAGTCGTTCTATTTGTTACTTTCGTTACTTCCGTTACAGACTCCTTCCATTCGTTTCTCGTCCGCCCTACTTTAGCTTGCAACACAGCTAAGCTACAGAATACACTTTAACGATCTTCAACCTCCAATTTTATTTATCGCCGCTAGCAGACTAAGGCTAAAGCAACCCCACAAAAAAAAATCAAAAAACCATAAAGCTGGGAACAGAATAAGAGCATCGGCATCGACATCGACATCCTAAAGACGCCTACATACAGCCAGCCCGTCGGTGAAAAGAAATACCGATCCAACAAGTAACACGTAAAGTTGATGAATCGGAATCGGAATTTGGATTTGAATTTCCGTATGTATGTACAGTGTATGCAACTAAACTAGGGAATTATTATTATTAGGCATTTTAGGCATGGGAATTTGGCGTTTTAGGCATTCGGATTATTTTTCCGGGCTGGAAAGGTTGTGATCTGCATCTGACAGCTCCCTGAGCGGTTTTAGTGGCTTGGGGATTGTCTTTTGTGGCATTAGCTGGCATTACCGAGCCCTGAGTTCCTGTCGTTTTCCATCGGGTTCATGGAAAACTTGACATGGCATTGCGTGTTGTGTGGCAACTGAAGCATCTCTGCGGCGCATCCGAAATAGCTTGTTTCGATGAGATCTGAAGTTGGATGGACCTGCTGTGAGATGTCGCTCACAAAAATGCAGGATGGATGCTGTATGTAGGATTACGAGGCATCACACAAGAGTCGTTTATTTTTAGCCCAAAAATCATGTGACAGTAAGCTATGGAAAAGTGGATGCGTCGATGCTTATGCTGCTTTCAACGTCTGCATGCCTCATCGACCGTAGGAAAATCTTAAGGAAGATGGAGTTCTGGTGGAAGATCAAAATCTTGGCTGCACCATCTGGCTGCAACCAGCTTTGAGATGTGCCGCTGCTTCGCACAACTTCACGTCTGCTTACATCCTCCATCTTTCCACCTTTTCTACGACAAACTGTGTGTGCAACACCAAATATGTTTGTTAATAATTCAATCTCCTGCTTATTTATCATTTCCTTCCCTCGTGAATGACACCTCCCCCCTTCACGCGACTGACCCCCCCGGTGTTTCCGTTGTTCAAGGGACTACGTATTTTGCATAACTGCTCGGTTGCTCCCTGTGGCTGATCTTGGCTAGTTTGCCCCTTGTGCCCGGTAATCAACCCTTCCTAAGTGACGTCATCGATTCCCAGGTTATCTGTAGCCAATCCAGCATTTCGAGATTCCGCACCCCGCGTCGCAACGTCTACAGAAGAAGAAGAAGACCCTGGCACAACTCATACAGAACTTGATCAACACAGACACAAGGCCACTAACTGATCAACACGCTATCCTATCGACAAAAAATTTGCTGGAACGCCATTATAACTTCACGAAAAAACGGCCATATACGAAGCGATTTTTTTTTGGCTCACCCCCATCGGAAAAAAGAGTAGTGTATAGCTATTATGACGCGAGATCACAGTGAAGAACAACAGCCTTCTTTAACAAAGGAAGCGCTGGAGCTACTAAGAACAAGGGAGCTCTACAAGTGCGTCCCTACGAGTGAGAGTCAAGTATTCAAAGAAGGCTGACGGGAAATAGATATTATGAGCCAACAACCAGTCGGACAGATTACGATCCAGATCCTGACGAGGAAGACTACGCACGGGTGGAATCGATAGCCGATAATACCAGCAGCGATGACGAGGACTCGTCCGATGGACGTCCGTTATCAACGAGTGACCCGGTACTTGGGAGTCTAGTGTTGCTTGCAGAGCGACTGCTTGCAGCAGATCGGGTTATTGTCGTTTTTATAGATGCAAATCGAGGCATGCAAGCTACCCGATTACTAGAGACGGAAATACTGACCAAGATGGTACAGAATATCTTGTAGCAGATTCAGAACAAGCGCTTAGCAATATCACGGGAAAAACGAAATCGCACGAAGCGACGCCGAAAACGGGGAGTTCAAAACGAAGATGTCAAGAGAGGAAAGATCTCTTTTCTGTGTTTATTGATCCACCACATGCAGAACCGTATACCGTGATTGACGACGACCTACCAGTGAACGATAAATGGCGAAAGGAATGGCCAGAAATCCGTCGATATACTGGTGTACCAATACAAACACGATCCGGATCGATAGTCGGTGTTTTATGCGCGCTCTACAAAGATGCACACCCAGTGAACGATGAGATCGACTACGACAAGACGTTTACAAAATTGACAGCCACAGTCATGCGCTACATGGAAGTTGTTCGTGGCGAAAGAGATATGCGAAGAGGACGAAAAATGGAGATTGCGTTATCACGATTCATCGCGGGAAATCATTCGCCAGACAAGGTTGCGTTGACCGAGCCACCAGAAGGCAGTATACGCGTGGAAACATCCAATCAAGAGTCGCAACGCATGGATAGCGAACGAGCTATATTGACACGACAACGAGGCGAAAAGGAATTTGAATTATGGAGCGAGCGAAATGCAAAACGAAATATGTCAATCGCGGCATCACCAAAATCAGATGACAGTGAGGGTATTTCTCCTTCGACTCCATCCGTAAATGACTCCTCTCGCACCGCCTCGACCGGTGCCACTTCCTACTTTGACTCTCGGGAATCATCTCGGCAACGTACACCGTCGCCAAAACCGATATTTCCAGGACACTATGGCCCAGCGTTTAAGGCACCCGATAGGTCACCGCCGCTGAGAAATAAGAGACCGTTGAAGGAACATCAGTCAGAGTCATTCAATCCTTCCTTCTTGGCAAGAAAAAAAACTAAGCCAGTATTTCTGCCTGGTAGAAAAGGAACCGAGGCACCGCCTATGCCACAGATCCATCGCAATAGTAATGCGGGATCAGAAGTCGGCAGTGTCAACAACTTGTCGGTGAACGTTGCTGAGGCTCATCATGAGTTATTCACACGTGCATCCGACTTGATGCGACGAGCTATGGAAGTTGACGGCGTTGTGTTTGTCAACTACGACCTCGAAGGACTATCCGATATCGGCATGCCTGCGGACGGTGAAACTTCACCTGTCGCCCATATTTCGTCCAAAAGCCAAATGAACGAGGTGATTCGCGCAGCAAGGGATCACGAAGCGAAAGTTAAATCCGGGATCCTCGGAATTTCCGGTGCCAACATCTCCGCACGAAGGGGTCCTAACGGTTCAACCGTAATGGATCCTATGGCGGTCGATGCATCGCAACTGAGTGAAGGATATCTCCATACCCTCTGCGAAAGCTGGCCTCGTGGATGTATCTTCTCATACTCCCGCGACCCCCAAGATCCAGTTCTTGGCATATCAGTCAATCCCGAGATTGACTCCGACCTAGACGGTCCACTACACGATAGTATCAATAATATCGAGATTGTGGACGTTCTACGGCAGTTTCTCCCCAGGAGTAAAACTGTCATGTTCATCCCTTTATACGATTTTGTAGGTAAAGTCTTTGCTGTTGGATTCGCTTGGAGAAGCTCGGCCGTGCGAGTATTTAGAGGAGACGTAGAAGGTGGTTTCATGGCTGCGTTTTGCGACAGTATAATGCAGGAGATTTCCCGGATCCATGTAGTCTCGGGTACGACTACCCATTATTAGTTATGATCAATCTTCATTCAACCGATGCTAATATAATCTTCTAGCAAATGTTGCAAAAGGCAACTTTATCTCAACCATTTCTCACGAGTTGAGATCTCCACTTCATGGAATCCTTGCTACTTGCGAGCTATTCCGAGAGACCGGTCTTACGGAACAACAAAAAGACCTGGTCGGTACGATTACCAGCTGTGGTAGAACGCTTCTAGACACCGTTAACAACGTCCTCACGTTCACCAAGCTCAACTCGAAAGCCATCGCCCGAAAAGATCAGACTCAAAAACGAAGCAGCATCGTAACAAATGCATCCTTATCGCCAGATGAGACTGAAAAGCGTATCCCCGAAGAACCAGTTATGGACGTCGACCTAGCCGAGCTAGCGGAGGAAGTCGTAGAAAGCGCATATGTCGGTTATCGTTTCGACCCCAGCATCTTGCAGAGGAAGCAGTTGCTTGACGATGAAACTCCCGATAAGGCGCTAGTCTTGTCAAAGGCGCATGTTTACGTAACGCTTGATGTCGACCCTGAAATCTCCGCTCGCCGATTTGCAGTCCCTCCGGGCGCGTTTAGGCGCTTAATGTTGAATCTCTGCACTAATGCCCTAAAGTACACTGACCACGGATGGATTCGTCTTGAGCTGACGATGGACCCTGAGGATAAACGTAAAGTGAAGCTCACTGTTGCTGATTCTGGACGCGGTATCTCGAGGGAGTTCCTTAAAAACTCGTTGTTTACGCCGTTTATGCAGGAGTACCCCATGCAGAGCGGAACTGGACTGGGAATGAGTATCGTGCGTCAACTCGTAGACGAACTCGGCGGTACCATTGATGTTAAATCTCAAGTCGGAGTCGGAACGTCAGTAGTAATTGACCTCCAATTGGAGAGTACCATCGCTGCTTCTGATGTTGGCAGTGTTATTCCAGAGGATGTCTTCATCACCGCTCAGAAAGTTCTAAAAGGAAAATCCGCCTGTCTCGTCGGTATCACCCATGACTCCCGCAGCACTGCAACAAAAGACGCCATCGCCGGTCTAGATACCTACCTCCGACAAGTCCTCGTCAAAACCTTCGGCATGACAATCCTCGACGGCACCTTAAACGCCATGAAAGGTGACATCGCCGTAGTCCAAGGCGGCCACGACCTAGACCGCTACCTCGAAGCCACCAACCCTCCTGTCCCCATCGTCGAACTCGGAGGTAGCAGAAGCATCCGAGTCCCACCAAATGAAAGCGTAGTATACCTAGGCCGGCCCTACTGCCCACGAAAACTCGCCGCCGCACTCCTCTTTGCATTCCGTCGTCTCCCTCTTCCACCCCCCAAGAAACTTCCCTCCCCCATCACCACCTCCTCATCACAACCGAAATCCTCCTCCCCCCCTCGTAGCCCCGCTCGTCAAAATAAACCCCCCTCCGACCCCCAAGAAAACCCCTTCAAACCAACCCTCCTAATCGTCGACGACAACATCGTCAACCTCCGCATCATCAGCACCTACTGCATCAAACACGGCCTCTCGGTGATCCAAGCCACCAACGGCCTCGAAGCCGTACAAGCATACGAAGCAAGACAGGATGGTTTCGATGTAGTATTAATGGATCTACAAATGCCGGTTATGAGCGGCGTAGATGCGGTCAGAGGTATCAGGGTGCTGGAAGAAAAACGTGGGAGACAAAAGGCGTTGGTCGTGGCTATGACTGCACTGTCGGGCGATGAGGTTAAGAGAGAGGCGAAAAAGGCGGGTTGTGATGAGTTTCTGGTTAAACCCGTGAGGATGAGAAGAGTTGTGGAGATGGTGGAGGGGTTTTGTAGCTATGTTGATGCTGCTGCTGAGACTGCTGCTGCTGCTGCTGCTGCGACTGATACGGATGCTACGGATGCTGCGACTGATACGAAGGATGGGAACACGGGAAAGAAACCAACGGAAACAGAACTGGAGAAACAAGAATATGAAGAGGATACGAAGATGAGAGCGGAGGAAAGAAGGAATAGGGGGTTGGGAAATGTTTGGAGTAGTGAGAAGACGGCGAGGAAGGTGGAGTTGGTTATGCGTGAGAATGTCCCTGGGGACCGTAGGGATTCTGGGGAACGTAGAGACTCTGGGGAACGTGGAGATTCTGGGGAACGTGGAGATTCTGGGAAACGTGGGGATTCTGGGGATTCATCACCCTCGTCAGATACCAGGAATAAAGAAAACCTCGCAACATCAACATCAAGAACAAGAACAAGTAAACCCTCATCATCATCTTCAGCAGCATCTTCAGAAATAACGCAACCTCACTCCTCCTCCCCTTCTTCTTCAAGAAACCTGCAGACCTTTAATTCCCCGCAGAATCGGAGGTTGACGGCGGCTCTTAATGCGGCGGGAGATACAGATGATGATAGGGATGTGAAGGAACTGAGAACAGAGGGAACGGGGGAGGATGCTAGCAGTAGGAGTAGGAGGAGGTCTACTTAGGCTTGAAACTTATGGCGGGGGGCGGGGGGCGGGGGGCGAGGGGCAGGGGGATAAGGCGCAAGGAACGATGAAGATGACCTATAGAAAGAAAAGAAAAAGAAAAAGAAAAAGAAGATTAAAGAAAGAAGATGAGTATTTGCTACAGTAAGGAATATATAATGTTAGTGGTATGGATAGGGGGATGGATAGGGGGATGGATAGTGGGATGGTATTTATTTATTTATTTATTTGTCATACACGCTTGCAACCGTAAGGTTATGGCGGGTACTACTTTAAGGTACAATGCTGACCATCGGGAGTGACTCCGATGGCCACTGGGTACGCCCCAGAGCGGTCTATCTAAGTTTCTGGCAGTAGTCGCCTCTGTCTTTCTGTCTGTGTCTGTCCCTCTCGTCGTTGTGTCCGTGAGCCCTGTTTGCTCCAGTATCTTTCCTCCACCCTTCCCCAGTTTCTACCGCCTGAAACTCTGATAATAATAAGAAAAGTAAAGGAAAACAAAGGAAATGAGAAAATACAGAAACACACCCATCCCCGGCTCCTTGACTTTCCCATCTCTCCTCTCCCTTTTCGTCATTCGTGATACAAAGGAAAACATAGTGTAAAAGAAAAGTTAGAAAATGTAGCAAATCCTCCCTTCTTCGAATCCATCTTTGTCCTGTCCTATCGACAGTTTGCTTCTGGTTTAAATACATTCTGGTGTTTTTTCTTCTCGTTTTTTTTTTTTTTTTTTTTTTTTTTACAGGTGTTCTTCATCAGGGTCAGTTAACGTACCCCAATCTGCCATTGTGAATCTGTGTTCTGGTGAGTGTCTCTCCGCTACAGGGGTACTTAACTGTGTGTGTGCCCATTCCGCAGTTGCGAGCTTCGTGTCAGAGATAATAGTGGTCAGGGCTTGAATTCCGTGTGGCGTGTGGAGGATCATCTTGAGTTGTAGTTGTCTGTGCCGTGGTAGTTTAAGTTGGTGGCGGAGGTTAATACGGTGGGAGGTAAATTTGGGGCAGGCCAGGATCAGGTGGCGTGGGGTTTGAGGTGGGTGGAGGGGGCATGTGCATGAGCGGGAGGGGTATTGTTCGGAGGGGGGGGTGTGCCAGGCTGTTGAGAAAGTAACCATGTCCTGTTCGGAGGCCCAGTATCGCCGTGGATATCTTTCGGGGCACTGATGTGTACGCTTCATCAAGCTTCCGTTTGAATGGTGCATCGTATGTCTTTGGGCGGGTGGATGAGGTGTACCAGGTGACCCAGTCATGGATGTGAGCTTCATGGGTGCGGCGTCGCAGCCATGACAGGGAGATTGTCGAGTTCGGTAGGGGGTTTCTTTCAGTTGCCAATTTTGCCAGGCGATCTGCTTCATCGTTGCCTGCAATGTCGGTATGGCCTGGTACCCAGTGAAGGTGCACTGTGGAGTTGGTTCGCGTGAGGAGGGTTTGACAGGTGTGGTGGATGATGCCGGCAGTTTCCCGTCCTGGGCCTGGCGAGAGGTGCGAGGAGCGGATGATGGCTGCCTGGTTGTCGGTGAAGATGTGTATCTGGCGGTTGTGGAGGTGGAGGCGTCGAAGGTGTGTGGCGCAGGAGAGTAGGCTTTCTGAGATGGCTTGTAGTTCCGCGTCAAAGACTTCGTTTGTGTTGGACATGGGGATAAGGGCCTGTATTTGTTTGTCGAGGCCGTAGGGAATGAAAAAGCTAGCTCCGGTTCTGTCATTGAGTTGGGAGCCATCCGTGTATACCACGATTGCGTTGGGTGTTGTTCTGAGGGAGTGTAGGAGTGCAAGGTGTTCAATAGCTGCGTCTTCCTTCTCGCTCGTGGAAATGGTTGTTGTCAGAGGGGGTGGTTTCCATATTGAGGGGTCTGGTTGTGCCGTGTTCTCAACTGTGCTGGTGGGGGATAGCCATGGTCTCATCAGACTGAGGATGCTTGTGAGACGGGACGGGGGGCGCGTGTGACCATGCCAGTCACAGTCATACTCGTTGGAGGACCTGATGGCGTGTTCAAAGTGGCCTGGGGTTGGGTAGGAAGAGGGGCAGCGGGAAATGACGGGGTGGGTAGGGGGCAGGGAGAGGAGTCTGAGGGCATATTTTCGTTTCTTGTTGTTGAGTCTGATCTTAACGGGTGGGAGGGCTGCTTCGTTGTGCAGGGCCATAATTGGGGTTGATGTGAAGGCGTTGAGGATTTTGCGTAGGGCGGTGTTTTGTTGTCGTTGTAGCTTGGATTCCAGCGTTTTCTGATTTGACCACCATATCTCTGAACCGAAGTCGGATCTGGATTGGACACATGCACGGTAAAGTGTTCTTGTAGCGGAGGGGGACAGACCAGTTTCATATCGCACAAGGCTTCTTAGGGCGTTAAAGGACCTGGATGCGGCTGTCAGTCTAGTATTTACATGGTGAACAAAGGAAAGTTTTCTATCAAAGTGGATACCAATCCACCGGACCACATCTTTCTTTCCGCCTTTTGTGCCTGGTTGGACTATCGTGCCGTTGGGAAGTCTGACACATGTTTGAGGGGTGGTGTTGTCTTTTTGCGATCTGTGGAAGTGGAGGAGTTCTGACTTGGAGTCGTCGAATGCCACAGCGTTGTTGTTGGCCCATTCGAAAGCTGTTTCTGCGGCCTTCTCAAGGGCCCTTGAGTTAGATTCTCTGGATGTACCCTGTGTGACTAGAGCGACGTCGTCGATGTAGCTGGGTGTCCAGATGCTGGGGTGGGTTGATGATAGATTGTCGAAGAGCGGTCGCAGGTATAGGAGGAACAGGATTGGGGAGGCGGGAGATCCCTGGGGGATACCGGTTCGGGTGGCTCGTTGTTCGTCGGTGTGTCCGTCGAAGGACAGGGCTGTGGTTCTGTCCTGCAGGAAGGATGCGCACCAAGATACTGTAGGCAGTGGGCATCCCAGAGATGTCATTGTAGCGAGGAGGCGTGTGGCGGATACATTGTCGAATGCACCTCTGACATCGAGGAATAGGGCGGACGTTATGAGTTTGTTTTTGTGGCCAACCTCAACATCGTGTGTCAGGGCCATGGCTGCATCAATGGCTGATCGCTTGGGTCGTCCTCCAATTTGATCTCGGTGGAGGATGTGGTGTGTTTCTGCTAGTTGTCCTAGACGTGTCGCCATTAGCTTTTCTAAAATCTTTCCCATGCAGTTTAGCAGCGCGATCGGGCGATAGGCCTTCACAGAGCTGTAGTCAGGTTTGTTTGGCTTTGGTATCACCACTGTAGTAGCCTGTCTCCAGCAGCGTGGTTGATATCCGACTTTGCCTAGGGTTGCGTATAGGCGGTGAAAATCTTCCGGGATGGTAGAGTAGGCTTGTCGAAGGCACAAGAATGGAATGCCATCTGGGCCAGGGGCCTTCTTCGGTGCTGAGGTGAAGATGGCCGATTTGACTTCGGCTTCCGAGAACGTGTTCCATTCGATTGGGGGTCGGTTGTTCTGATGGGGTTGAGGGGGGGCGTCTGGTGGGGGGGGAAAGAGGGCCTGAAAGGCTTGAACTTTGCCGGCAAAGTCTGTTCGGAGGGTGTTGGGTTGTGTAGTTGTGTCTGTGATTGGCGGGGTGAGCTGGGCGCGGCGAGGGTTAGTGTAGCGGAAGGCAGCCCATATGTCAGCTCCTTTTGCTTGAGACAGGTACTCCTTCCATAGGCTGTCTTTTGCATGTCGGACTGCCCGGAAGTGGTGGTTACGTTTGCTTTTGAACTGGGCGTGGTCATCTGGGTGCCTTGTGCGCTTCCAGACCCTTTGAGCCTGGTTCATTTCTTTCCTGGTGGTTGCTAGATCGTCGGTCCACCAGCGTTTGGATCTGGGGGAATGTTCGATGGCTGGAGTAGATTGCTCGGCTGCTGTGGCTATTGTTTGTTGAAGGGAGGCGGCCCATTCATCCAGGTTGATGGTAGTAGGATTACTTTGCAAGTGTGACCACCGGGGTCTGAGGGAAGATGCGAGTCGCATGAGGATGGCAGCAAATTCATCCCAGTTGGTCTTTTTCCAGTTCAGTCGTGGTTTGGGGTTGGAAAGTTCAACATCTGGGTGTTGCGACTGTATTTGGAACCGGATGACCTCATGATCTGAACCTGTCGCCGCTTCCTCATCGACTGCCCAGTTCCGTACTTCGTTCGCCATTGAGGGTGTAGAGAGTGTCAGGTCCAGGACGGAGGATCCGTGGCCATTGCGGTAGTGGTATGTTGGTGTGTCTGGTGTGTTAGCTAGGTGCCAGCCTGCTTCTTCAATCAGGTAAACCAGCTCGTCCGCGCGTGTCATCCTTGTGAGATGAGAGTTCCACAGTGCATGATGGGCATTCATGTCACCTGTCAGGACGCAGCGGTGGGGCAGGGTGAGTGGGGTAAATGAGCGTGGGAGTGTGTATTGTTTGGAATTTTGTTCCCATTCGTTGTAAATGTTAAGTAGGTAAAAAGTGGGAATGAGGGGGGTGTGTACTTCAAGGATCTGGAGATCCGGGTCCGCACAGATGTCAGGGCGTGGAGTAACATGTAAGTGAGGGTTTAGTTTCGAAATGTACGCCATCGTTCTGACAACTGTGCGGTTGTTTGCTGGGGGTATAAGGAGAAGGAAATCTGGGTGTGTTGTGGCATATGTGGGGTTTTTGATATCAGCTTCCTGTATCAGAATGATGTCTGCGGTCTTGCCAGCAGAGTTCAAAAGGGAGTTAAGGGCTATGGTGCTTCTATTAATGTTGTGGGATATTATTCGTAGGGTTGCCGCGGAAGAGTTGTGATTACTCATCGGTGGTCATATTGGTGTCAGAGGGTAGGTCAGAGGGCTTGTGGGCGGTTTTTGTTCTTTGCCAGACAGTTCTTATGACTTCCAGGCGGGAGGGGCATTTGGGGTGGAATGCAGGGTGAGCTGTGTCGTCTTGGTTTGAATCAGTGCAGTTTCTGCATTTGACATTGACATGGGGGCATAGCCGTCCAGTCTTGGTCGGACATTCAGCACATTGATGTAGGTCGGTGGAATGTGGCCCGGCACAAAGGGCACAGGTGGGGTGGGAAATGGAGGGGCAGACGGCATGGTGGTGTCCAAAGGTAAGGCAGCGACGGCATTGGTCGGTGGGGCGGGCTGAGTGATACTCAGTGACCTTCCTCTGCTCATAGCGTACAATGACCTTGGTTCTCTTCAGCCTTTGTGCATCCTCATTGGTCTTAAGGGCGATCATAACGCTAGATGCAGCCTTGCCAATGCGCTTGTCAGGGTGGGTTATGTATCGGGGGGGTTGGGCGAGCTGGATGTCATGGTTGCGCTCAATCTCAGATTGGAGAGCTTGCATACCATCAGGGGTGTCGGGGTAGGAGTCAAGTGGGATGCTGTGTACCGTAAGTTTGAACCACTTTTCGGCAACTCGGGGTGCAAGCAGGGTGTAGTGGATTGACTGGGCAGCCTCCTGAAGGGTGTTGAGGTGGGCAGTAACTTCTTCAGTGGTAGTTTTGGGGGAGAACGTGAGGGTGAGGTTTCCAAGTTGGTTGCGGCGCACCGTAACAACAGACATGTGGTCAGGGGCGTCTGCCTCCCGGAGTGCACGGTTTGTAGCAGCACCGAGGTGGGCATTGACATCATGTGTGAGTTTTTCTGGGTCTGGGCAGGGGATGGAAACAGTAACAGGGCGAGGGACAGCAGGTTTCGGTGATGGCTTTTTTGGTTGGGATGGGGTCTTGGACTTCTGAGTGGCGACAGTCTGGGTAACAGAGCTGAAGAGCTTTCTGGGGATATCAGGTTCAGTCCAGGCAGCAGTTGCTTGGGGGACGGGGAAGGGGATGGCGGGGGGGGCGGCAATATTGTGTTTGGCTAGCGCTTCTTCAGCAGCAAAACAGCGGGTCTTCCAGTAGGTGACCAGATCGTCGGTTTGGGCAGTGGGCAGGGGTTCAGTGTCAGGGGCAGGGTCGGTGGATTCAGGAATCTCGTGGGAGGGCAGCAGTTTGCGCAGCATTTCTTCAATCTTGCGTAATGTTGCTCTGTCGCGATCCATGATGCTGAATGCTTTATTGAGGCGTTGAGTGGTACGATGGTCGTTGAGGCGTGCGGCGTCGGCATGTGCGGTTACTGTGGCCATGACTCTGTCGATTGCTGTCAGGTCTGCGATGCTGGTGTGTCCGGGGGTTGCTGTTTCGTTGCCCAAGGTGCGCAGGGAAGCCTGGATACCATGTTCATAGACGAGAGGAGTTTCAGTGGAAGTGGTGGTAGACGGTGCGGAGCGTTTTGCCGGGAGGGTTGGAAAGTCTTGGATATTGCGGACGTGGATTGTATGTCCAGTTCTGGGCGCAGTGGGGGCAGGCGGTTGGTTTTGAGGAGTGGGTTGCGGCGGGGTAGAGGGACGGCGAGCTGGGGTTGGTGTAGGCGACGCGGTTTCTTCGTCGCTGACGTCAGTGTCAGTGTCGAGGTTCATGTCGTCAATTGTTGTCGGTTGGGAGTGCGGCTCTGCGCTAGCGTGTTGGCTCGCGCTAAGGCTCGGCGTGCTGATTTTTTCGGGGGGAATGGGTTTTTTGCGGGGGGCAGCAGAGCGTGGGGCCATGTCGCCGCGAAGGAGTTGGGAGGGGAGATTGAGGGAGCGATAGAGTTAAAGGGGAGAGAAGAGAAGACGAGTTCGAGCGAGTGGTTGTTGTTTTGTGGTTGTGGTGGAGTCGCGTTGTGCCTGTGCCGAGGGGCGTCTTCAGGGGCCGTGATTCTCTTTCACCTCGCTTGCGCGACGAAAAAGAGCGTGCCGGGTCTGGAGAGGCTTCGGGTAGGTAAATCGAGTGAGCTATTCAAGAATCCGCTCGAAAATCTGATGATTTCCGGGTGGTTGTTGAGATAGCTGGGGGGGGGTCGAACTCGGGGTGTGATCGAATGATAGTGGGATGGATAGGGGAATGTTATTGGGGGATATTTTTAGTTTTAATGTTGGTTTTAGGGTTGGTTTTAGGGTTGGTTTTAGGGTTGGTTTTAGGGTTGGTTTTAGTTTTACTGTTGGTTTTAGTTTTAGTGTTGGTTTTAGTTTTAGGGTTGGTTTTAGTTTTAGGGTTGGTTTTAGTGTTACTGTTACTGTTACTGTTACTGTTACTGTTACTGTTACTGCTGCTTTTACTGTTACTGTTACTGTTACTGTTACTGAATATCATGTATTGTATTGTATTGTATTGTATTGTATTTTATTGTGTAATGTAAGATAGAATATGATGAGATATGATAAGATAGGATAAGATATGATGGGATAAGATGGGATAGGATAGGATGGGATAGCATAGGAGAAGATGGGATAAAATGGGATATGATAAGATGGGATAGGATATGATGGGATAGCATAGGAGAAGATGGGATGAGGGAAATTGGAATTAATGGTATGGTATGGATGGTATGGGATGGATGGTATGGGATGGAGTTGGATTGGATGGGATGGAGTTGGATTGGATTGGATTGGATTGGATTACGGGTATATTGTTTTTGAGTTTTTTGCTTGTGGTTTGTGGTTTGAGTCTTTACGTTTTTTTCTTGTGGTTTGTGGTTTGTGGTTTGCTTCTTTAAGTTTTTTTTTTGTGGTTTTTCTTGTGGTTTGAGTTTTTTTGTGGTTTAGGATTGGTCTGGTCTACATATATCTGTTTTTTACTTTTACTTGGATTTACTTGGATTTACTGGGATTTACTTGCGTTTACTGGGATTTGAGTTTACTGGGATTTACTTGGATTTACTTGGATTTACTTGCATTTACTTGGATTTACTGGGCTTTGAGTTTACTGGGCTTTTGTTTTTTTATATATTTTTTGACTTGGATTTTGTTCTTTGGCTTGGATTTTGTTCTTTTGTTCTTTGACTTGGCTTTTTTTTTACTTGGCTTTTGTTTTTTTTTAAATTTGTATTTCCTTCGCTAGATTTATGTTTGTGTTTGTGTTTGTGTTTATTTTTGTTTTTACTGATTTTTTGAATCTGGGCTGGGTTTTGGTTCGTTAGTTGCATGAATGGATTTTAGTTGGATGAATGGATACTAGTTTGATTTCCTTTGCTTTTCGTTTGATTTAGTTTGATTCCGTTTGATTTCGTTTGATTTTAGTTTGATTCCGTTTGATTCCGTTTGATTTCGTTTGATTCCGTTTGATTTCGTTTGATTCCGTTTGATTTCGTTTGATTCCGTTTGCTTTGCTTTTAATTTTCTTTAGAATCTGGATTAGATTTTAGTTGGATTCGTTAGTTGGATTCGTTAGTTGGATGGATTCTGCATTCTAGTTTGCTGTTATTCCGAATCTGTATTCTGGATTCTGGATATATCATACATCATATATCTCCAGCAAAATCCACCAGCCATTTTCTACTATTTTCTACTAGTTTCTACTATTTTCTGCTATTTTCTGCTATTTTCTGCTATTTTCTGCTATTTTCTGCTATTTTCTGCTATTTTCTGCTATTTTCTACTATTTTCTGCTATTTTCTGCTAATTTTTAGTTTTTGGTTTTTGGTTTGGATTGACGGGTTTTGGGTTGTGGTTGGGGGGTTTGACGGTTTGACGGTTTGGGGGTTTGGGGGTTTGGGGGTTTGGGGGTTTGGGGGTTGGTGGTTGGTTTGACGGTTTGACGGTTTGGGGGTTTTGGGTTGACGGGTTTTGGGTTGTGGTTGACGGTTTGGGGGTTTGGGGGTTTGGGGGTTGGAGGTTTGGTTTTTGGGGTTTGGATTTTGGATTTTGGATTTTGGATTTTGGATTTTGGATTTTGGATTTTGGATTTTGGATTTGGATTTTGGATTTTGGATTTTGGATTTGGATTTTGGATTTTGGATTTTGGATTTTGGATTTGGATTTTGGATTTTGGATTTTGGATTTTGGATTTTGGATTTTGGATTTTGGATTTTGGATTTTGGATTTTGGATTTGGATTTTGGATTTTGGATTTTGGATTTTGGATTTTGGATTTTGGATTTTGGATTTTGGATTTTGGATTTTGGATTTTGGATTTTGGATTTTGGATTTTGGATTTTGGATTTTGGATTTTGGATTTTGGTTTTGGATTTTGGATTTTGGATTTTGGTTTTGGTTTGACGGTTTGACGGTTTGGTTGGTTTGCAGGATGGTTGGTTTAAATATTGTTGTTTGCAGGATGGTTGCTTTGACTGGTGTTTTGACTGGTGTTGTTTGTACCGTGGTTGGTTTGCATGATGGTTGGTTTGGCTGGTGTTTTGACTGTTTTGACTGTTTTGACTGGTGGTTGGTTTGACGGTTTGACGGTTTTGACTGGTGTTTTTTGCACGATGGTTGTTTTGACTGGTGTTTTTGCTGGTGTTTTGACTGGTGTTTTGACAGTGTTTGATTCCGTAGTTATTTGATTGTATTATTAGTGGGGAAATGATTTTGATTATGGAAGAGAATGGAATGACTTGTATAATGACCATCTCGTTTGAGGAGTTAAAAAAGAGGGATTGGTTAGTGGAAGGTGGTATGGGGAGTTTGTAGGAACTGTAACTTGAATTGTTGCAAGGAATAAGGAAATATGGAAATACAAAAATACATAGACATATGAAATAAATCAAATCTATCTAACCGCTGAAGGTAATACAAACGTGGCTACAGATCAAAAAACTAGAATCTCTATGAAAAATACCCCCCCTGCAACTTAAGCTTTCTCCGTTATAATATCCCAGATCACCCCAGCTGCGGTTTCAACCAGCCCTGCAATATCGCCAAAGCCCCAGTTTACCACCACTTCTCTCCTCTTTCCGTTGACTACTACTGTTATCTTGGCGTCTAGTGGCTTTCCTTTTTCCACGAGCGCTCGCAGACTACCAGTAAGCTCGATCCTCTCAATATCAAACTTCTTCCTTTGCACCTCCTTCACATTCTCTTTATCTCCCAACGCTCCGAACTTCTCCACGACTCTCTCCACTGCATCCGCCTCAATCTTCAATTCCTTCGTCTTCTGCAGCTCCCTCTCCTTTTCCTCCTTCACCTTAAACTCCATCTCATCTTCAACCCTCATCCACATATCCCTCTTCCCCTCGACCACCGGGGTCTTGATCTCCTTATACTCTTCCACTGCTCTAATCTTCATTTCCACCTCCGCCGTTCTTTCTTCCGTCTGCTGAACCAGAAATTCGTGATACTCTACATCCTTCTCTGCATCCCGGGTGCATCTTCTCTCCTTGGCTTCCATGACTTCCATTTCGCGATCCCTCAAACTCCTAGCAATCGCCAACGCCTTCTTCCTCCTCTCCTTCTCCTTCTTCAGTCTAACCCATTCACCTCTCGTTGCAACCTTCTGCAACTCCTGTAGTACCGTTCGAGCAGTAACCAACTCCGCCTCCGCATCATTCCTAACATGTTTCATCCTATGCAATTCCAAATTTGCCGGCAAGCCTGAGAAGAAACTAGTTTCCTCAAGCGCTTTAACATAAGCCTCATTACACGCATCAAACAGCAACTGTTTCCTCCCCAGCTCTTCCTCCGCCCTTCTAATCCTTTCCTCCAGCACACCATACCTTCTCTGCGTCTTCTCCTTCACCTCCCTAACACTCCCCAACCTCGTCTGAACCTCCCCCTCCAATTCCAATCTCTTCCTCAAAACCTCCGAATGCGCCGCCGTAACCTCCGCAGCCCTTACCAACCTCCTAGCCTCCAGTCTTTTCCTCGCCTCCAAAATCGCCGCCTCAACCCCCGTCCTAGTCTTAAACAAATCCTCCTCCATCCCCGCAACCTGCTCACAAAACTCCCGTTCCGCATCCCTAAAAGCCCGCATCATCTCCGCCTCCTTCTCCTTCCACCGTTGCTCAGCCTCCTGAAACGCCCTTGTCGCAACCTCTATCGCCACCTCAACCCCGGATACTGTATCCGATAAGAAGCTTCTAACAGCTTCAATACCCCCTAAAATAAACCTCTCCACAGCATCAAAACAATACCGGATTTGTCGCAAAAGGTAATCAATAACCCCCTGTTCCAGCACGGCATGTAGCATAAAATCCGCCCCCTCCAAACTCCCGAAATGTTGTGGCCCGGAAAGTTTGGCGCCCAGGGTAAGGCGTAGAATATCGCCGAATGAAACTTGTAGTTCAAAATCGATGCTGGGAACGGGGAGGATACTGAAGGAGCCGTGGAGTGAGGCTTGGAAGCCTAGGATCGAAACGCACCCGTCTAGAAGGATGTGTTGTTTTGTTGGGCTTAGTTCTATTACCGCTGTGGCGGCTTTGGAACCGGTGGTGTGGCTCCCCCGGACGGTGATGGGGCCTAGGGATAACAGGGAGAAGGAGGCGGAGATAAGGGTTGTGGGGCCGAGCGTGGCTTCGAAGGTTGTGGGTTGGGAGAAGAGGGTTAGTGTGCCGGTTAGGGAGGCACCGGGGGGAAAGTATTTTGTTCCTATGGTGGTGCCGGCGCTGAGGTATAGGTTGAGGTTGCGGAGGGAGAATATATCTTCGCTTTGGATTGGGGGTTGGGTTTCATGATGTAGATGGGAGGAGAAGGATAGAAGGTCGGAGAGTGATAGTTCGGATAGGAATAGGGAGATCAGTTCATCCGAGGGATTTTCGGAGATGTTGACGGCTACTTGACAGGCGGTTTGGCCGATGTTGAGTCCCCCCGAGAACCCGACTGTTGGTGGTCCTATCCCAGCGGAGAAATGGGTATATCCAACCTGTAATGCGAGATGCGGACCGATTTTGATAGCCTCAGATATACCAAGTGGGTTTATCCAGTAGTTTTCCATTTGTCCAAATGCTTTAATCGAGGCGAAATCGCAGTTGATACCAAATGTAAATACCAACGGCTCTATCTGTCTCGGAGGCTGGACATTCAGCATAGCACTTACCGTTACCTTCGGCGTATCATGCATCGGTATCAACACCTCAATAGCAACCGGTCCTGACGAGACTCGTTTACTGAAATGAATTCCCACCGGCGAAGGCAACAGGATTCCAAAAGTCACACTATCCCCAGCAATATCATAACGAGCCTGTAACATCAACCCCCGAAGTTCCTGCTGAGTAGCTATATCTAACACCTCGATTCGTTTGTCGATGATCGCACAGAATTGTACCCCCCGACGGATCGGATAGGAGAACGGGTTATTTGTATCCCCCAGGAAATCAGGACTATCGATGTCGCTGTAGATAAACGCCATTTTCGAAAGTCGAACATCAAGCCAAGTCCCTTTTACCCTCGGGGAAAGAAGACTTAACCCCAATTCCCGACCTTCTAGTTCTCCATATACCACAGTTGTTACACCACCCTTCTGTACCCTAGTGTGCACGCTGACTTTTATGGATAGTTGCTTAAACCTAACCACCCCGGAAATGGCGAAGCTACTAGACCGGGAAGTTTCATTCCCCGAAACTCGACCGAGGAAGATATCGACAACTGCATTCTCGACATAGAGACCAGTGGCGCCAAGTGGGATGTTGGATAGGCTTCCTGTGATGATAATACCATCGCGTTTAATGGATATACAACCGGAAATGGAATGATGACCATCGATTGTTACCCCGCCAGAGAAGGTAAGCCCAGAATCATTAACCCGGAAAACCAACGAATGGAACTCAACCTTGTGCTGGACAAAAGGTGCTAGTTGCCGCCCGGTGATGGAGGAATAAAGATCCTGGATATCGGATAGTGTACAAACCGGGATTGTAGTTTCAAGGGAGAAATCCCCATTAAATATCCCCCGGAGTTGTAGCATACTGGCCCCGAATTGGAATCCGGCTGATACCTGGAAATTACTATCTTCCAGCTTCCCCATGGGAAACCTAGCCAGGAAGGAAAGATCTATCAACTGTCCCCATTAACATTAGCTGCAGCCCCGCAACTCCATCCCAGAGTAATATCCCCAGACTCACCTTCAATCCTTTAAACCCCACCACATCCCCCACCTCCCGATCCTCAACCACCAACCTCCACTCCCCATCCACTTCCTTCAACCCCCAACCCATGCTAACCGCCCCACCCGGCAGCATCATCACCACATCCCCCGATAACTCCAACCTCACCTCCCGGCCGCTGATAACAACCGCTACAACAACCTTCGTAAACCCGCGTTTACTACCCGTTACCGTCCCCTGAATTCGCAGCTCCTGTATCTTGAGCGGTTTTTTCCAATCCAGCTGGGGAGTAAGAAAACCACGGACTTCGACCATAGCGGCTTGGATCCCGAAGTAGGTGCGGAGATTATCGAGGATGGGACCGGATTGTAGGGATAAGGTCCCGCTGAGCCAGATTCCGGATGGTGAAGGGCTGGTTTGGTAAAGGAGTTTTAGGCTGGTTAGTGGGAGGGAGGATAGCTCTGCTTGTGCTGATAATCCTGCCAGTGGACTTGATGCAGATGAACCAGAGGCAGGAGGAAGATTGAAGAAATTTCCTAATGTCACGGCGTCGCGGAGGAGAACGAATTCTTGTACCCCGTCGCCATCGGGGAGTTGGTATAGTTCCCCTTGGATACCGGTGCCGAAGAGGTTTATGGGTGTGGAGGGGAGGGTGTCGTAGGGGGTTTGCGGGGGGGTTGTGGCGGAAGATATGGTGGGGTTGATGCTTGCTGCTACGGGGTGCTGGGAGGAACGGAGACGGGTAAGCAGGGTTTTAATGGTTTTGATGGTTTTGACGGTTTTAGCAGTTTTTACTGGTTTTACTGATTTCATCCCTATGGTAGTTGTGCTAGTTGGAACAGTGCCAGTGGCGGTGGTGCCGGCGGAGGTCAAGTTGCCATGAAGACCTCGAATCCTTTCATCACCATCAGGAACAGAAAACACTCCACTCGCAGTCAACGTGATGCTGCTACTGCTTGGGATTGTGTTGTTTTGGGTGCTGGTATGGATTTTGTCATTTGAGATGGAAAGAACGGCGGGGGAGGTTAGGGTGCTGCTGCTGCTGCTGGTGAGGAGCTGTGGTGGTGATGGTGATTGTAATGGTGATGGTGATGGTGATGATGATGCATTAGAAGCGTTTTGGCTGGGTTTGCTGGGTTGGCGACGGCGGAGAGTTTGGCGGAGACGGTTTAGAGGGGAGGGTTTGATGCGGGATTGTGTGGGGATATTGGGGGCGGTGAGAGTGCCCATGGTGGCTGGGGATAGGTGCGTCGATGGTGATAGGTGATGCGAAGAATCGAAAAAAAACAAGCTATGCTGAAGATGAAACGAAATCCTAGGAGTATCTGTGGTATAAACGGTATAAGGAGGAATGAAATAATGTACAAAAGACGCTTTGAAGGTGAGAAATCCGTTAATAAATACAGCAAGAAAAAAAGAAAAGAATCCTACTAGAGAGTGATGAGAAGTATAATTAGCTAAAACGAAGAAAACAGGAATTGGTAATCATGGGATGCTGAATGGATCTTAAACATAGAATCAGGCAGAGGTTTATTCCGTAATTACTCTGTAACATCTTGTGATAAACCTCACTGGCTACCTTCAAATATGGATAATGAAAAACCGTTAATGACCTCCTCCTTCTCCTTCTTCTTCGGCGCATGATGTTTCCTACAATCTCCGTCTACAGGGAGGATCGACTCCTTTACAGTATCCACAGTAAACGCACTCCATAGCCGCGAGGAATTCTCAAGCCAGCATCTTAACTGGTCCAGTTCCGGAGAGAAAATAAAAAGCTATGTCTAGAACACGGAATTACTATTGGTCAACAGAACCTCGTGAACGTAGGGCTCAGTTATAAATTCAAGTTCGCATGAACAATCGAGTCATTATTTGGACTGCCTAAGTCGGGTATTCTTGGCCAATCCTCATGACTTGATCATTTAAAACAGTGTTCTTACCTTTTATAGCGAATGAATAGTGTAATGACGACGATTATGAGGAAGAATAAGCGCGGAGTCCTGGGAAATAGAGGAAATGACTATCGCGCTTAGAAACGGCGGAAGATGGGGGTATTGTGTCAAGTTTATGGCTCCCTGGATGATATACAGCCGATGGTTCGTGTTTACTTGGTAGTAATACTACTCGTTTTTTATTTGTACGAATCTACAAGGTAGAAGGAGCTGGAACCGGAGATTTGGCGGTAAACTATCGAATCGCGGTTGATTAGCGGCTGCGTTAATGCTGGTAATATTACACAACACATGCATTGCATGCGCAGGAGAGTTTTCTGAGGGGAAACGCAATGGTATAATATCTTCTGATAGGTCGCCTGAAGACATTTGTGGATAGCAGAAACCTGGATGATACAGTTAGGCCTACATTGTTAATAAATCTGTTTTCTTTCGGGTTGGCCGGTTGTTGTTCCGTCTCTCCTGGCAGTAACCGCTCGTGAAAGTTTCCGGGTCATGTGTGGCGTCGATTTCGTTTTCTGGAGTACTGTTGCTTGTGATCAGGGTTTCCTTGGGCGGGAAATATGTTCCCTATGACTATGCAAAACTCCCGTCTTGAGAAAAGTGTGAAAGTTCATTTTCACCACTTAGTCTACAAAGCCAGAGTAGAGTTTGTGAACTAGGATCTATACAGTTTATACGTCAGCGTAAGTTTTTTTAGCTGAATTCTGCAAATGTTCGTTCGTTTTAATTCTTCGTATAACGTTAGACATCGAAGCCACCCAGGCGATTGGGCAGGAAAACTGCTCCTTACCGGTACTTTTAACTTTTCGATCCTCGGTACCACGGAAATAAATACTATATACTGTCTGCAATCGAACATCATAGATGAGATTGCAGGAATGTTGGTATCTCACATAATATGTTCGCGAAGCCGTTGTCTTCTGTGTCTACCCGACGTTCCTGACGTCGACCGACCGGATGACGTCGAGGCTGACACAACACTAACCATTCATAGCTAGCCTACTCCATACACATTCTAAGCCTGGTATGGAAGTTCGTCACGAGACCCCCGTTATTTTACTGTGGAGCTTGCGGGAGAGCTAACCGATGGAGCGTTACCTCACTCCATCTTCAAAGTCAGCGACGCGGTCCGATCGCAAAGGTGAGTTTATTAATCGACCGAACCGATGTGGTGGAGTCTTCTAATCGGCTTCTAGTCTGTTCAAACGGATATCTACCGGCATTCCAAAGCCATGATGCCGTGCAGCACTATCATCACGCAGAATGGCGGCACAGCACGATCGATTTGCAACCGGCGGATATAAAATCTTTCATCTTTGACATAAAGATGTAAAAGTCTCTTTAACGTTACTTCAAAGGCGTCATGGTGCAGTTTTACGATACCTTTGTTGGTACCCTATCCAGAAAATTTCTGTACCACCAACGTGGATGTAGATGCACATGCAAAGCATTCGATTATTTACGGACTCAAGCCTTCGTTCAAGCAAAGTTCCATTCTGCAGTGGAGAATCTGATTACCCACGGGTGGAGAAACTCAATCCGTCAGCGGCTAAACCCTTGGAGATCATCACCAGGATGCACAAGATGTGGGGTACATGATAACAACTCTTAATCAGCGTGGTTTTAGCATTGCCGACTGCCGATACGGATGGCTATGGTGATGGGGTAGGACGGATATCGGCGGACATCAAGCATTGCATTGACGATCATTTACAACTTGTGGTGGATACACCGATGTCACGATGCCATCAGTTGCCCTCGGAACCATTCCCGAGTACCGAGTTTCTGCAATAATGCGCAGGATGAGAGGCATTGGTAATACACCTTCCTGATATGATCACGATGGCATCCTCCGTAATCCCTCTTAAGGTACAACTCTTCGCCATCTGAACAGTTCTGATTGATATCTTTGCGATGAATACTCTAACGGTTGCTGCAACCGCGGTGGTTACCGTGTTTTACTTCCTCTATCGATATGCATATTCTACCAATACACCCAAGATAAAGGGACTTCCTGAGGTGCCTGGATTGCCATTCCTTGGGAGTTTACTAGCTATCGGAGACTGTCACGCTCGCAAAGCTTTGGAATGGAGTAAAACCTACGGCCCAGTGTTTCAAGTCCGACTTGGAAGACGTAGAGTTGGTACGTCGAGTTTTCCGTCATACAGACTCACATGTGTTGTCTAACGTCACCAGTTTTTGCCAACACCTTCCAATCCGTCTCTCACCTCTGGATCACGCAACAGTCCGCCCTGATCTCTCGTCCCGAACTCTATACCTTCCATAACGTCGTCTCATCCTCGCAAGGCTATACCATCGGTACCTCACCCTGGAGCGAATCCGTCAAGCGCCGACGCAAGGCGGCCGCAACCGCTCTTAACCGACCCAGCGTTGCTTCTTACATGCCCATCATCGACCTCGAATCTGCTGCCTCCATTCGCGAGTTACTTGACGACACTCACCATGGTCAAACTGCGATCGATCCTTCTCCGTACTTCCAACGCTTTGCACTCAACACTAGTCTTACCTTGAACTACGGTTTTAGAATTAAGGGAAATATCAATGACGAACAGCTAAAGGAAATCATCGAAGTTGAGAGAAAAGTCAGCAACTTGAGATCCACGAGTAATAATTGGCAGGATTATCTTCCGATCCTTAGATGGTTCGGAAGTAAGAATAGCGAGGCTGAGGAGATGAGAAGGAGAAGAGATCGATACATGGAAAACCTTCTCTCTGAGCTGAAGGAGAGGATTGCGAAGGGAACTGATAAGCCTTGCATTACTGGAAATGTCCTGAAGGATCCGGAGACTAAGCTGAATAATGGTATATTCCTATTATTTCTACCTTCGGGATTTCGTAGTTGCTAATACCTCTCAGAGGAACTCAAATCCATCTGCCTAACTATGGTATCTGCGGGACTCGACACAGTTCCCGGTAATCTCATCATGGGTCTCGCCTACCTCTCCACCCCGCACGGTCAAGAAATTCAACAAAAAGCCTACGCTGCAATCATGGAGCAATACCCCGACTACTCAGCCTGGGAAGCCTGTATCAAAGAAGAAAAAGTGAAATACATTACCGCATTAGTAAAGGAGGTTCTGCGATTCTGGACTGTCATCCCGATTTGTTTACCCAGGGTCAACATTCAACCGCTGGAGTTTAACGGCGTTCAGATTCCCGCTGGAACAACTTTCTTGATGGTAAGGCCCTCTTCTGATTATACCCAGATCTCGAGTTGGTCGCGGGGGATAATGATGAATGGTATATCTAACTCGATTTGATTTAGAACGCTTACGCTGCTGACTACGACCCTACCCACTTTATGGAACCCGAACGTTTCCTCCCCGAACGTTACTTAACCGATGAAGTTACAGGAACCAGTCACTTTGCATTCGGAGCCGGATCTCGTCAATGTATCGGCACTCACCTAGCGAACCGAGAGTTGTACACAGCTTTTGTCCGGTTGATTGTAGCATTTGAGATTCTGCCTAGCGATAACCCGAAGGATCATCCGATTATTGATGCGTTGGAGTGTAATCGTATGATGACGGGGTTGACTACGGATCCGAAGGATTTTAAGTTGAAGCTTGTTGCGAGGGATAGGAATAGGCTTGAGGAGTGGTTGACGGGAAGTGAGTATAGGACTAGGGAATTGTAGAGGGGTAGGGGTTCTACTGTTTTAGGAAATTGGAGGTAATTTAGGAAATTTGAATGATGTAACTGTGGGACACCTGACACGTATCGCTACGTTTCAGAGCGTGCGTTCAATATGTGATGCTCTCTCATGACAGCCGTGTCTTGCTCTTATACCGCTACTTTGAACCCCTCTATATAGTTTCACACACGTAGTGGTATCCCATGGCCCTCCTCCGTCAACCGAACAAGCTCCAACAGCACAACCGTAGAACCTTGGGGCCCCACATGCCCAGAAACCCCCATCTCCTCCTCCTATCCCCCCAATTACGTCATCACCATGATCACAACCCGCTCGCATCTTCTCTCCAGTATCCAAATCCAGCTCCTCAACCGTCTAATCACAGGCAGTTCCTACCGCTGTTCCAAACCGCTTTTAGACAGCGTAATAAACGCACCTCTCTACGCCTTCCATAACGCGCATTCCGCCGGAGAATGCGATACCGTGAAACTTGCGGCTTGTTTAAGCACCGCGATCATGAAAAGTAGGCCCTTTGAAACGGGGAATAAAAGGACTGCGTTATTGGCTGCGGGGTTGCAGTGTGCGATTGGTGGTAGGGGGATGTTGGTTGATAAGGAGGGTATGTTGGAGTGGGCGCATAGGAAGGTTGTGGAGGGGAAGATTACCGAGGAAAGGTTGGAGGAGATTTATAGAGAGATGCTGGATAGGGAGGAGAGTGAAAAGGAAGAGATATTAAGCGGGATGATTACACAGGAGTGACCGTTTACGTGTATGTGTAAGGGTTGTATATCATCAATCAATATATCACAATATGCAAATCATAAAAATTATGAAAATTATGAATATCAAATATATCATATATCCCAATAACAAAAACTCTCCAAAATTTATTTCGATCCTCCATCCCCACCAAGTGCATCCATAGTCTCCTTATTCCTCTTCAACATCACAAATACCTCTTTTAAGGACTTATCTATCCCCTCTATCAGCAGAACCCTCTAACCCCCGGAGTTGCATCACAAACCTGCATCCGACCCTTCAGCCGTCACTGGACAGCATCCTTTGTAGACATATAACCTCACCTTACTCGGGTTCTTTAACCCAATATCCTGCATATTTTCTTCCGGTATCTCAATGTAACTATCTACCACCGTATCAGCTCGTAATCCCCCTAATCCCCCCAGACCCCCAGACCCCAAGCAGCCGGTACAACTTACTTTTCCCCTGCACTCTATTCCCACTAACCACCATCTCAAAAATCCTAGGAACCCCATCATCAAGCGTCACCGACGGTAAAAGCGCCTTCACAGCATCGCGGGGTAACAGAATACTTTCATTTGGCGTCGAGACGTGTTCTGCGGTGAAAGGGATGCGGCTGGGACCGATTGTTATGGGGAGTTTCGGGAAGCTGTTGACCAGCCGGGACAGGGTGGGGCGCATGGTTGCGGCGGGGTAGGAGTCGGGGATAGTGGTCGCGTGTGTTATGGGTTGGAGGCTTGGGATGGGGGGATGGGGGTGTTGTCAACCGCCGGTTGATGGGGCTAGGGTGGCGGATGTTGAGGGTGGGGGGTATGTGTAGGTTAACAGCATTTGGTGGGTATATTGTTTCTCGTCATATTGATATGTTTGGGTTGGTAATAATAGAGAGGGAGTATTAATGGCTGATAATTCTGACGTCGGTTGAGATTTTTCTTTGGAAGGAGATTATGGGGAACGAGTGAGAAACGATGATTCGCGTCGTGACATATTTCTGTGAATCATTGGATTGGCTATTTTCAGTCGGGGACACGATAATAAACACCTTTTAATGAGACTTCTAGCTAAATTTTGTATCTTGGCTTTCTGTTTATTCTATTTTGCTCTTGATATCACCTGGTGTTGGGTGTTGAACCTCTCCAATAGATGCCGGATTGGGGTTTTTTTGCTATTGACAGTATGTCTCCGGAATAAACAACTAATAGCAATAAGAAAGGATTTAACTGAATACCGGCTGCAAAATGGCGCCATGAGATATGTTGATTCATCCAGAAATACTGTGGCATCGAATGCCGTTATGGGTAATAAAGTTATTGATTTCCCGGATTAGCACTCATATGTTCAGAAAGCAATTCGCCTGTAAAACCGCGAACACAATAGAGTTAAGTATTCCCGGCGAGTAGATTATGAGCAGTGTACAGAAGGATTGTCTTTTCAAGTTTCCACGGCGCATTTTCGAATCTCCTAAAAAAACTTCCAATTTCAAACATAATTAATTCCAACCTCCAACTGACCAGCGAAATCCTAAATTCCACCACCATAACTATTACTCACTACATCCCCGATTCTTCCACCATAACCATAACTATCCGCCAATAACATACCATCCCATAACCTTCTTAACTCTAACTCCCCTGCTATCTAGTAACACTTGCAAACAAAGCCCGCCTTAGCACAATAACCTCCCTTGTACCCCTTAATAGACTTGCAGTGGCTATTCAAATTGTCAGCTAAATGCCCTTTCTAGTTTAATATTTAGTGATGAGTAGTTCTTACTTGTGGCACTGCATATCATCCTCATCCCAAGGACCGTTACATCCAAAACCACGCTTCTTGAGCTGGCTTGCATCCATACCGGCGAAATGGTCAGGATGAGCTTCGGGGTCGGAAACGGCGTGGCCTTCGGGGAGAGGCTGGGGGGCGGCGGAAATTCCGAGGGTGAAGATAGTGAGGGTTAGGGTGAGGATGGTGGAGAATTGCATGTTGATATTGATTGTTGTGACTTGGATGAAGATTGGGATAGGTAATGTGAATTTGAGTTTGAGGAAGCTGTGTGCTTGGAACGTGGTTGTTGATTGATTGTGGGGTTGAGCTGATGAAGAGTGAACTCGATGGAAGGGTGAGAGGGCTTTTATAACCTTCCAGGCTGTTATTTTCTGGACTCTGGATGGTTCCAAGGCTGGAGGTTCTCGTATTCTGTGATGATGGATTGAGACTATGTTTTGCTACCCTGTTCACTCGTGAAAATACTGGATAGACATTGTGTATCTACTTGGCACCAGTATTTCATGAAGTTACGTATGAAAATACGTGGAATATACAAAATACGAGATCCATCACCAGGATGAAGTTTCCTGGTTTATCCAAAGGAACCAGTTGTTTTCCATTATTGTGTTTCATTCTGCCATCCCATAGAAGCGGCGTTCAGATGCGATTATCTTCTCCATCATTCTATCCACTATCCATGCCATAAAATTCCCCAACCCATCTCTCACCGCTTCCAAAACCCAGCAGCATTTGCCATAAATTCCTTCAGCCTGATCCGTCAGACCCAATACGAGTGATCAACAGTAATTCCATCTATGCGCATACCATGATCACGCCAAGTCCGTGTCACAGTCGCTTAAATCCATCAGCACTTTCATCAACTCTAAACAATTTTGCATGACATACATACGACTTTGAATATTTTCCTCGTACCTGCATGGCTGACTATATAGTTACATCTCCCCTGTTTTGATAGCCGCGAATCGGATTGTGGATTTAGGGTTGCTGATGCGCCGGTTAATTTACCCTGGACTCCGGGGGATAGGCAATGATACGTTACACCAGCTACGTCTATACTAGATTCGCTTAGCTATGTAGGGGGTTTGGGTACTGTGGTTACACATTTTCTAAATTGTGGCAGGAATACTATTTTTGGGTGTGGCGGAAGGATACGAGTGATGTAGGTATGTAGTGATGATGGAGTGGATGTGGTTAATCTACGGAAATATTTGGCTGGTTGACAGAGGAGAAACTACATAGTAGTGGAAGTAATACGAGGTGTTGAGAGTTGTCTCTAGCTAGGGAACTCCATTGACAGAAATGGTAAAGACCTCCGTGATGCTGATATTAGGGACACGAGGTTTGCATAGTGCGGCGAACTTCATTCTCCATGAAGTGGAATAGAAGAAAGATGTTGGAATGACACGAAATCGTGAAATACGTGAATGGCTCACTAGTATATTTATTTATGTTCATTATTGTCATTATTTAGAAGGTCCGCTGTTCTTCAAAATAAACCAACAACCGTCTTCTTTTGAGATAGAACAGGTCAACCACGATGTCCTGATTGTAGATGGCAATATCTAAATTGAAGCGTATGGGTTATGGCTTATACACGATAACTTTCTGGGATGCCTGCCTCTCCTCACCACCACTACCGTTTATTGTCGCCAGAACTTAATACTAGTCGCCTACGTCACTGTGTAGTTTCTCACCAGGGAATCAAAGCATCATAAGGCAGAGAACGTTTGACAGGGTAGACGCCACATCTTGAACGTTTTCTCGATGCATGTGGTTTTAGTTGTTTTATATCTTGGCATTCCCCTTATTGAACACGACGCACTTTTATTCTCAGTAACTTTGAAGACGTTGGTATGTGTGATCCGCCAATAGCTGAGAGGTACCACCTTATATTTTCCACGTGCTTCTCAACTTTAATCATGCGGCATCAGTGGAAACCTCTCGATTGGCTTTCACTACATTAGTGCAGTCCCTTATGAAAATCGCAATGAAGTAATGGTGCCAAAAACCGTCTCTTCGTGTTGTTAACATACTTCCCTTGATCCTCTCGATTGTTTTGATTTGCCACAACTAAAAATAAGCTCGTAACCAGACACAAGTATAATCTTTGTGTAACTACGATCTTGCATAAGGTGGGAGAGGGGGGTTTCTGACCCTGGCCGCAGCGCAGTGTAATGTCGCACAAATGACAAGTCTGGGGTAAATTACAAATTATCCGCCGCTTTAGTGGCCTTACTGGTCAGCCACAAACCTTAGATTGCAAATACGATCTCTTAATCAGATCGCATGTAGCTCTTGGCAACCGTATGACACTTGAGGGTATGACGTTGATATCAACGGTTATTGACGAATCGGAGAGAGCGGTTAATGCTTAGAGTAGACTCGCTTGTTGGAGTAAGGCTTTTGATGAGGTTGGTTTCTCGTATACTTACTGAAAGGTGAATGAGGCTAGGGAGGAAATATTGGTTTGGTATACTGGTATACTAGTACCGGTATAGGATTGTTTGATGGAAGTTGAGATCATCGCGGGAAATCCTGGTGATGGAATACGAGTGAGGGAATTCCCGACAGACCAAAATATCTCAAGATACGAAGCCAGCAAAGCCAGCAAAGCCTATTGAAGCCAGAAGAGTCTGCAATTCAAGTATAAATGCCCCTCCAGCTCTCCTCTCGATCCAATTATCATCATCAGCAACCAGCTTCCTCGTTCCACATTCACAACAACACTCTTCAACCTTCTTGATCACATACATCAAACTCTAGTAATCCATTCACAATGCAATTTACCACCATCCTCTCCATCGGTATCACCGTCTTCGGACTTCTCAACACCGGAGCCTTTGCAGTACCCCAGCCTGTTCCCGAGGCTTACGCTGTTTCTGATCCCGAGGCTCACCCTGACGATTTTGCTGGTATGGATGCGAACCAACTTCAGAAACGTGGATTTGGATGCAACGGTCCTTGGGATGAGGATGATATGCAGTGCCATAAGTAAGAATCACTTATAACTATAGATTAAGCCAAGAGTATTGGAACTGATGATAAATAGTCACTGCAAGTCTATTAAGGGTTATAAGGGAGGTTATTGTGCTAAGGGGGGCTTTGTTTGCAAGTGTTACTAGATGATGGGACTGGGAACCGGTTTTCATACGGGAAGATGGGGGGTTACGGGGTAGAATAACTGCGATATAGTCATCTTGTGAAATTGAATATTTTAAATCTCGAAATTCTTACCGGGGGTTTTAATCGTGGAGAACTGTGAAAAAGTCAATTTTAAACATTTGTACATCGTCTGTCACTCAGTGGTGAGCAATCCTGTATTGAATTTGGATTGAAATACTGCATCAGCTATCCCCATCCTTTCTTATTTCCTTTGTTCCTGATGTCTTGCATTGGAAACATATTCGTTTTTTTTCCGTAATTCATCAACAATTTCACACTCATTGTCCACTGCCGTATTTCCCCCTTGATCCCTCGGATCCCCTGCCCTCAGTTGCCGTATTACAATTGAGTGAACGGCGGTTCAGCAGTCCGCCAGCAATCGCGTTCTCCGTATATGAGGTCAAACTTGACCACAAAGTCTTCAAACGTTTCAAAATCCACATGGTGGCCTTTCACGTAGTGGCACATGATTTGTAAAGCGGGCCCGCGTAACTGAAACAGCGTGTATTGGAGCTTGTTTTGCTCATCGCGAAAGTCTTCGGGATGGAGCAGAAAAATCAGACGAAGCAGGACTATAAACCCCTTATACTGACTTCGGTCCTCTCCAGTGAAATGTGGGGGATCGGGCATTAAGTACATGTTGCTGGTGGGGAATGAATCTACAGCGGTGATTGTGAGGGAAGAAGGTTGCTGGTGCGGTTCCGGAAACGGCGGCGAGTTTTTTAGACGAATTGTAGTTGTTCAACACAACGCACTGTGACAAGCCGGTGAGGAACAAGGGCGGAGTTCAACGAACTCTGGCGGGCTGCGGACTTGGATTCGGAGGCAGATATGAACGCGGACAAGGCGTGGCGTAGGACGCGACTTTACGCAGTTCGCGGCAGGAATGTGGCTAAAACATGGATTTAGCACGACGAGAACGAGGACAGTGGTGCAGGAAACTGAAGATGACTAACAATTGAGATTGTATTGTAAACTGTGGAAACTGCTGCGTACAGAAGTGTTGAACGAAAGAGGGAAATATCAAGTGGAGGTGGAGAACATTTCTGATTGAAAGGGGTAATGCTCTGCCTATGGTACATGTCTGCCATACAAATTGCATATGTTATAACCATGCCCCATCAAAATTTTCATGCACCGGGTAGGTTATTCAAGGTTTAATCCATCACAGTTGTATAAAGCCAGGAGATATAACGGCCTGTTGCATAAAAACTCTCGGCATTCGGTAAATGGTCCCATCAATTGTAAATGATGTTAATTTAAACCGACCATACAAGGAGGCTTCGGTGAATTCTACATTGCATTCCATCAAATGGACGGAATGTCGCCCTGAGACAAAAACAAAAAAAAAAATGGCCATGGGTTATCATATTGATTTTGCAATTCAAACGTGACATGAAATAAAACAAATCCTCATGATAATCATTTGCCTGCTCACCAAGCCGCACCTGTATTTCTTAACAAATATCGGTGCTCATTGAAAACAAAAAATCCCACAAATTCTTGTACAGAAGTGGAGGACTTCCCCTCGCTCTATTAGAGCAGGTGTTCTATAGCTATAGAACGTCAATAGAAGGGATGACTTCCCTTCAGAACGGCTCGACGTTCTATAGCTTTTAGCCTACTCGCTAGTGACTAGATCACGGGCTAGCGCGGATGCTAGACTGAAGTGCGGCTGACACCCGTCTTAGCGCGTAAAATCTCTTCACGTCGCGTTTGTAGGGCCAAATGCATAGAAGCGAAGTGTTTCTATAGACCGTCAATAGACAATTTCTATAGATAGGGGGGTTCGACCCCCCCTATCTATGCGCCTGTTCTATAGAGCTATAGACGCCCCGCTCTATTGGCCCAAAATGCAAAAAATTGCTTCTATAGGGGTCCAATAGAGCGATGGGAAGTCCTCCAGTATATCAATTATTTTCCGTGAGTTATTCAGAACCACCTCATAGACAACTTTTACTTCCTCCGGCATTTCCCCTTTAATTTCGTCCGACATACAGCACTATCAGCTATGCAGGGTAAGAGTATAGGGAATGTGATCGCAACAGCTAGTTATCTCTCTGGGTAGGTGAGCGCAGGGGAGCAGTGTAGGACTGGAATCGATAGAGAGTAGCTTGTATGGAAGAGCTGAGGTTGGCAAGGAAGGCGAACCGGGAATTCCATTCAGGTGGAGTCCAGGAAGACGGAGGGGGTGTGAACCTGGCTATTGAGGCTTTCAATAGAGAGGCTTATTCGATCAGTCGTTCTTCGTTTGAAAGGTATTCAACAAATAGATTTCCCAAGAAGCTAGGAAGTAAACTAATCGATCACAGGCCGAATAAACTTAAGGGTCTCGTCCTGAGGTATTTGGTGTAGAAAGGTATAGTCGTAACAAGAGATCAAGTTGCTGATGCTGGAGGAGACGGTGGGAAGACTTGGGGTCTTTTATAGACTTTCGTCTACAAGTTCGCCCAGACTTCCCAAGGGAACCAACTTCCAAACTAAGCTTAGGAGATAAGACGTGAGTCAATCCTTTGACAAATCTGCCGATGGCTCGCATCATGCTGCATGCGCAATTATATTAATTGCTCACTTGCATGATGTGCCTCGTCTCAGATTAATCCTTGACATTCCTCGCCGTGCTACCACACCTTCCAATCAGGTATTGGGGTTAAGCGCCTAGTGGAGGGTTACTCCACTTGAGCGCATAATGCAATGACTCCTCCGATAATAACATGTGAGTCATATATCGCATGAGTCGTCTTGATCATAGATCTCCCTAGAGAATCTCGATTGCGAGTGAAGGAATCTGACATCATAAGGCAGACTATGCCTTACCGGAGCGCACTGCCCCGTCACATTCCTGTGTGATGTCATAACAGCCCCACCTGCGCGCACTTGCGCGCAGCCACACCCTGGTGTGTACGCAAACGCCGTCTTATCTTGCAGTTGGTAGTCATTGGCTTAAGGTCGCGTCATATCAGTTCCATCCAACAGTTTCCCGGAGTGGTGTTCCTTGCTGCAGGACGTCGTCTCATGCTAACGCAATCTTAACCCTTGTCCTGAGCTCCACTCCTGTTGGCTGACTAGACTCTGCCTTGTTCCTTGGCCGACTATCCGCCCAACTCAGACCTCGGATGATCCTATTCGTCTGCCTTGCACTGTCCTGAGAATTCCCTTCTCTTGCAAGCCCTCTGGTAGCCGTGCTTGGTGGAACACAACCTCAAGTATAAGGAGGTGTCCTTTCGCCGTCGTCTTCTGTCTCCATCAGCGTCGTCTGTAGTTTTCTCATGGGTAAGTCGACACCCATGAGGTAAGTTGTTCCTCGTTCCCATCCATCTGTGATCCTCCCAAACTGACAGTGAATAACAGGTAGCGACGCCTCGGGCCGGGATCCTCGTGAGGTCCTTTCGGAAAGTCACGAATCACGTGACGTGGCTAGCTGGAGCTCCTCAGGGGGTTCCGGCCCGGGATACTAACCTTATTATTCATTCTCCTGTCGAGTTTGCCATGTTCTCTAAATGTTATACATGTTACCTATTCTATACTCACACAATATAGGGTGTGACACCACCTCCCCCCTGTTCAAGCTTCGTCCCGAAGCAAGTAGCTTATCATTCTGTGATCGCACCTCGCCATAGCCAAGTGACTTAGTGATCATATATGGATGTAGTCCTCCAGCCCCTACATCCTACTACCAACTCGACCTAATGAAAACCTCGTAGGGAAAAACATTAAGCCTTAATCCTTGAGTCGGTAGTCCCTCGGAGAATCAGGGTACTTGAGATGAAAATCTCGTAACTTCTCCTGACCTCCTACTGAAAAGTTGTCGAATGGTTCTGCCGTCCAGTCTTTTTTGTTGGGCCAACCTAGCCATTTAACAAGGTACAATACTCGATTCCCAGATTTATAGCTGCTCATGACTTCATCGATATCGTATTCCTCGCTTCCCTCAACATCATCTGCCTCCCGTAAAATTTTATTTGTGTCTGGTGGAGCCCGAGTTCCTGCTCTAAAGGGCTCAAGTAAAGAGGTATGGAAGACGTTGTGTATCTTCCATTTTCGTGGGAGCGTGAGTCGTACTGCTGATGGGGAGATGACCTTTTCGACTTGGAAGGGACCATGTAGTTTATGGTCTAACTTCCTTGATGGGCGTCTGGTTCGTATGTTGCGTCCATCTAACATAACCAAGTCTCCTACTTGGTATTCTGGTGCCTCCTGTCGTTTCTGGTCTGCATAATGTTTCATTCTTTCTTGTGTTTTTTGAAGGGCTAACTTGGCTCCTTCATGAATCGTATGCATCCAGTGGGCGTAGGCTTTGCTGGCTGGGTTGCGCACAGCTGTTGCCGAAGGGTTGCTCGTATTTGGGTAGAACCCATAGTTAGCGTAAAAGGGTGACAGTCCAGTTGCGCTTGTGACTGAGTTATTGTATGCGAACTCAGCCATAGGTAAGAGATCAGCCCAGTCGTCCATTTCGTGGTTAACAAAAGAGCGGAGGTAAGCTTCAATTGTTTGGTTGAGCCGTTCCGTTTGTCCATCTGTTTGTGGGTGGAAGGCTGTTGACATTCTTGGTTTTATTCCTAACGTTCCAAGAAATGCTTTCCAGGTGGTGCTTGTGAACCTGGAGTCTCTGTCCGACACTATGTCCTTGGGTAAGCCGTGCAACTTCCAAATTTCCTTTGCGAAAATCTTGACAAGGTCTGCAGTTGTCTTGCCATCTTTCTGTAGGGGAATGAAGTGCGCCATTTTAGTAAATCGATCAACTATAACCCATAGTTGATCACACCCATTTGATTCTGGTAGGTCGGTGATGAAATCCATAGCAATAGACTGCCATGGGGCATATGATAATTCCAAAGGTTGCAACATCCCATACTTAAGGTGCCTAGCCGTCTTGTCCTTCTGACATTCCAAACAGCTTTGTATATATTCAATTATTTGTTCATCCATCTTCGGCCACCAAAAGTTTCTTCTTATTAATTCAATGGTCTTATCCTGACCAAAGTGTCCTGCAATTTTCGAGTTGTGCTCCGATTCCAGGACCATGTTGACTAAATCCTTTGGCACCCATAACTTCTCTTTCCGATAGATTATGCCATCTTCTATCGTTGGTGGATCCTTTATTTTGTTTGCTGCTTTTTTATAATTCTCGTCCAGTTCTCCAGCTTCTTTAACCATCTTCAAAAATTCGCCAGACCATTT
Source organism: Pyronema omphalodes (assembly GCA_024516155.1). NCBI lineage: Eukaryota > Fungi > Ascomycota > Pezizomycetes > Pezizales > Pyronemataceae > Pyronema > Pyronema omphalodes. The sequence continues at coordinate 801,589 of JAJJXM010000014.1, forward strand.
AACAGAAGGAATAGAATTGAGCCGTGCTGAAGAAACCATGAATGAAGTTCCTTCTCCTCCACTGCTAATTGCTGAAATCGATGCAAAATGTTCTTTGTGAAGGATAGTCGTAATCGGCTGATCCTCACCTCCCCCCTTTTCAGGGCGGAACTCCGGACGCCTTGACAATGCATCTGGCTTCCCATTCTTACTTCCAGGTCTGTAAAAAATCTTAAAGTCAATACCAGCAAGTTCTTGAGCCCACCTTGCTTGGCGACGATTGAGTACTTTTGTTGTGGTGAAGTACTCCAAATTTTGATGGTCGCTGAATACCTGAACTGTGTGCATTGCTCCCTCCAAGTATCTTCTCCATATTTTAAACGAATCCACAATAGCTAAAAGCTCTTTATCATGGATTTCGTAGTTGATTTCTGCCGGAGTAAATTTCCTGGAGTGGAAAGCAACAGGGTGCAGCTTTCCGTCCTCTCCTTTCTGAGAAAGGACTGCGCCTAAGGCAAAGTCAGAAGCATCAGTTTCAACAATGCAAACCTTTTTAGGATCAAAATGACCCAATATTGGTGCCTTCGTAAACCTCTGCTTCAACTCATCAAATGCCAATTCCATGGCAACAGTCCATTCCCACTTCTTTGGATCGCCCTTGGTAGATTCAGTAAGAGGACGACAAATTCTTGAAAAGTCCTTTATGAATCGGCGATAGAAGTTTGCAAATCCAAGAAAGCCTTGTGTCTCTTTCAGGGATCTAGGAGGTTCCCAAACCAGGACGGTTTCCACTTTATCCTTTGCCATCTCAATTCCCTTTTCGCTTATAATATACCCCAAAAATTCCACTTTGTTTGTCCCCCAAACACATTTTTCCGGAGATATTACCAGCCCATTTTCTTCCAGTCTTTTTAAGACTTCCTTAACCAATTCATCATGTTCCTCCTCCGTCTCCGCGTAAATCAGAACATCATCAATATAAGCAATCACTCCCTGATCCAACATGTCCCTAAAGATATGATTCATCATATCCTGGAATGTGGCCGGTGCATTGCTTAATCCAAAGGGCATAACCAAAAACTCATAAAGCCCATACCTGCATCTGAAGGCGGTTTTCCATTCATCGCCTTCTTTAATCCTAATCAGATGATAACCGTTCTTCAAATCCATTTTCGTGAAGAACCTAGCTCCTCTTACTCTGTCTTGTAATTCAGACATAAGAGGGAGGGGGTAGCGATTTGCTATTGTTATTTTATTAATCCCCCTATAGTCAACACAAAGCCGTAGACCTCGCCCATGGGGTTTTGGCACAAAGAGAATGGGTGCTGCGGCAGGAGATTTTGATGGTCTAATCTTGCCTGTCCTTAGCATTTCTTTTAGCCATTCTCTGAGTGTCTCCAGTTCGACTTCATTAAGCGCATAGACTGGTCCCCAAGGAGGAGTCTCTCCTTCCTTTAAGTCTATGGCATGGTCGTAAGACTTGTGTTCTGGAAGCTTGTCTGCTGCTTCCTTGGTCATGATATTGATCCACTTACGGAATTTCTCAGGGACTTGTTGAAGTGCCTCTGACAATTCCTCTTTAGTGGCAATGGCTGATATATGGCCTATAACTGAGGCCTCAGGGTGGTCGAGTACTCTGCGGTCGACCTTAAGTGAGAATGTACTGGCCTGAGCCTTAGTACAATGTTCGGTGCAACGTGGAGTTGTGAAGGAGATATTACTTGCTTTCTCCCCACAGGGTTGCAAGGTTGGTGTTTTGCCATCCACCAGTATGGTAAGATGACATCGCAGTCGCTGTCAAGAGGGGCGACTTCGAAGGATTCGGCTGCAAAGTGTTGTTTATGTTGCAGCATGAAGGGTACCGTAAAGAATTCTCCAGCTCCAGCAACTACCTCATTATTGAAGTTGCGGATTTGAAGAGGCTGGTCTCTCTTCACAGTAGGAATTTTGTAAGTTTGGACAAAACCTTTGTCCAGTAAAGCTGAGGTGGAGCCTGTATCAAGTAGGACTCGCACCGTCCGAAATTTGTTCTTTGACCAATTCAACACCATGTTGATTATTGGCCTTTTTCCGTGATAAGGTGGAACCACAGCTTCCATGATAGTTTCTTTGGAAGAGGTTCCATTGTCGGTTCGTCGATTTTTTGTCTTGATCGACCCCAAGTTGTCTGTGGATTTTCTTTTTGTTCCACAACAAATAATATTCCCTGCGTCAGATATACATTCCTCCTCCTCAGGTGACGCAACCCTAGAGGATCTTAAAAATCCGACTCCTCATCATTCTGCTCAATCTCCCAAATCCTGGGCTGAGCATCTTGCATCATTTCATCATCATCATCCTGCCGTACCGCAGCAGTCTTGGTCTTTTTTGTTTCCTTGGGCTTCTCCTGCCCTTTATTTCCTTCATCATCGTCATCTCTCTTCCTTTTTCCTGAGGAAGCAACCTTTCCTTCGCCAGAGAGCTCTGTTCCTCCAACTGTCTTCTTTGCGTAACAATCGAACATTTTATGTCCTGATCGTCCGCATCTCCAACAGTCAGCCTTTTCCTTCTTATGTTTATCAATTTCGCTCTGAGGAACATTCTGCAGAGCCTCCCTTCCTGACGCAAAAATGGACTTCTTGTCCTTTTTCCCAGAAAAACTCTTTTTCTCTTTCTTATCCTTGAACTTATCCTTGTGCTGCACCTCCTTAGGGCGCACAATCTCCTTATTCTTTCCTTTGTCTTTATGGCGGTCCTCCCGCACTTCCAAAGTCTTTTTCTTGTGACCCTTTAGTTCCTCTTCCAAATTTTCCACAACATGAGCAGCTTCCTTAACTGCATCAATCATTGCTTCATCGTCTGTTGGGATTCCCCCAAACCTTTGATATACCATCTTTTTAATGGCCGGCGTCATGGCCTCCCAAATTACATTCCTATACATTGGCCCAATTGCCCCAACGCGCATATTGAGATCCTCCAACTTTGTAATGTAATCATCAATGTCTCCTTCATACTGGAGCTCTGTAATCCTTTTGACATCTTTCTGGGCTTCCCGCTTATCCTCAAACCTTGTTTCAATAGAGCTTGAGAATGCTTGCCATGTGTCTTTGAGTCCTTGTCGTTGAATTGATTTCCGTCTTTCCTGGTGCCAACTTAACGCCTTGTGCGTAAGTAAACTTCCAACCCATTTTACCTGGTCATCCTCGTCTGGAAAGGCCTTGGCGTATGTTGCGATGTAATCTTGAACAGACATCCACCAAGCCCTAAACAAATTTTTGTCCTTCCCAGAAAAATATTGAGGAGCCTTCATTTCGGGCATTTTGGGTCTCCTTGGCTCGTTAACCCCAGATTGCTGTAATTTCTGAACAAGGGACTCCAAGAATGCCTCTGTGGCATTTTTTGCTTCAGGCTTCTTTTGTTGAGCCTTTTGTTTGCGCTCCTGGCGCTTCCTTTCCAACGCTTTTCTGATGTATGAATCATCTGAGTCTTCGCCGTCCGAAGGATCAGATGGTGGTGGTGGAGGTGGTGGGAGTCCTCCTCCTGGTGGTTTACTGCCCCTACCACCATTTCTGCCGTTGTCTGCAGGGTTTCCATCTTCTGATGGAGGCAAGGGGACTTCTGGTGCTCTGCCGAGGGAGGGAGGTCTGGGAGTCATCTCCTCATGCATAGCCTCGGTTAGAGACTTAGCATCGAAATGTTCCTTTCTCTGGATTTTTGACATAACAAGGCCAATAACCTTGTTTACCAATTCCATCTTTTCCTCCTCTCTCTGCTCTTCATAATCCAGCAGACGTTGCTGGTGCACCTCTTCAGCTCTAGACAGAGCTGCAATCCGCCTATCTCTTTGTTCATCATCCTGCTCTCGAATGGCGTCTTGTGTATTCTTTTGAAAGGCCCATTCCTCGATTTCCTTGTTGATTTGTAATTGCCTCTGGGCAAAGGCTTCGAGGATGGCATTGGTCGTCTGAATGCCGTGTTTGAGTCTTTCTGCAGCCGCTTGGTTGGCTGCCTCTTTGGTTTGAGTGTCTGTGGCAAGTTCGCCAATTGTCCTCCAAACTTGGCCGGCAAAGTCGTTGCTGGCCTGAACGAGTCTGGTAACGGTTTGAAGGTTGACTTCTTGGTCAAGGTTGCCCTTCTTTGCTAGGATGTCGTAAGCTTTCTGCATCCCCTGGGCCATTTCCTGATAGAGTCCCTTCATCCGTTGTAGTTCTTCGTTCATTGCAGCTCCTGATCCTGCTGCTTCCATCAATCTCTTAATGTCCTCCTCAGTCGAATTCATCCTTTCCATCATTAAAATCACCCATTGTGGTACTTCGCCTAGGTGAAGGGTGGTGCCATGATGAACCCTTGGTTGTCCCACAGAGGTGACTTCCTCCCAGGAGCGAGGACGGGTGATGCTGACAGTATCAGCCATGGGCGCATCAAGTCCGTCGTCGTGGGTGGCATCGCCGGTGAGTCTGCGTGAGGCCATTGTAGATTGAAGTTTTGGTTTGTAGTTTTCAGAGGAGTGTTGGTGTTTCTTGCCCTAGAAGAGGGTCTTCCGTTGTCGTGTCGAAAAGTAAACTTAGTAGCTTGAGCCTTAAGTTTATAGTGTGAACCTGGCTATTGAGGCTTTCAATAGAGAGGCTTATTCGATCAGTCGTTCTTCGTTTGAAAGGTATTCAACAAATAGATTTCCCAAGAAGCTAGGAAGTAAACTAATCGATCACAGGCCGAATAAACTTAAGGGTCTCGTCCTGAGGTATTTGGTGTAGAAAGGTATAGTCGTAACAAGAGATCAAGTTGCTGATGCTGGAGGAGACGGTGGGAAGACTTGGGGTCTTTTATAGACTTTCGTCTACAAGTTCGCCCAGACTTCCCAAGGGAACCAACTTCCAAACTAAGCTTAGGAGATAAGACGTGAGTCAATCCTTTGACAAATCTGCCGATGGCTCGCATCATGCTGCATGCGCAATTATATTAATTGCTCACTTGCATGATGTGCCTCGTCTCAGATTAATCCTTGACATTCCTCGCCGTGCTACCACACCTTCCAATCAGGTATTGGGGTTAAGCGCCTAGTGGAGGGTTACTCCACTTGAGCGCATAATGCAATGACTCCTCCGATAATAACATGTGAGTCATATATCGCATGAGTCGTCTTGATCATAGATCTCCCTAGAGAATCTCGATTGCGAGTGAAGGAATCTGACATCATAAGGCAGACTATGCCTTACCGGAGCGCACTGCCCCGTCACATTCCTGTGTGATGTCATAACAGCCCCACCTGCGCGCACTTGCGCGCAGCCACACCCTGGTGTGTACGCAAACGCCGTCTTATCTTGCAGTTGGTAGTCATTGGCTTAAGGTCGCGTCATATCAGTTCCATCCAACAGTTTCCCGGAGTGGTGTTCCTTGCTGCAGGACGTCGTCTCATGCTAACGCAATCTTAACCCTTGTCCTGAGCTCCACTCCTGTTGGCTGACTAGACTCTGCCTTGTTCCTTGGCCGACTATCCGCCCAACTCAGACCTCGGATGATCCTATTCGTCTGCCTTGCACTGTCCTGAGAATTCCCTTCTCTTGCAAGCCCTCTGGTAGCCGTGCTTGGTGGAACACAACCTCAAGTATAAGGAGGTGTCCTTTCGCCGTCGTCTTCTGTCTCCATCAGCGTCGTCTGTAGTTTTCTCATGGGTAAGTCGACACCCATGAGGTAAGTTGTTCCTCGTTCCCATCCATCTGTGATCCTCCCAAACTGACAGTGAATAACAGGTAGCGACGCCTCGGGCCGGGATCCTCGTGAGGTCCTTTCGGAAAGTCACGAATCACGTGACGTGGCTAGCTGGAGCTCCTCAGGGGGTTCCGGCCCGGGATACTAACCTTATTATTCATTCTCCTGTCGAGTTTGCCATGTTCTCTAAATGTTATACATGTTACCTATTCTATACTCACACAATATAGGGTGTGACAGGGGGGGACACTATGGTATACTAGCTTGCATTTTCGCGCCTTTTCGACCTTGAAAATGTCCAGCCTAGTCCAGATTTTTCGCTGAAGACAGGCTTTCAGATTCTCAACAGGCTCCCTATATCTTCAGCATTCGCTCAATCCCTGACGAATTCCCATCCTGAGTTCGCAGATGCGAACCCGCCATCTATTGAAAATACAAAACCATAGCAGATTTCTATCGTTGAAGCTGTGGAATACTGATCAATGAGGTTTATAAGGCGAAATATTGACTGAGAGAATAGAACAATGCTGATCGGTATAGGCTATTCCGAAAGGCTTCGGATCCTGCTGACTTAGTGAGTTCTCATTCCTGTTCGACTTACCTCACAGAAATTGATGAAATTCCTTATTATCAATGATCTTCGTCTGTAAATCAAACTACAGTTATTTTGCAAGTTTATCTTGGAGTATAAACATTAACACCACTCAATAAACGTGCTAGATTATTTTGCAGTGTATGGGGGTATTACAGAATGCAAGGTGTGGAGTAAATAGTCACGTAAGAAATGGAAGAAGAGATTGTAGACGACAACAAAAGAAATTGTAAATAATGACAAAACAAATTGTAAATGACTTGTGAATGGCAGTTGTAAATAATAAATAAACAAATTTTAAATGACGTTTAAGTGGGGTTGTAAATAAAATGTAAACGAGGATTAAATAGGTTGTAAGAAATACCCAATAAGATTGTAAACAGGTAATAAACCTAGATTATGATTTGGTGGGGAAATTTCGAGATTTATACATGATTTATGCACCAATTTTATAACCATTTCATGAACCATAGGGCTCTACATCTGCGCGTTCTACGGAGATAGATATACCCAATGTGGAAACTTCATCTCCACGTATAAGTCACATCAACCCTAAGTGTGTCCATGGCGAGTGACTTGAACCCTAATTGTGGCTGAGACACCAGAGCCCTAGGCGGCTTTGAACAAGAAGAAATAATTTTCAAAAGCCAAGTGGGGAATCGAATTCCTTTGAATCCTATCACCATCTTCTCGCCAAAGGACTAAGCAACAACCATGCATAAATCTAAAGTACATCCTTACAACCGAAAAAAAAAAAAAAGCAAACGTATATAGAAACTCGTAGATATCTTTACTTATGAACAAAGACAACTATTGGTTACCATATATTCGGTTTCTTGAGAGGCATATATATAGTGCACTTGCATATTTATATCATGTGTTATCACCATTTGTCTGGCTGTTGAATTTTGATTCTTAGAGAAATAAGTATAGCCGCTTGTACGTATAAGCATTAGGGAAATTTTGTACCCGCCACCTTTATGTTCATATATGCCTGAAGGATGTTATAGGAGACTTTGGCACTCGGAGATAAAATAAGAATCATAAGATCGTTGGTAAAGAGTTTATATGTGTTTGATTGATTGATTAATTCTTAAACGTTCCCAACCGTGAGGGTTTATATGTGTATTCTTATTGCCTAAGTTAAAATTTATGCTCCTGCTATAGTTAGTACAGCTTAAGGAATCTAAAACAATGCAAGATTCTTACATTCAGTCCCCCAAAATATCGCTGTTCATCGATGCATTTTAGACAATGCCCGTATTATCACTCGGTATGAGGGTTCGGTATCCATCACAAAATCACGGACATTACACAATGACCTTGATTTACAGAATGCAGCCCAAAGACGGTTAATAACCATATTTAAATGAAGCTAGAATATATTTTTAGAACCCCATCAAGAGCCTGTAACTATAGCCCGAGACATTTGCGGGTTGGGCAGTTCAAGGACTGAAGTGCATATATACACACTGGCGGGGTATCTAAAATAGCGTACCCCATATGATTCGGACATAGGGCCAGACGCAAAATAGCGAGAGTTCAAAATTTAAAAGGTACTATAATAGCCCATTTGAAACATAGTTACTGAAAATCAATATTTCGAGGTTTATGGAAGACAGTGGTCTTGGGACTCTTGGCGCGTATACAAATACTATTTCATGAAAAAAATGTCCAGCGCGATGATAAACGCAGAGCGCTAAATCTACCTCTACCCCCGAGTACTTGCGTTTAAAAGCGCTTGCACACACTTGTGGTTTTAGTACATGCGTTGACAAGCGGTTATCTATGCTTCTCTTCACAAACTTTTTAAAGGCACTACATATATGCCGAGGATGGATTGCAACATGGGACACCCAGTTTACTAAAAAGCTAACGTTTCGCCCGTATTCATGCGTTAGGCGAAGAATTCTACGTGTATCAGAAACTGCAGCACGTATGGGAAAAAATATGCCGTTATAGCTGATCTATTATTTGTCACGTCTCGTACGTACGGTTGTTTTCTCGGTCGAAAGATTCAAAGTCAAGATTCAGCTAACACAAACATCTCCGTTGAGCTAGAAACTCGTTCATTATTTGAAAAACAGATAGCATTATGCCTTCATAAAATAAAGTCTCAAATAACCAAATCCCTATCCATACATTTACAAAATATCAATTATGAGAACCGAACGCCTACCCTATGAACCAGACCCAATGACACACGCCAGTACCATACTCACTAACCATGCAAGACCAATCCTTTCCTAAGATTCCTCCTCGTCCACCCTAAACATCTCAAGCCAGCCCGAGATTCTGGCAAACCTGTGTAAACTCCAGCCAATACCAATACCACCATACCAATTCCAAGTGCATACGCAAACCCAAAACCAACACCCCGAACCCTTAAACATCCAAAACTTAACCAGTCATTCCATTACGCAACCATCGCCGTTTGCACCCGAGGTCCGATTCGTCTCTTTTCCGATTCGTAACTCGGTAAGTATGTTGCGGCACTCATCTTCTCCACCTTAGGACTTGCCGGTGGTGTCGGATTATTAATCATTTGACGCATCTCAATCCCTCTTCTTAGATTCGCGATAACCTCCGTGTTTTGTTGTGACTTCTTGATGAAGCTCTTTAGGATATTTTCCAAATCTTTCCGTGATTTTGCTTGCGCCTGTTTCTCCTTGTTCCATTTTTCTCTTTCGGTGAAAAATAACGCCTTATCTTCTTTGAACCGCTGTCTCTCTTTCTCTAAAGCTTTTTGTTCTTCCTTAATCCGTAAACACTCCAGTTGCCATGCTGCCTTCTCGGCATTAAGATTATCCCGTTCCCGACTCAATGCTTCCTGATCCCTTCGCAAGTCATCCCAACCTCTGGCATTACCCCAAGTTTCTGATGATTTTGACATATCCGCAACACTGTTTCTCGACATCGGTGATTCCGGTTGTCCCCATACTCCTCCTCGCTCTACATCCATTTGATGCCATCCGATAGTAGCCTGAGATTTTCGTCTAAAAATTCGATTGATGTTTCTGTTGATGAAATCAATGACAGAGCCGAATGAAAAGAGAACCATTGCCGTTGTTACGGCTAGAATCCACACAGTTGACAATGCAGAAAGGGTTAGGTAGTGGAAATCAACGCTATCGTTGGGTGTGTTTGAGGGGAGATTATGAAAACCGATCCGATCAAGGGAAAATGCTGGGTATGCCACGATCTCGTTGAAAGAAGGTTGAGTGAAAGTTATTTCTAGCGAACTGATTGCTCTGTTAAGACCTAAGAAATAACCGGAGATGGAAGGCGGAATTTATTGGATGATGGTGAAGAACGAGTGATGTTGATTCGCTGATCGAGTGATGAAACGATATTCTCTAAATCTGAGTAGCGCGAAGTAAGGGGAAACACAGTGAACATATATACAAGCAGGATCCCGTCACAACAATAGCGATTTACCGAATTAAATAACTGCCATATATTCCGCGGGCTGAATCTGCAACCAAACCACGGTGCTGCAGTTGCACCGCAGATCACGAAGGGCTGAAATTCGCAGCGAGCATCAACAACGAGACACCGATATCCAATAGTTGATGATACTTCATGATGGTATAAACCGCGCGACTTGTTATGTAGCCTCTCCTCAGCTCATCGAACCGGATTTGGACAACGCAGCAGTGTCACCACCCCGCATCACGCTAAGATGATAACCAATATGAAACGCAGGTACGTATCTTAAAACCTGAACATTCCTTCATCCCGTGTCTGCCAGACGACGCGCCTGAGCTGTGACGTGTTGATGTTCTTTGGATTGTTATTTATAGCGATCAACTGTTTGGCCTGTTTGGTCGGTGATGGGCCGGGTTTGTCGCACATCATTTTCAGCCTCGCATCGGACTAAGGAGATTACTTGCAGCTTTTGTGCTTCTCTTTCCAATTTTACGACACTTTCTGCCACCTATTTTGATTTTGTTGATTGGGAAGATCTTCAGATTGCTTCTCTCGTGCGTTAAAAAAAGACTTGCCCTAACACTATAATAGTATCCGCACACCCAGAGTCGTTGTAGGCTTCCTTGAAGAGGCGGAGATATCAAGCATTGGTGATATGATTTGGATCAATGAGGTCGTTGGACGAATAAATAGTAATACATAAGTGAACTACCAGGGTTGTTGTTTGGGCTATTGAATCAGAGTATCGTTGAATCAAGCATCAAAGGCTACAGCTTATATAAGCTCATTGACCGCGATTAACTCAATTGTGGGGGTTAGGATGGTCAATCTTTAAGATAAGCATTTGACTAATTGATCGGCAAGTCTATCGTTCACTAGATGTAAGATGTAACTACCTTATTTTTGGTCTTGCGTAAGCACTGATAGATAAGATCCGCTGTAGCATGTCCGCCATCTCAAGTATTAGAGGAGGCGGAGTAATAAAATCAAGCACCCTAGCTGTAAAAGTAGTTACAATCTTTATCTCGCTGACATGTAAGGCTATTAACCTACTTCACAATTTCATCACTCGCCGTTAGTTCTGGATGACAACACAACTCACAGACTATTCTCGGTATGGTCTCTACAGAGAACATGTTTTAACTTCAAGTGTTTTGTCTAAACGATTTCGCCACCCGAGACACCTTGGGAAGGTCAATAGGCCGTATATTCAGTAACTCGGTTACTCCTTGCAATGTTATCATTCGATACTCAACTTTCTCTATCTTTAAATATTTCAACTTGAACTCGTGTGATTAAAAGAGAATTTCTGGCACAACCTGTGTTTGCTCTTACAAATTTTTTGGAAATCCCGCAGTCATCAATCCCCGGCGAAAAATTGCTCCGGTGAAAGTTATCGCAAGGCAACAAGCAGCTGTGCAACCATGGACTCGAGTTCCTGGCTTCGGAGAAGCTCCCTAGAGACTAATTCTAATTAATTCTTTTCCCCACAAGAATGACGATGTTATGTGCACATACTTCCAGGAGGTGCTCAGGTGTTTGTCGTGTGTCAACATGTCTCATACAAGCCTCTGACTACTTGAGGCGCAGACCACTGTAAAGTCGGCGGCGAATCGGGGTGCCAGCGCGTAGGAATTTATGCATGCATGCAATGGAAGATGTTCCGAAAAACATTCGTGAAACCTCAAGCGCTGAACAGCCAATTACAGGCTAATAAAAAAGAAGGCTGACAGGGATTCCTAACATAACGGCGGTTTCTCCGTGGGGCGTTTTTTATTAGGTCAGCCACAGGACATATGGTGGGTGTTGACTTAATTTATGTCGTACATAGCAGCCGTAATACCTGACCTAGCGAACTGAGGCACAGCTATGTTGAGCACAGTTGTGGCTGATTCGTCCAATCGGGTTTACCTAAACTTTTTGCAGTATGGCGCCAATTCTCACCGGAGCATGCGCAGCACGCGCTGTGGCGATTTTCTACTTCTGAACTTCTGCCTTTCAAAATCAGAATAAGGGATCGTCATGAACGCTAAGATGTGCTGGCGGTTATCGCGTATTGCAACACAAAATGACACAGCCCCCTTTGAGGTCTTGCATTTTTGCGCACATAGTGGCGGAGTAAAGGGAATAATATTCATTACCTTAGGTCAGTGGGCATTGAAATCACGTTCTGCGTATTTTCTGCAGTTCAAAATACGTCGAACAGTGTCGTGTGAGCTTTTTTAAATAGTCTTTGCTCCGCCCAGTGAACTCAGTCACAGCAACAAACAAAGGCAGTACAACGAAGCAAGTCCCATAAGGCGAAAAATTATCAGTCAGACAAAATCAGCAACGATGGCTATTGATCAGAGATGGAACCGCGGGGTTTTCGTGGTAAGTACCTTTTCCGAAATCTATTGTTCTTTCGGTTATTAAGAAATCGACTCAGGCTCTGTGCACCCTCCAACTCTTATCTAATCTCGTTGGTTTTGCTTTCTGTTGCATAGGCGTATGGTGGATTGGAGGCTGGTTAGTGGTTTCAAAACCTCGACAATCGAATCAACGGTAACTAACAAATGATAGGGATATGGGTTGGTCTCTCTGCATCAGCACCATGGCAATCCTGTGGACTATCACTTCCATCGTACTTTGGAAGCGAGGCCGCCTGCTACCCATTGCACCGGTTTTTGTCAATAGCTACCTAATACTCGGCTTCATTGTCGGAATTGTTTCAACGTCAATATATGATACATTGTCTATAGCCGTATTGATGCAAATCGTACAAACGTTTGTCATTCCTTCTATCAAAAAAATTTCTTATTATTTACTGACATAGAAAAGTCTTCTCCACATTGGAAGCCTTATTCAAAGCTCTTTAGTTCTTCGGAGAACTCGTATTGATATCGATGGAACCAAATACAATCGGGGCGAGCCGTACATGGTTGAGAAGACTATTGATCCTGAGGCACATGGGCAACATGAATTATCTGATGATCAGAACAGTCAAGTTCATCCTCCGCTGCCAGTTCATCGGGTTGGGGCACAATTTGTCCCATGTGTTGGAGATGCTCGGTAACTGGTATTCGAGCACGGGCGCCAGCACGCGATTCACCGTCGAAGAGTGGTATGTGGGCGAGCAGAAGACACCATAAAATGATAACTACGATGCGATGTGGATATTTTTGATGTTTTTTTATTTTATATGTGGTCAGACAGGAAATACTATATAATGTAAACTACGATGCGATGTGGATATTGTAATGATTAAGATAATGTCAGGTTCCTTTAACAAGAATTAAAGGAATATTTTGCTTCACATTCTTTTTCATGACCTTCACAATGATGAGTGATCAAACATCCCCAGAGACCTTCCACGCGGCCTTTGCAAAGTTTCAAATGTACCTAAGGTTGACCAACAAGGCAGTCAACCTCTGATTTTTTTTGCCTCTGGAGCTGAATATGACGCAATTCTGTTTATGCCACCGATGCGTGATGTACAGTTATTCCACAGTTTTCCAATGTCACTGTTATGCCAAGAGGTACCAAGGCGTATTGTGGGTTAGCCCTGGTTCCGTCGGCACTTTGCGTGCGCACTGAGCTAAGGCTTATATCATGACGTCAAGCGCGTCATTCGCGGCATTCGCGTCGCAATGCTCGCAGTGCGCACTGCTAACGAAGGATGAAAGAAAGCCTTGTGGGGTTTATGATCCATGAAAGACACATAGAAGTTCTAATCGCTTGATTAGTAAAGGAGAGGCCGGATTAGGAAGTTGAATAGTTGACAAAGAAGCACATGAAAGGGCTGGAGCCTGGAGGATGTGTTAACTATTATTACAGCAGCGAGGCGGCATTATGGAAACAAAGGACACCAATGGTGAAATAATTTCTAATGTTTTGTAGGCCATAAGATCAATTATAAATAAATAATGTCGTTAATATGAAGGAGAATTATGAAAAAAAGAAAGGGAAAAAAACCCCGGATCTCAGATGATCGACGTAACTGATTATCCGATAAGCGAGTTGACGCAGGCCATTTGGAAGAGCTAAGACTTGTGCAGAGTGTGCTAATAAACTTTGCTATGTAAGATTAGCATAGATCCATATGAATTGTAGCCTTAAGATGTCAATATCGGAGGGGTTCTAAATACATGCGCATGGTCCATCACGCTCTGTCTGTTTGCATGCAAGAAACTGGGTACTGGCTATGTATGATTACGCTTTTCATGTAACATAATCCCCCGTGGCGCAATTGGCTAGCGCGTCTGACTGTTAATCAGGAGGTTGGTGGTTCAAGCCCACCCGGAGGAGTTTTTTTTTATTGTCGATATGGTCGCCAACCATAGTGATGAACTCAAGAACGCCCAAACTGCCAAAATCACTCGCCTCATCCGACGGGAGTGAAACAGCGTGACCTAGAAGACACTACTAAAGCTGACGTACGCGCACTCAACGAGAACCAGCCATGGAATATATGAAGGGTTTCAAATCCCAAAAACATGCCCGAGAGTGCCGGTTAGAGAGAATCATCGTACGTCACTCCAAGTTTTTACCGAGTGATGGCTCATGTTAAGAAATTTTGTAGCCATCCACACCAGCATGCCAGACCTATCCGCTGAGAATAAACTCAATGAAAATGCCAAATAAATAAAATAATGTTGGGTTGGATGAAAGACCTTGATTGTTCTTGTGTTCCGCCATTGCCGCTGTAATTTCAACGGAGCCAGGATGCTAATAAGCTAAAGCCAAATGTTCCCACACTGTGGATGTCGTGTTTTTCATCTAAACTTTCTGTTTCACGATCTCGGAACGACTCCAGATCATGTTTGATAGATTAAATAATGTGAGAATTACTTGTCGCGACTAAATATAGAATCCCCAGGTGTAGGCGGCGTTGTCTTTACCGGGATAACGGCATCACAACGCTGCTCAGGCTAAAGTGCCCCGGGTCTGTCTGGGAAACATCCGTCGATCTATCTACTCACGTAAAATAGATGGGTGGCCGGGCGATTTAATAATCTGATAAGACAAGATGTGTATAACATCAGGGGCATCTTAATGTTGTTCATGGGAAGAGCTCACTAGAAGGGAGAAGGAGTTACACTCCACAATTTTTCACGTTGTACAGTCATTATAATTTCAAGAACGGTAAAAATCCAAACTCCCGTAGTTGAAGTCTTTATATTTCAGGTATGTTAGCCCTTGGGGGATAAGAAATACTGAAATACTGTTAATTTAAGGTGCAATTTAGGTTTAGGGTTCATGTTGGCAGTCATTTAAAGTGACATGGGTTAGCCATATTAGTCTGCCATGGGCACCAGGAATGAGTCCACGCATCAAATTTGCACTTCACAAGTCTGTACTCGTACTCCATCTGCTGCATAATAATATATAATCTATGATTACAGACGTTGAAGTAGTGCAACGTCTGGTATACAGCTGAACAACTCAACGACGTGAATATCTACAAGTGGAAACTGCCAGTCAGATAGCTTTCAACGCATGGCATATCGGGTATCCAGGAATGTCATGGGCGATTCGATTAATATATTCATTGAAGCAGATAGATTTCAGCTGTCACAATACTCATTCTGGTGTGACGCTTCTCCGGACGTTCAAATAACCACTGGGACAAATAAGTAATCCGTTGTTGTCGTCTCTGTCAAAATATTACGTATATTTATGAATATCCTTCCGCCAACTAACGGTATCACAACGAACCTAAGACTGGACATTATGGACCCACTCCCCTCCTACACGCCGAGCAGCATCGCCATTCTCGGCGGTGGTCTCTCAGGCCTCACTACAGCTTTCTATCTCTCCATATTTCTACCATCTATCCCTATTACTGTCTATGAATCCTCCCCGCATCTCGGTGGCTTTGTCTCAACCGTCACCCTTACCTTGCCAAGCGGGGATAACGTCCAGTTTGAAACCGGACCCCATGCCTTGCGTCCTGGCACCTTGGACAGTCTAGTTCTGCTAGACGTTATACAGCGGTTGAAGTTGACAAGTAGTCTTATCACAACCCCATCCCAGGCTCCAGAGACGAAAAATAGGTTTATTTACTATCCGGATAAACTAAATAAGCTTCCAAGCTCATTAACGGGGCTTATATCCTCTTTTTTCTCCCTCCCAGTGTTACGAGGAGTGCCAATGGCAATTCTGAAAGAGCCATTTAGGAAGCGGAGAAGTGAGTATCTGGAGGATGAATCAGTTGCCGATTTTTTCAAGAGGAGATTTGGTGGAGGAATTGCTACAAATTTGGTGGGGGCGATAGTGCATGGAACTTTCGCGGGAGATACGGAGAGGTTATCGGTAAAGTCTCTGTTTCCAAACTTATGGAGAAAAGAGGGGCAGAAGGGAAGTATAATAAAGGGGTCTATGAGGCGTAAGGAGGGGCATACGACTTCTGATCAGGAGCTGGTGGATTGTATGGCAGAGGAAACGAAGGAGCTGAAGAAGAAAATGAAGCGGGTGAGCATGCTCAACTTTAAAGGTGGAATGGAAGTGTTGGTGAAAGCACTGGAACGGGAGCTGGAGGAAAGCAAGATGGTCACTATAAGGAGGGGGGATCAGGTGAGCGGTGTGGGGTATGATTCTGTGAATATGAAGGTAACTTCCCATTCCATGATGCCATTATATCAATTTACTGATAACTGTAGGTTACATCATCACAGGGCGAGGCTGAATACTCACATGTCATCTCCACGATTCCCGCACACCGTCTGGGCGCCTTCCTCCAACTACCGAGCGACGGGCTATCACAGATTCCCAGAGTCACTGTGTTGGTGGTTAACATGTATTTTTCGACTGCAGATCTTGTTCCGAAAGGCTTCGGATACCTTGTTCCGGGCTCCGTTACATTAAGCAACAACCCACACTTACTTCTTGGCTGCATCTTTAACCCTATCCTCCCCTCTGAGCCCGCTGGTACAAAACTTACCCTAATGTTCGGTGGACACTACTGGGCTTCTCGATCTGTGTTTCCTTCCGACGAAGAAGCAGGGCACATGGCTAGGGAAACGGTTAAACTTCATCTCGGGATTATTGAAGAGCCAGTACTAGTCCATGTCACACTGCAGAAGGATTGTATCCCGCAATACACCCTGGATCATGAGAAGAGACTTCAGGCTATCAGAGCGGATTTGCTGGATAGGTTTAATGGAAGGTTGGCGGTGGCAGGGGCTAGTTATCGCGGTATTGGTGTGAGTAGTTGCTTGAGATGGGCTTGGGCTACGGCGAAGGCAGTGGCGAGAGGTGGGAAGGCAACTGGATTGGAAACGGTGGGTTGTGATACGGCGGGGTGGGGGGGTAAGGTGAAGGTTTAGGGACGCTCGAGAAGCATCAGATGTGGACAGGATGTGCATTCAGGAGAGGACTTTCGAAATTGGAGTAATGTATCTATGTATCTAAGTAAATTATATCTCGCAGTTATGAGACTTACATTGAAATTAAATGGATTTCATCGATAAATGACATGAATGGGAATCTACATAATCCACTTTTGTTTATACTCAAAGAAATATTTTGTACTTTTGTTTCGTCTAAGTCAATTACAACTATTGTCCTGGGTTTCAAATCAGCCCATCTCATTGTCTCAATCTTTGAGGAAGCACGTTTCGTTGCTCGTGCCTCCGAAGCACAGAAGTATCATGTTTCCTTCTGTGTTCCTATTAGTTTCATCACCATTACAGTTGTCGTCCCGTAAAACAATAATGTACACAAAGGGTGCATTAAGTTGCGCATTTTGCATACGAATCGTACATAGTAATAGCATAAACATAACTTTAGAGGCTTCTTGAGAGAACGTCAAGAACTTGGAGGCTTTTGCTAGCCAGTGTTAACCACATTCATTAAAAGATATTTGATGCTCCATGGACGATATTTTGTCTTGGCATTTCCAAGTCAGTGGCATTAATACAACGGAGCGCCGGACTTATGTGGTACCCATGTTTACCTCTCTATTACACACTCTAGGCTTCCTCATAACTTCAAGACCAATCAGCCTTTCGCCGGTCGGTGCTATTGCCAAAAATTAGACTAGTCGTCCACTGAACACTCATGCACCGCATCGATTTCGATCCATGTTGTAACTCTCGCATCCACTCTACAATCAATATCAAAGTTAGGAGTTCAAACCCAATTCCATCATACTCACTTACCATCGATTTTTCGGCCGGATGTATGGAAGCCTATGTAGTTCACCAGCCGTAATTGCTTCCATTTTCCTTCTGCCGGCTGCACTTCCCGGTTGATTGCGGAAACTTTTGTCCGTCCAGTAGTAACACCAGATATCAGCTGTTCGAGTGACCGATATTTTGAGGTTTAGTGCTAATAATAACCTTACATTCCGCTGAGTACAGGCAATGAAACAGCCGATAACTCGCATCCGGAAGGCAAGACAAAACAGCCGTTAAAAATCAAATTTACCACAAAACTCCTGTAATACGTCTTCTTTCTTAGCCCATACGTTGCGATGTCTGTTTTATCAAGCCTCGGCGCCAGTGTTCGCCTGGCCTTTCAATACATATGTAGTCTCAGGGCGTGATTTACTTACATATTTAGTCTTTACTAAACACCGCTGCGCACATCATATTGATGCATATCGCCTCTTTTTAAGAGGGCTAATTGCATCACCATTGTCTGTAGAGTTGTATGCATACAAATTCGCATCTATTTATTAGCCGAACTTTGGGGTAACACAAGATCATCGCCTGTTGTCTTGATGAGGGGTGTTATCCGTGCAATGATCCCGGAGTGATCGTCGGTTACACAAATGTAACTAAACTGAAGGTATCAAATACTTTTATGCCCTCGTTCCAGCTCTATGTAGTTTACCTTATCATGAGGATCATTGATTAGAGTTTGTCTGAGGCGCGCCTTTAATGCTTCATCATAATACGTATTATGGACAAAGGCTCCGAGCAATTCAAAATTCAGGAGGCGGACCTGGCAAACGGATATAAGTTGGTGAGTAAGGCAGAGCTGAATCTCAAAGGTTAATCAGGCTATAAGACTCGGCTGTAGATTTGCGCAGGTAACTCACAGATAGCTAGGTAGCTGGGCACCAGACATACGCAATATTTCATGTAAATAATTATGGCTAACTACTGTTATTATTATTTTAGCAGGGCATACGCAGGTATACAAAGGGGGTACCTCCGAGTAATGATCCCATACAACTATTTTGTAATTGTTTCGATGCACCCGGTATGAATTTTGGTTCTTGTTTGCGCTGCAAATTTTATGGGATTTAGGCTGCGTTTGGAGGTCATCGAGTTTTGCACCATTAAAAGTGCATTTTTAAGGAACCGCACTGTTTGCAGTAATGACGCAACAAAATATTGGCAAGCTTTACTGTTGCCAAAATGTACTATTCGATGAACTCCAAATGCAGCCTTAGATCTTATGCATAGTGTTCTCATCAACCACGTTTTTGTGCCCCAACCGCTTCGATGCTTACCAAAGTCCGATTTCTGATCAGCAATGTGGATAATATATCCTATCCCAATCGAACACTTAAAAGAGCCGGACTGTTGAATATTTTTTCTAATTTGTAAGGCTAGAGTACAATAGAACAAAAATTTTCAGTCGTCTGACTTTACAAATTCGCTCAGATAGAACTTAATCGCGAGAGTTAATCTTCTAAAACCTTGTTCGCTCAGCGACAGCCACGCCTACATCAGGTTTTTCTCTCTCCTCGTCTATCTTCAAGTATCACGCATTACTATAGCTGACACTCGCATGTATAAAATTTGATTCAGAACTGTTAAAGCAAACAAAACATTGCTGTAGTGTGGACTGGCTTGGCACCAAGGTACATCTAGGCTAGCCGTGTGACACTTTGCGGATACCCACTCCTTGGCCATGCCGAGCTGTTTTGAATTCATGTATCATATCCGCTTTGACTCGATATAAACCTCTGAGAATCCTTCCTAAAAGCCTAAGCCCTTCAAGGACAATCATCGGGCATCCTCATATTACAGTTAAGCAACTATCATCATGGCGCAACTACTTCCCATCACGGTATGTCATCTTAAATATCCAGCTGTTGAACAGTAACACCTGCTAATACCTTTCGCTTTTTCTTCGCCTTAGGCAGTATGGTGGACCTGTGTCGCAGTAACCGGCCTTGTCGTCTTCATTCGACTTTGGTACATATTCTTTGCCCGGAAAAGAATACCAGCAGCCATAGCCGATGGATTCATGATCCTAACTTGGATTGCTTCCCTCGTTATGGTTTGTCTTATGACCGATCTCGATGCAATACTCAGGGCCATGAAAATTGTGCGACAAACTGAGCAGGCTGCACTTTCTGGAAATACTACAGCAGTGGGGCCTTCGCCTAGGGATATACAAAAAAATACTCCCATGCCTGTATACATCAAAGCCAGCCAAGCCATGGTCACGGAGTCCTTCCAACGCCAATTCGTCATCTCGATTTTGTATGCCATTACCTTGTGGTCCGCTAAGGCAACACTCTTTTCCATCTACTGGGCCGTAAGATCAGTAGTGAAGAACAGGAATAGAATCCTATTGTACCTTGGTATTGCTTATACCGCCGGTACTTTCCTCATTATTTTCTTCACTACATTATTCTGGTGTGGACCGGATTTGAGTAAAAACTGGTCAGTTATGCCATTGCAACATTTTAGGAAGATATCTAACAAAAGTAGGACAATGGGACCCAACCGACAACTCTGTCTCGCAGTAGCAGCCACTCCGGTGATGCTGATGTCCACAATCGCAACCTTAACCACTGATGTGATTAGTACGTTCTCTATCATACCTCCGCCTAAATCCTAATCCCAGACATTCCTCTAACGTAATGTAGTCATCATCATCGGAGTCATTGTAGTAAGAAACATGCAATTCGCACAAAAGCGCTGGGAGCTGTACGCCCTCACCTTCGTCTTTGGTATCGGTATATTCACCATTGCTTCGATCCTGGTTCGGTTTTCATTCGTGATTGATATTACACGCAATAATGCCCGCTTCTCACGATGGATGGCTGTTGAGTGCATGTGTATGTTCCCCTGAACAAAATTTCCCTACAAAATAAAAGGAAATTTCTAACAACAACTAGGTTCCCTCGTCGCCTGCTGCTTGCCCACAGCTCGTTCTCTTTTCCGGAGGGTCCCCGATAAGCTCAGCTCTGGAAAATCTACTGGAAGTTCTTCACTTGGAAGCTCGCCTTTGAGGACTCAGGGATCAGAGGAAACCGGTGTTGCATCAAAGTCTATGGAGTCCCATGAGGAATATATGGAGAAGGAACCGAGTGTGAATGTTGTACCAGAGATGAGGTCAAGACAGCCTGACCAGCCCAGATTGACGACTGATGGACGTACCTATGTTTAATTGGGTACTAGAATTTTTAGTGATATTTGCATTTGGATCTACTCGGGATGTGCGAAGCTTTATTTCTGCTTTTTGTTTTTGGGACCGTGTTGAGAGGAGTTCCAATAAGAGAATTGTACTTGCGTTAGCGAAAGAGGACGTAATTGGTTAATTGTCGTCCTTATTCTTTTTAATCACTATTTATGATCTCTAAATATAAACGCACGTTGAAATTATCATTCGAGTCTGGTATTGAACGGTATTTCATGCCGCTTTTCGGGGTGTGTTTGCAACAGAAATAATGTTCCGTTCAGTTCGTGAGCCAGTGCTTAGCGTCAGCTTGTAGGGTGGTGTTGCCATACTGGAGCCATACATATCGGTAGCAGTGGGATTTGTCTTAGACAAAGTAAGGGTCTAGACCGTATGAGACGTCGATACAAACAACGTCCAGATAGGCGAGACGATTTCGATCATTCACTTCGTCTACTACGAAATCGTCTGACAATTAAATCTCTGGTTTTTGTCATGTCATAACTCACATAAAGCTTAATCCTAGACATTCCATGCTCTGATCATGGCGATCTTAAATTCAATAATGGGCTGACTTGCCGTAACTATTTGATACCTCGGTGGTACTATTTAATTGTACAGAATATACGTTTCACCACAGGCCTGTACACCCTTTCTTGTACAACTTTCATTTTTGCCTATCAATTATTCCAACAATGTACGATAGGATTAAGTCAAGAATTGAGATAAGTTGACTTCCCTCATTGCTATAACATGGTTGAACGCTGTATCTGCAGTCAATATCTGTAGGTACGCACGTGCTCTAGGTATTATTTAGCGAGCACTTTCAAAGCTGTATGTCGGATTCCAACGTCCTCCGACAGTGTAACAATAACCATCCGATTCCTGTGTAATTTAACCTTTCGTTAGACAATAATACCACAACCACCTTCGGCGTAATAACTCGATCGCTTCTCATGACTTATTCCAGCGTTGCATAACTGCGCGTTTCCCTATCAATTATCTACAGCCGTAGGACAAGCTGCGCGCACAATCAATTCGTGACTGTTTGCGAGACAAACTACCAATATATCAAAAATTCTCACGATTACGACATGAGCAGTGCATATTTCTCGTTAAAATTCATGAAGATCTCGTATTCGAGATACCTGGAGACTTATCAGAAAGCTATTAATACCGGGCCCATATCCAACGGAATCCCACATCAACCATCAATTACATTCCATTCCACAACAAAGACCCCACATCTGCAAACCCCCAAAAGCGCAACTATGCAATTCCCCCTCTTCCTTACTGCCGCTCTCCTCCTCTGCTCCTCCGGTACCTTAGCCACACCCCTTGAAAAGCGTCAAAACAACGCCGAACTAGCCTATTGTATCAAACCTGTCAACATCAGTAAATGTATTGCAGCCCGTAACCACGCCAACGAAGCCACACTTCAAGCTCAGCTTGCCTATACGCCCGATCAGTTACACAACGGACGCGGCGATGCATTCCGACATTGCTATTGGAATGCAAGAATGACAATTGATATGGGAGGTGCGCAGGCAAAGATTTTTGGGGACTTGCATGAAATGGCACCCGGACAACCGCAAAATGAGAGAAATATGGACTTGGCAAATAATGCTATGGGGATTATTGTGGGACAGCAAACGGGCTCAAGAGGTTATGAATGGGCGAAACAGGTTTGTATGAATCTTGCCAATACGGGAAGGTTGACAACTTTGAAGTAGTTGGTTTGGCTGGGTGGAATGAGGGTATGGGGCTGAGATGCATTGGGATATGCATTCCGGGATGCTACAGGAGTCATGTCAGTCAGTGGATGGTTGCAGATTTGTATGCAGCATGTCAATGGTTTTGAGAGAGGGGTTGTAAAATGCATCTCCGAACTATGTGCATCGATTTTGTGACTGTGTAACACGGATGTTGGTAAATTTATGCCGAAATTTAGTTCCTACGTTGTTATTATTGAATATCGATTAAGCGCTTCATAGCTTGTCTTCGCTGTGCGTATCCTCTGCGTAACTTTCGTCGGACGTGCTGAAGAATTGAGAATCCCAATCGTATAGTAGGTTACATTCACATGTGCTGTTTAGACGAGGGTATCTAGAACTTAAACTCCCGGGTGTACAGCATGGAGAATGATACGCGAGATACGAGAGCAAAGAAGCAGATAATATGGGTGGCGTAGATGCTGTGTTTCTGTACGCGTGTTTGCTCATAGATTAGAGAGATATTGGGATAACCTATAACATAAAGATGTATATAATTTATAGACATAAGATCTTTGTGTTCCCGCATGAAAGTAACTTTTTTGTCCTTTTAGTAGTCGATTATTGTGTCATGCTGATGTAGTACATGCTGGAAAGTCACTAGACACTATCGATCACTCGCCTACTGTATTCAGAGTGACACTATATGACCCCATAAACCCAAGTAAAAACGTCTGCCATGTAACCCATCACAACGCGCTCCCTCATCGCAAAACAAGGTTACAAATACATTGCCTACATCCGGACCCAAACATAAGCCCAAAAACCTTCGATGTCCCATCACCCCACTTCATCACGAAAACCTGAGCTATATTTATATTCATAACACCAACCCCTACACACTCCAGAACCCGCAACACCGTGTATATACATATCAACTTAAGAAGAGTGGGCATGAATAAGAGATGAGTAAAAGGTGAAAGGATAGTTGGGGAAATAGGGATGTAAGTGATATAGTGATTGGTAAGAGCTTTTTGAGATGTTTCAAAGAAAAAACTCTCGATTCAAATTCTTCTGTTGTTAGCCCCTGGGTGATTACAGAAAGGGCATTTTTCGCTTAAACGGCTTCCCTGGTAATAAAATCGCATTGGGTTTCTCGAATAACGTGGGCGCTGCAGAGCGCTTTTATGGACACAAGCATCCTTTGGAGTGTCAAGAGTTTTAAGCTACATGAGTCCTTCTTAATGGTCACGTCACAAGTTATAACACCATTTCACTCTAGCTATTTCATGCCATTCATTCCGATTGTATTATCATCACAAACTCCTTTTTACAAGAACAAAAAAACTTTTGCAAACCGACCCATAGAAACGAAAAAAAAGAAACAGAACCTCTACCCAAAAAACCAATATGCAAGATTAAGCTAACTTTCTTCCCACATTTCCGACTCCTCTTCCAAGGATCGAAACCAAGACATTACCGTCGCCGGGTGCTTCTTTCATCGCTACCTCGGTTCCAATAATCTTCTTCATATCCCTCAACTGAGAAATTAGAGTCTCGTCGATGGTCTCCTTTCCGATTACCAATCTCCCCACGTCTCCTTCCTGTCCCATCATCATCATAGTAATCGCCGCCATCTCGGCTGTCCTTCCAACACATCCTCCCATCTGAATCTCCTCCAACAGCATGTAGGCGCATCTCTTTCCGACATCCTCCGCTGGCTCGGCTGGGTTCGCAGTGGCGTCCGCAGCATAGATACACCCAGTTCCCGTCTCCGCCACCAGAGAAATACCAAAACCAACACCAACCTTCTTCGTCCTTCCATTTGCTCTTCCCTTATTAATTCCTCCAGCCTTCTCTAATGCACCCTCCTTTCCGTAATCCGCTGGAACAATCTGTGGCCTTGCAACATCACTGTAAATCTGAATATCCGGAATGAATCTTAAAAGAATTCCCTTGGCTTCCGAAATCATCCGTTGGTTGTTTCCCGCCGATACACCGATTCCATAAGCAACACCTCTGATCCTCTTGACACGTCCCGGGGTCTGCAAATGTAGAGTCTTGGCGACACGAATCTGGAAACCATGAACAAAGTGAACTTCACCGGCTCCGTGTGGTCCTGCGCTGCGCTTGACAATACGAAGGTCGATGTTTCTCTCCATTCCAAACTTCTGGAACAACGCCAAGTAACAGGTCCTGAAGGTGTCAACTGACATATCCTCCTCAGTCGCAGACGTGATAACACCTCCATCTAGAGTAACCGAAAACGCCGCCTTGGAAAACGGAGCAACAAGCGCCAGCACCTCGAGGTAGTAAGTAACACCCCTTGTGCAGGTTTCCGGGATAGTAAAGTGGATAGGTTTTCCATTATTCGCAGTGATAAGACCGGGCTTGTAGACGAAGGTAGTACCGGTTAGTGAGATTTCGAAAAAGGAACCGTTGGTGATGTTGTCGAGGAGGCGAAGAAGAGCGACTTCGGACGACGTGAGACCAGGCGTCATGGAATTCGAACGGATTTGAGTAATGTGCAAAGGCGTTCCCGTAAGGGTTGCCAGCACCAGGCGGTGGCGCAGGTTCGCGTGCGTCGTGAATTTCACGGGCGTCGTCATCGTGGTGGTGAGGAAAGCTGAAGCTGTATCTCAGATCGAAGGGAAGCCAGAGGAAGAGCGTGCAGCGTGAAATGGGCTAAGGAAATTTTTGGCGCGAAAATTACGCGAGCACGTGAGAAAAACGCTAGTGGGACGGAGCTTGGGCAGTCACTCGCGTTTCGCGGAAAGTAATTGACGGGCCAGAATCACAGGGTAACCACGATGATTATTGGTTGGCTTCTTTTCAATTGGAAATCAATTTCTGCATGAGCCATGTTTATCACTGGAATATCCTATTGACAGCATGTGGCTTTCATTTGTCCTGCCCTTGGAAAATAAACTCACGTAGTTACCATAATTATCCGTTGCAAAAAGGTATTCATAACATTATCTTACACATCTTCCATTATTCTCCTTGGTATCTAGTACTCTGCCTCCTCGGTCTCCTGCAACGAATCCAAATCCCGCGAGTTTGTAGCCTATCCCATGTTAACGCAAGTCCATAATCCATCCCATCTGAAAACTCACCCATATCCTGTCAATACAAAGGTTAAATGGTCCCGGGATACGATCAATCAATCCCAATCCAACCGTCGTCAATTGTCCCTTTGGCATATGCGTCTGACTCTTCATCACCTTTCCATAATGCGTCTTGACAAAGTCCGTAAACGGAATATAAACCGTCTCCCACTTTCCCGGAGTTTTCGCAAACAACCTATGCTGCCACAAATCCGTTGCCACAATCGAATCTGCCTGCAAGTTCACAAAGTATCTTCCATTATCCGCCTTAACTCTCAACGCAAGAAAAGCCAAAGCTTCACAGTTGAACCTAGCCTTTCCAAACAATGTCCAACCAGGATCAACAGTTCTCCAAGCAGCAAATCCAGATCTTTCTACATCCATACGGTTCTGGGGAAGCTCGATATTGATATTTCCATGAAACCTAGCAAAGTGAGGAGGAGGAGCATTGCGGGGGTAATCCTCGGGGATTTCGTCGGCAGGAAAGGGTTCCGAGTCAAGATGGGCCTCGGAAAATCCGCCGAGGGTCTCTTTATCGCTGAAAAGAATTGCCTCGGATTTTACCGCCGAGGGATCGCGGAAGGAAATGAATTCTTGATCGGGGACGCGGCCGTTGGCACCGGAAACGGAGAGGACTGCGGTGGAGCTGTTAGAAATGCGGGGAGATGTAGAAGGGAACAATCATACTGCGCGCGGTAAGGTTGGAAGCGCTATCAATATTGCGCTTGAGAAAGCCATAGCGGAAAAGTGTCGGGCGCATGATGGGTGTTTGTTTGGTGCGGAATTGAGATGCGATTTGGTGATGCTGTGTTGCGGGCAAGATGGATTGCTTTACGCGCTATGGCGTAATTGCGGCTTAAGCGAGGCTAGTGGGATGGAAAGCATGGATGATGCCACGCGGGTACAACCACCGATTGCCGTTAAGATACTTTTTGGATGTCAAGTTTTCTGGTTTGTAGCTTTTTCTAAGAAACGTAATATTATCTGGATAAATATGATAATATGGTAAAATCAGTGAAAACATTGGAAAGCAATTACTAAGTGATACTCGGGTTGAACCATTTTATAGAACTCGGGATTTCATTTTCGTTAACACAGAGACTCAGAGTCCTTAAAATCCCAATTTTCCAATATCAATCGATTCCCTACAGTCGTACCTTTACTATGGCTTACAAAGTTAACATTCGTTCATACATAATGTTTCAGAGCTTGTAACTTTGGTCTTTCTCAGCATACTTTATTTAATCATCAAATATAACTTCGCAAAAGTACTTTATTGAATAGCCAAACCTCCAGACTAAGTGTGATTCCCCCGAACCACAACATCAATTTCGGCATCTACCCCCGTTCCAAATTTCTCCAGGGCCTATGTTGAGTCCTATCGTTCAACAACCATTCTTCCAATCTGTTTTCCAATCTGCTTTGCAATCTGCTTTTCAAACACACGCCATTTGTCTCTATCCTTAAGGCTTTCCCCGACTTCAGTCTTAATTTCACAATTTCAAATTTCATGCCCTGCATACTATCTTTTGTAACGCCTACTCCAGTTTTCATATCGTGAATGTTATACTGATAACGCAAAAACCAAACATATTTATTCATCGAAATATCCATAAATTTACTCAATAAAATTACCTCACCATCCTAGAGCACACCCGGCGTAGTATTGGGAATAACTTTTGTACTTTCGGAATATAGCGGTGGACTTTGTTTACCAGTATCATAGAATTGTATCGCCTAGTTGATAGCTGGCCAACATACTAGAATTGGATTATACGGAGGGGAAGGAGAGATCGCGGGGGATAGTTGAAACCAGGACAGCGATATCTAGCACCAGGGGGCTGGAGTAAGATTTTTAAGGCCTCCAAAGGAGGTTTGGCGATCCATTGATACAATGAAAAGTTCCTTTCAGTTGTGGAAAAGCTGATGCCTTGATTGGTTACCAATTGGTTGTGGGATTTCATGGGTACTTGAGCATGAAATACCATTCTTTGAGGAAAAGCGGCTTTTAACATCTCTCAAGGGCATATGGGCAGTGAAGACTGAAGGATGCGGAGAACATTGGAGGACTTCCCTTGAGGTGTAGCTTTACACTGTGAAATTGGCGGGAGAACTTGAGGACCCTGAGTTGCCGGTTTGAGGAATAATATAGTCGACTGGTATTGCGGTGATGACGCCCGCTGCGATTCATTTTGATATCGAAAGACGCAGCTTTGACAGTCGTAAATGTGAAGATAGCTTGTAAAGGAGTGAATGCTGAGAATAAGCCAATGTGATGGGGAGAAGGAGAAAAAAATGGGATATGTCAATTAGGATTTGACTGGAAGAATTTAACTGTGATCCTGGTAAGGCATGTTTGCTTGTAAATTAATGAAGATTTGTCTCATAGTCTTGATGGAAACTGTACGGATGCATCACAAAGTCAGGACAACAGTATCTTGGCTGTTATAGGAAACTAAGAACCTTAAAGTTCCTCTGGAATCCTAATACCAGCATCATGATGTGGTTTGCTCTCGACCCGTATACTATTGTTTGCACCGCTGTACATGAGATCAATAATTAGCTTCTGCCTAGAAGATCCGCGTGCAATGGCGATTGACGGAAAGCTCAAATTTACAGTTACAATCTCTTATGGACCCGTCGGACGGATGATGAATGATTTATCCGTAGATGGGTGAACAGGTAAAGCATCACCAAATTAAGCCTGAAAACGTGGCATATGCCATCGGAATTTCGCCTGAGGGCCCGTGATTGAGGTCGCCGAGGATCTCAAACTGCATGGGGTTTAACCCGCGGCAGCAAGACTCGAACCAGCGGTAATGCACCCCGGTTTCTGGACGCACCCAGCCTTGTGGGGCGGATGGACGAGTTTGGCGAGATGTCCAACTTTGAGTTTGGGCAAAGTTCGAGAAGCGGATTTGAGTTTTCCTGTCTTGATGGTCTTCTTGAAGGCAAACGGATGCTCGATCCAAGGACAAACAAGCTTGGGACGTCCTCTCAGAGACAAATTCCTTCAACCGTGAATTTCGAGGGAAGCAGCCTTTTCGTATACGGAAGTTTCCAGTAATCACGAATTGCTGGAATTATTCTGTTTTTCAACGCAAACAACCGTAAATCCACAAACACTCACGCGATGGAGGTTCATGTGGCCGCTCTCTGATGTGCTACAGGGATGCATAACGGGTTGCGCGCGTATCGGACGTGGTCTGTTGTGCGCCAAGACTGGGTTTGTGTGGGCTAAAGGGTAAACCCTAGTCAGTGGGATTAGCAGTCCCACAACTGTGCGTGCAGGACCGTTGGCCCGCGCAAATCACGATTGATAGTAACGCCGAAATTCGCGACCGCCAGCGACTACCGACAACCACCCCGACCCACGCCTCAAACGACAATTTCGACCTTCCAAATGGCACCGAAGTCAGCAGCAAAGGGTAATTACCACCGTCCCTTCGATTTCTACATCCCGCACGGCAGTTTTGGACGAGGCGATGAAATTTGCAAAAATCTCGGCCAAAATGCTCGAAAAGCGAAGATGCGGAAAAGAGGAGAAAATGCTGTGCGAGGAGGCTACATATGATAGAAATGGTTTCTGATGGAATTATTGCGAAATTTAGGCCCCAAGCCCGCCAACAAGAAGGCCGCGGATGCGAAGAAGGCCGCCCTTAAGGGTGTCCACTCCAAGATCAACAAGAAGATCAGGACCTCGGTCACCTTCCACCGCCCCAAGACCCTCTCCCTCGCTCGCGCTCCCAAGTACCCCCGCAAGAGCATCCCCCACGCTCCCCGCTTGGACCAGTACAAGACCATTGTTCACCCTTTGAACACTGAGTCCGCCATGAAGAAGATCGAGGAGAACAACACCCTTGTCTTCATTGTCGACATTAAGGCCAACAAGCGTCAGATCAAGGACGCCGTCAAGAAGCTCTACGACGTTGACGCCGTCAAGGTCAACACTTTGATCAGGTGCGTTAAATTCTACGGAGGATGAACTTAAAGATTTGGAGTTGGGAATATCGAAGTTCTGGAGGAATTGGAAGAATTGGGGGAAACAGTTGCTGACTGAGTTCTGCTACAGACCCGATGGACGCAAGAAGGCTTTCGTTCGCCTCACCCCCGACGTCGATGCCCTTGACATCGCCGCCACTAAGCTCGCTATCGTTTAAATGGTTGCTTGGGAGTTGGGTTTCCTTGTTTGTCTGCGTTTGGGTTTTCTTCGGTGGTGCTTGTTTGGGATTGAAAACAGGTACCTGGCAAAAGTATAGGATGAATACAAAAGTCCTTAGGTCAATCTACCACGTTGGGGAACAGCTGTCCCGTCGAACAAAATGTATATCAGCGGATATGGGAACATTCGGCGAACCAACAGCGGTAGTGCATACAGACCAAAAATTAATGACCGGTGCGTTTCAAAGTCATGAAGCAAACCGATGCAAATGAACGCGTAGATGATTTTGTGTGAAATAATGCTGCATTTGTGCTTCAAAGCTGAGCTCAAAATTCCAGAAATCCACGTCCAAGCTCTCAAAGCTCTACGCGTCAAAAAAATATCGAAAGTTCAAGCTGTTTTGCCCATTGATAAAATCGATTTGAACAGCTCATTTGCACTGCTTCACGTGCACTTTACGCGGTGGCGTTCAGCTGAATATTTTTCCCGAGTAAAATATATTGCAACCGCCGACCTTTGTTTCCATCAATCCCCTTCCCAATGTCTATAAAACTCCTCGTATTTTCCTCCCTTTCTCGAGTTAATTCGTTCCGTGAATTCGTCAGATTCGTGCTTCCCCGTGTTCCTCGCTTCTTCTTTACACTAAGCTAGCGTGATCCCAGTCACCTGTGCCCCGCGGAACGAGCGAAGGTCTACACCATCCTCGCATCTCGCCGCAGTAATCTCGCTTCTCTCTCACA
Organism: Pyronema omphalodes; assembly: GCA_024516155.1. Lineage (NCBI taxonomy): Eukaryota > Fungi > Ascomycota > Pezizomycetes > Pezizales > Pyronemataceae > Pyronema > Pyronema omphalodes. The sequence goes on from JAJJXM010000014.1 coordinate 832,344, forward strand.
AACTCGTCCTCCACCTCCACGAATTGAAAACAGAAAGCCCCCTCGACAGCAATTATGCTCGTCAGTCAGTCTCCCTTTTTAAACCATCTTACTGTTTTACCTCTTGCTGACCTTCTACGATATAACTGTAGACAAATCTAAATCCAAATTCGCTCCAAAAGCAAAACCTCGCGCCCGCAATGCTGCGTCAACCACAGCAACCCCCGACGCAACCTCCGTCGACTCCGCTGCTGCTACCCCTATAGATTCTACTCCCGTACCTGATACTGCTGCTGAAGCTACTTCTACTCCCGCTTCTGAGCCAACTCTCCCTACACCACAGCCGTCGCAGTTCGCTGCCCAGGCTGCACAGCCCACCCCGATAACGACTCCAGCACCCCAACCGGAAAGCGAAGACGAAATTCCCCTCCCAGCTCCGAGAGCTAATGCTCCTCCCGCCTTTGTGGACGAAGACGAAATTGCAATCCCAACGACAAGACCTTATGCGCCACCGGCACTCCTGGACGAGGATGAGATCCCAATTCCTATGCCAACTGTGAGAAACCAAGAGGAGGATGAGGGGGTGATTGCGATTCCTACTGGGAGGAGGGAATCTGCTCTTGTACCGGATGCTGCAGCTAACCAGACGGCTGAGGCTTCGACTGTGGAAGAGGAGGGAGCAGCGCAAGAAAGTGCTGCTGGAGAGGAGGGAACAGTTACGGAGGGACAGGATACGGCAACCGGGAAGAAAGCAAAAGCACCCACGAAACCTCGTGCTCCACGAAAACCGCGAACGAAAAAGGGAGAAGCAGCTCTGGCCGAAGGAGAGGCAGCAGCCACCGAAGGCGAAACGACCGATGCCCCCAAAGAGAAGAAGCCTACAAAACCTCGCAAGCCTAGGGAACCCAAGCCCGTCGATCCCGATGCGCCCCCTGTGAAGCGCGGCAGAAAACGTGCTGTAACCCCCGAGGATGCGGAAACCAGAATCATCGACGACAACGCTGTTAAAATGAAAGATCTAGTAAAAGACCCTGGAATTGGACGGACTTCCAAGCGCGGCAAGCAACTTGCGTCATTAGACTGGAACGAAGTTGTAAAGAGACAGAGAGCTTATAAAGCGGAACTTGCTGCACGAAGAGCTGCAGGCGAAAAAGAGGATATGAAAAATACCGATGAGCGACTCAGTAGGCTTGCTGAGGAGGCTAGTGCTGGAAGAGTTGCGATGGCACCGCAGATGAGAATTGTGGATGGTGTTATTACCTTAGACCAGGAGAGTTTAAGAGTTGATAGACATCAGAGAGATGCGGTGGATGAGGAAGCTATGGAAATTGTCGAGGAAGATGTACACACCCGTCTAGTCAACTCCGGCACGCATTCGAAAAAAGAGAAGGGAGATAGATGGCCGGCTGCGGAAACGGAAAGGTTTTATGAGGCGTTGAGTATGTTTGGAACCGATTTTGGGATTATTTCCAAGATGTTCCCAGGGAGAAGTAGGAGGATGGTTAAAAATAAGTTTAACTGCGAGGAGAGGAAAAATGGAGCCAGAGTTACTCAGGCTCTTAAGACTCGCGTTAGGGCTGGTAAGTTCTATCTGTAGATTCTGCTGGATTTGAAAATAGTTACTAATGGAACGGAATAGATCTTGATGAATACTCTCAAATCGCCGGTCAAGAATTCCCCGACCCTGCCATCCTAGAAGAAGAACTTCAAAAACTCCGCGACGAACACGAAGAAGAAGGAAAACTTCATCTCAACCACCAAGCCGAAGCCGAAAGGGAACGACAAGAACTCGCCAATGCAGCAATGCGCGAAGCGGAAGCTGGAATTGGCGGTGTTACTGGTCCGAAAAAGAAAAAGACCAGACATGCGAAGGATCAGAAATCTGGTGAGGTGGTGCTTTCTATGAGTATAGAGGAATATGAAAGGGAACGTCTTAGGCGATTGGAAGAAGAGGAGGATTAGGATTGGGGCTAGAAAGCTAAGAAGGGTAATTTGTACATCATACATTTTTGTTTTTTGCTATACTTTAGGTTGGGTTGGATATTGGGGCGTTTTAGGAATTGGATTTTGATTAGTGACAAATAAAGTACTTATTGGGTATTAATTTAGCTTCTGGCTGGTTCTTGGTTGTGAGCAAGAAAGTATATGATATCGTAGTGACTTCATCCATAAATGCAATCCACATGCACATTCTTCTTGTACACAAATTTCCATTATCACCATAACTTAACCCCATCCATATTCTGTAATCATCTTCAACGGGTACCTAATATGTAGTTTATTTAACCCTAGTTAAAACCAACCTGTGCATATATATTGTATGTAACCATCAAACCGTTGATTTATCCCAGCACCTAAGCTTTATCCAACCCTGCTACCTAGATAGGATAGCTCACTATCGAAGACTCGAAACAGAAAATAAATCAGTTTTGCCTTTATATTCAAAACTACATGTATTTTTTCTAGGAAATATATTTCTAATTCAAAATCAAAATAAACAAAAAAATTAAAAAATAAAAGAAATGCTGAAAACAGAAAACACATAAAACACATAAAATAAAAGAGATGCATAAAGTTGCATATAGTTGCGTAAACATGTACAAACATGCAAAAACCTGCTCAAGTACATAAACATCCCTAAACCCGACCCTATATATAGCGATATGAATCATCGCTACCCCAAAAGGAAGTAACAACCAACAACCAACAACCAACAACCAATCCCCCCACTGCCAAAGAGCTTAGACACAGACTATCACTCGTGAAGAATTGAGTCTTGGCTATGTTTCCTTTTTCACATTTTTATTTTGGTACTTGAATGCTTGGGATAATTCTAGGGCTATTATTGGAATTATGTGGAATTTTTAGATATTTATACCTTAGAAAGAGATAATCTTATGATAGGAGGTGGTATTGCGAGGCTTGGTAAACGTTTGAAGTGCTTTGAAGAAAAAAGGCACCTGCGGGTCGTACCCTATTTGATTTGATTTTGATTTGATTTTCTTGAACGTTCCCAACCTTAAGGTTATGACGTATGCCACAGTCTAATTACATTTCGAGGCTCCAACTGTTACCTTAGAGTCTCGCTGGGATCCGCCCCAGAGCGTACTTCATTTCTTGGGCCTGTTGCCACCTCTCTTCCTTCTGCTGGTTTTCATTCTCGTCGTTACATTTTGGAGGGGTTGTACCCTAAATTAAATGCTTAGAACGCCAATTAGGGCTTGGAATGCAGCTGAACTAAACTGATTTCCGGGTTTATTCTTCATACGTCGGGTATTAGTCGATCATAGTTGTATCACCGTTTAGAACATCTGATCGATGCAATACGGAACAGGTTACAGTTAACACCCTCGTCATAAATAATAAATTCTTAATATTCATAACCTGTTGATCCATCAAGTACTCTCTACACATCCTCTAACGATCCTCATTAAGAAAAAAGCTTGTCCACAATGCATCCCTGACACTGTGTCATGAAAAATATTCCTTCCATAATGAACCCTCCACCGCCCATCATAATATTCATTCGGGTCTGTACAAAAAGAATATAAATAAACCCTAGTAACTCTTCACAATATCGAGCCCAGAAAATTCCAAAACACCAAGAGACCTTCAACCCATACTAATCCTGGGGCGATCCCTAACGTGATGCTTTTTCCTTCCCCTTCTCGATCCCTTCATCTTTCTAAAACTCCCTGATCCAATATCGGGAGAAATCATTTGCACCCTTCTACGGTGCTTTTTATCACGTATAGAGTCTGCCAGCTTAGGGCTGGTGCGTCTAGTGTCCACGTATCGAGTATCGGTGCGTCGGGAGTCCACCCGGGAGTCCTCATAGAGAGTTTCCGTCCTTCTAGGGTCTTCAAACCGGGAGTCTTCCAACCGGAATTCGTTGTTTCGAGGGTCGGAAGAAGCGCCATTCAACTCCCTCAGGCGACAAGTCTCATAGCCCTGCACTTGATGTTTCCGGTGCCTCTGGCTACTTCCAACTGTTCTCGAATCTGGGCTTTCCTGGAATCTCGACATAGGAGTAACATACCGAGACTCCAATTCATCGACAGCATTAAGACGTCCGGGATCGACAGGGGTGAATACCCGGTGCTTCTGTCGACGTTTCTCGATGCTTTTGGCCTGAGCAAGTCTATTCTCAGGAGGGGGTGAGAGAACACCCGGAATGTTCATTTCCTGAATATCGTAAGTTAAATACTCTTCCTGCGGTTGGTTCCGTCGATGTTTCTCTCCTTTAGCTCTCCTCGAATCTCTAGGCTTAGGATTCATAGATTGCTCCAAGCGTGCAACATTCACCATCTTCGCCTGGCGAATTTTATACTGCGATTTATCCTCCGGTGAGTGGTGTTTGTGATGTACCTCCTTTATGGGGCTCGGTGATCGGGGGTCGGGCGATGCCCCATCAAATATATGGCCCGAATATCCTGCATAAGCGGGATATCTTCCTCCCACTGTTAATCCCATATCATCTTCCTCCCATCTCTCAACTCTCTCCTCCCTTACCCGTCTCTCACCACCAGTCCCCTGAACCTCCCTTGTTTCCCGCACTTCCCACTCAGTAGGCCAGTTCTCTGTCGTACTATCACTCTGGTCATCCAGCAGTCTTCTGTATCCACTATCACCTCGCCCCACCACAGGGCTCATATCACTCCACGGCGTTTCCGGCTGTACCAACATCGGACGGACCTTGATCCTTCCCCTTATGGACCTGACCACATCCTCAGACTGCGTCGTATCATGGCTGCTACTATCCGGACTTCGAACACCGGAAAGTCTTAGCTTTCTGCGTTGTCGGTATTTCCTCCTCTTTGGCAGAGAGGCGAGAGGAGCGATGGAACCGAGGGCATAGGGGTCAGCGTAATGAGAATCAACGGGATCAGCTGGTTCAAATTCTCTACGAGAACCTAGCCGACTATGCTGCCTAGGGACCAGGGGAGAAATATGATCAGGTGAAAGCGGATATGGTGTATCATTGTATAGGGCACCAGAAACAAGCCCATCCATTCCCGCCTTACTGGGACTTCCATCACTAGCAGCCCCAAGTTTCATCCAATCCTGATCACTTCTGATTTTCATCCTCGGTTTCGGTTCTGGAACCTGACCAAGCTTTGATCTCTTCCTTGTCTTTGGAGCTTTGCCCGCTTTGCTAACACTGGTAACATTGCTTTGGTTGCTTGATTCAGTACCGCTGGTACCAGATGTCGCCGAGATAGTCTTTTCTCCGGCCGGAATCCGTAGAGAGAGACGTGGAACAGCCATTTCTCTCATCAAGGACGGAGATCTTAGTGCAGGTCGAGTGTTATCAACGGCAAGAGGTTTCTGAGCTCTAATAACTTCATGAATTGGAGGCTCTGAAGGCCCTGCAACAACACCATCTTCTGATTGCCCAGTACTTTCTGAGCCGGATCCCGAGACCGATGATCCAGAGGAAGAGGAGCCTGAAGAACTCAAGGAAGGAGCATTCTCAAAAGCCGGTTCTTCAAAGGAAGTCATGGTCTCATGCGAGTCCTTCCCTGCTAAAACCCGTTCTGCACGAGGTGGAAGTGGTGGCGGTGGTGCCTTCGCTGCAGGTGCCAGAGGAAACAATTCCCGGGGTTTATTCAGACGAAGTGGAGAGACGTGAATCCGGGGAACGTCAGCAGGGGCTTTGTTACGCTGCTCACGTCTTTCTCTCGCAAGATCCTGGAAAGTCCTTGGACGAGCAGCGGATGGCGAGCTATCAGAGTTGATGTTATTGAATCCTCCGCTATGGGGTCTCCTGGACCCACCTGAGCTCTGCCCCGGTCTTGAAGTAAATCGATCCACCGGTGATGGTTCAGTAGTGGTAATAGTTGGGCCCATATTCTGCTGAACAGACGCAGCCGAACTGCTACTGTAATCTGAAGACTCAGAAGTGGAACTTGAGCTTGAGCTTGTGTAAGATTCAAACTCAATCTCATTAGGAACCCTCTCTCGGTTGTGAGAAGGCTTCATATCTCTGATAGGCTCCACAAATGAAGTGTGCTTAACCTTAGAATCCGGCTTGGCGGTCTTACCGAATACACTCATAAAACTGCCCTTTAGAGTCCCGGCAAACGATCGCTTGGAAACAGGTGAACTCTCATCCCCTGTGGTGGTGGTGATACGAGTCAGCTTTTCATGATGCTCTTCATGGTGTTCTTCGTGGTGTTCGTGGTGCTCTTCATGACGTTCTTCGTGATACTCCACTGTATGGCTGCTGGCGGCATGACTAGGAACATGGCTTGCAGGTCGGCTAGTTGAACTCATGTAAGGCGTAACTCTATCCGCACTGACAAGCGAATGATAAGGATCCGATGAAGCTGTGACCCGTGAAGTCCTAGTATCCCTAGTATCCCTTGTGTCCTGAGATTCCCTGCTAGGTCTTGAAGCACCACTTTGGAATGATACAATAGACGCCGCCTCTTTCCTACTTTCGTTTCTCTGCAGCGTCTTTGTCCTGGGAACAGGTCTAGCAACTGGTCCAGAAGAGCGAGAGACATCACTCCGGTAGTCAGATCCCTGGCTTCTGGTCCTAGGAGATGCCCTAGAGCCGTATTGCTTCCGGTTAGGGGAGAGGTTCCTTTCATCAGCGAAGAGGTTAGGGCTAGGGCCATCGACGTGTTGCCTGACATCTAATTGTTCCCGTTCCCGTTCCCTTTCACGTTCACGGTGATGATGATGCTGATGATGGTGTCCATGATGTTTCTTATCCCTTCTCTCTGGACTTGGCTCTCTGGATCTCTCTAAAAGCTCTACGGTATGTCCTGCGGGTGGCCCAGAAGATCCTGAGGTTCTGACTGGAGGAGGTCCTGTTGAAGCTTCTCTACTCCTTGCCTCTCTCGTTTCAAATTCCTCTTTCCAAACTTTAACGCTCCTAAAGGGCTCCTTATTCCTATAGGTAGTTTCCCTTTTATCCCCTCCAGATACTGTAATTTCCTCCAGTTCGACTTGGCTTTTGCCTTCCGGTAGTATCTTATCCAGTTTTCTCCCAAACTGTTGCTTCTCAATACCACGAGCATGCTGTCTAACATGCCCTGTGTGAGGATGGTTTGGTTGGGGATGTGGCAAGCCTGTCCTTGCATCATAACTTCCCAGGTGGCCATGCTTCTGAGGACTTACGGGCTTAGAGATCCATTGTGTCCTCGGGCCTCGCCATTGATAAGTATCTTCCAACGGGCTAATGACAGCATCCAAAGGACTAGAGGGGAAGGATCCGGGACCCTTTCGGTTGAAGTCAACCACCAGGGACTTGACCTTGTTTGGAGGGATGGTTTGGGAGGGGTATTCCCGGCGGTAGAATGAGGATTGTGAGGCTCCGTGGTTAAAGAAATCTATTAGGGAGCGGACGTCACTGCGTCTTTCTGGAAGGGGAAGGGGTCGGGGACGAGAGTCGTAGTTGGGTGATGATAGTGGACTACGGCGAGCTTTGTGGTGGTGTTTGTGATGATGGTGGTGGTGATGGTGGTGATGCTTGTGGTGTTCATCATGATGATGCTGGGAGTGGGAGTGTTTCATCTGTTTACATTGTTAGCAGCAGTGTCTCGGCTTGATGATGTTGACATACATGAGATAACATATCGGAGGAGTTTAGGGAGGTTCCAGCTAATAATATTACACGGCCTTCAAATCTCCTTGAAGTTTACCGTTGTTGTAGTTTCTAGAAAAAAGTTCCAAAAGATTGCAAGCCCCGAAAAGATTGTTACGACGGGTGCTCAAGAATGTACAAGCAAAAGGAGTGGTCCACTGAGAATCTAGTTTGGACAAAAAGAAACAAAATTGACTTCTGTAGAGATCGAGCTTTAGATCGAGCTTTCGATGAAGCAGTTGAGGGGGATCTCAGAGCAGGGAGTCACAATTTGTCGAGGAAGTCGAGCAATAGTCGTTGTGTGTGGTATGTAGTGGAGGAATGAGTAATTCTTCCTGGCATCTGAGGCCGTTTTGATATTCCCAATCCTCCACCACCTCTTCTACCGCACGTGATTTCTTAATTCCGCCGAGCTCAGGTGATGTAGCATGACGTTTGCCATGGAGTGTGTCAAAGTTTAGATGCAAGCAGCAGCAAAAGGGGAACATTTCACCCCATGATATCATTTCTTTTTTTTTGCTTTGGCTTTGTTAAAAAAAAGTCTTAAACATAAAGTAACAAGGTATGTGCAATATAATCGTCTTCGAATTTTGTGTACACCCTCCAATTCTATATCGCTAATGCTACATTAAACACGCTTACTTAAGGGCAGCAATGAGGGACTCGAGGACCTATATAGTTATTAGCAAACACCCTTCGAACCACACTCTCCACTGCATAACCTACCTCGACCTCAATCTTGGCCTCAGCAATGTCAGCCTCGGAACCGTTACCGCTGGCAACACGCTGGGACTCAGCAAGCTGAGCACGGGCGGCCTCAGCGGAGAACTCGTCAAGAGCGAAAGCCTCAACAGCGTTGATGCTCAACTGGGAGTTGGGCTGGACAACGGCGAATCCACCGGAAACTGTAGTACCCCGCATAAGCCTCCAAACGTATCATAATTCCGACCGAATGGTGGATGGTAACTGGGGCATACCGAAGAAGGACTGGGTGGCGGCGGAGTCCGCGATGATCTCAACAAGACCGGGACGGAGCTGCTCAACGGCGGGAACGTGCTGGGCGAGAATACCCATGTCTCCAGACTCGGCGGGGATGTTGACCTGAACGCTGTGGGGGTGTTAGGGACATTGGAACGGTGGTTCGGTAGTGATATTGGGCAGCCTACACATCCTGAGCCTTGAAGATAGCCTACACAAAGTCAGCATCGACTCCCTTATCCTCGGCGCAATGACGACCCACCTGGTGAGGGACAGAGAGAGACAAGCGGATCTTGTCAGCGGGGCCAGCAGCCTCAGCGTAACCACGGCGGAAGGCGACGGTGGGTCTAGCCCGGAGAGCGAATCTAGCAGCCCGGAAGGTGTTCATGACGATGACTGAATTGACGTTGACGGGTTCGGGGGTGGAATTGTAGGGCGATCGAGCGACTCGGTGTTGCGAGAGGGTGCGATGGATTTGGCGGTTCGGAAAGAATTGGGCCAAGCCACTAGCGGCCTGAGAATATGGCGGGACAAATGGAAGCGGCGATGGGCGGGTAAGTGGAGCAGATATTTGTCGACAAATCACTTCGGAATATTTTAGGAGGTTCAATTATTTCTTTCTTTCGTTGTTACTGGTGTTTTGCTTCATCAAACTGCCTCCTCATTCTAACCGAACACCGCCGGTCGCATGGCGATGATGGCATTTCACGCCAAGCCGGGAAAGGAAAAGCGGGTCGCCAGAGCCTCGCCAGGGAAACAGGGTCAGAACACTCTACGTCACTCGCAACGTCCAACAAAGGGAATTTATTTCTAACGAAATATAATGCAAAATCGCAAACCCAACAAACAAAAACAAATCCGTCAACTTTTATACCCCTTATGAAAAAATCACCATATCTAAGCACGAAGTCCCTCGAACTTGGCAATCAACTCCTTCAATGTTGACATCTCGTCAGCAAGGTCAACAAGCTTCTTCGCATCAGCCTGCTGCACCTCCTCCTTAACCTTCTGCTTGTAGTCGTTAACAGACATAGCCTTCTGCAACTTCTTCTGGGAGGTCTCCAAAACCCCAATCTTCTTCTGCGCCTTGGAAATCTCGGCATCGACATCCACACGTCCCTTGACCATCAAGTAAACGGTAGCCTTGTCGGAGATGACATTGGCAGTCAATCCCTCGGGCAACTGCTCAGCCTCGGAGACAACCTGGATAGACTCAAGACCCTTGGTTAAAGCAGTAATGGAAGACTGCTGCTCAGTGAAGGTAGCAACAACCTCAGCAGTCTTAGCGTGAATGTAGACCTCAGCCTTGTCCTTGATGTTGTACTCGGCCATGAGGGAACGAACAGCCTTAGTAGCGTCGAACACCAAGTCGTAGTCAGCAGCGGCTTGAGCGTTGTCGAAGCTCTCGTTGTAGACGGGGTAAGCAGCCTTGCAAACGGTCTGAGTCTTGTCCTCAGGTCTGCGGGGAAGGCGCTGCCAGAGCTCCTCAGTGACGTAAGGAGTGAAGGGGTGAATCAACAACAGAGCACCCTCGAGACAAGTGTAGAGGGTGTCCTGGGCAGAGCGCTTCTGCTCAGCAGTTCCCTCAAGAATCAAAGGCTTGGAGTTCTCAATGTAGACATCGCAAAGCTCGTACAACCAGTACTGGTAGACGGCATCGGTAGCCTTGGAGAAGTCACGCTCCTCGAGGTAGCGGTTAGTGTCCTTGGCAGCCTGGTTGAACTTGTGGAGAATCCAAAGCTCTACAAGAGACTCCTTTCCGGACAAGCCCTTGTTAGCAGGGGGAGTGTAGTCGTCACCAAGACGCATCAAGGCAAACTTGGTGGCCTGGTACATCTTGTTACAGAACTTGCGGTATCCGTCAACAACCTTAATGTCCATGTTGATGTCACGTCCTCCGGTGGTGTAGTGACAGAAGGCAAAGTGCATGGCGTCGGAACCACACTGAGGAATTCCGTCAGGGAAAGCGGTCTTCTGGTACTGCATGGCACGCTCAACCTCCTTGGGGTCAAGGTTACCCTGGTGGAGCTTGTCGTGAAGAGCCTGGAGGGGAACTCCAGAGATAATGTCGAGAGGGTCAATGACGTTTCCAAGAGACTTGGACATCTTGCGACCCTCGGAGTCACGGACGAGAGAGTGGCAGAAGACCTCAGTGAAGGGAACGGATCCGGTCATCTTAATTCCGAGCATGATCATGCGAGCAACCCAGAAGAAGAGAATATCCCATCCGGTTTCGAGGACAGTGTTGGGGTAGAAGTTGGTCATGTCAGGAGTCTGCTCGGGCCATCCCATAATAGAGAAGGGCCAGAGTCCAGAAGAGAACCAGGTGTCCAACACATCGGGGTCACGGTCGAGGGTGAAAGCCTGGCCAGGGAACTTCTTCTCGGCTTGGGCCTTAGCATCCTCCTCGGAGCGGGCAACAATCCAGCGCTCGGGAACGGTGCCGGGTCCACTGTGGGCCTCGCCATCGAAGTGAACGTACCAAGCGGGGGCCTGGTGTCCCCACCAGAGCTGACGGGAAATACACCAGTCCTGGATCTTCTCGAGCCAGTTGAAGAACTCCTTCTCTTGAACGGCAGGCTTGATCTTGATCTCACCCTTACGGACAGCCTCGAGAGCAGCATCGGCCATGGACTTCTGGGAAACCCACCACTGGGGCTTCATGATAGGCTCAATAACGTCCTTGGACTTGGAGCAACGGGGGACCTGCATAGGGTTGTCTTTGGTCTCAACGTAGAGTCCGAGCTTGGTAAGCTCCTCAACAACGACCTTACGGGCGGTGAAGCGAGGCATTCCAGCGAACTTTCCACACTCTCCGTTCAAGGTACCGTCGTCGTTCATGATGTTGATGAACTGGAGCTTGTGGCGCTCTCCAATAGCGTAATCGTTGGCATCGTGGGCAGGGGTGATCTTGACACATCCGGTACCGAAGTCCTTCTCGACGTAGTCGTCGGCGATGATAGGGATCAAACGGTCAACGAAGGGGTGCTTGGCGTTCTTTCCAATGAGGTGCTTGTAACGCTCATCATCGGGGTGAACAGCAATGGCGGTATCTCCGAGCATGGTCTCGGGACGGGTGGTAGCAACAATGACCTTTCCGGAACCATCCTCAAGCTCGTAGGCGAAAGAGACGATAACACCGAACTCAACCTTCTCATCGTAGCCGGGGACGAAAAGGAGAGTGCGTCCAGTAAGTTCCTCATTCTCAACCTCGAGGTTGGAGAGAGTGGTGGTGAGGGCACAGCACCAGTTGACGAGACGGTTGGCACGGTAGAGGAGACCATCCTCGTGGAGACGGCAGAAACACTCAATAACGGCCTTGGAGAGGTTGTCGTCAAGGGTGAAGGCCTCACGAGACCAGTCGTAGGAAGCACCCAACTTCTTCAGCTGGTGCTTGATGCGGGCATGGTAGCTGAGAAGTGTCAGCAAGCTGTTCACAAGGCAGAACAAGGTGGAACATACTCTCCCTTCCACTCCCAGACGAGGTTAGTGAACTTCTCACGTCCGAGGTCGTGACGGGTCTTCTTCTCGTTCTTCCAGAGAGTCTTCTCGACAACGGACTGAGTTGAGATACCAGCGTGGTCAAATCCGGGAACGAACAAGACGGTCTTGCCCAACATACGGTTCCAACGGATCAAGGTGTCCTGGATAGCGATGGTAAGGGCGTGACCAATGTGAAGAGCACCGGTAACGTTGGGAGGAGGAGCGGGGATGACGAAGACACCCTCGGGCTTGATCTGGCCGTCGGCGGTGAGCTCGGGCTCGAAGAAACCCTCCTTCTCCCACCAATCGTACCAAGCTGACTCAACAACGGCGGGGTTGTAGGACTTGTAGGCGGGATCATCGAGAGACTTGAGGACTGCCTGGAGTTAATAGCTGTAAGAAAGCTTTGAGACAGTGAACCCACTCTTCTTCTCTCCCTTAGGAGTCTCCTCGACGTATTCAACAGGAGCAGCAGGCTCAGCCTTAGGCTTCTTCTCCTTCTTTGCCTCCTTTGCGGGAGCACCGTTGGTAGTGGCCTTAGCAGCATCCTGCTTGGCCTTCTTCGCGGCGAACTTAGCAAGCTTCTCAGCCTTCTGGCGCTCCTTCTCCACTGAAGTCGTTGGTCAGTGTTTGTCTTAATTGAGTCATAGGCGCAACTAACATTCTTTCTCGGTCTTGGGCTTCTGAGGAGCGTCGCCGGCAGGAGGGGCGGCCGCCGGAGGAGTGGTGTCTTCTGAGGAATCATTAGAAACCAAGTTACATAATATCCGCAAGATGCTCACCGGGTTTGGTGGTCGCCATTGTCACTTTTGTCTCGTCAACTCTGTCGTGGGCGGAGAGTCGCTTTTGAATTCGAAGTGAAACGCGGGGCGAACCACGCTAAGATTAACCAGGTAAGGATGAGTCTGATGAGTTTAAGCCTCATCAGGGCAAGCTTAGCGTTACTCATTGGAGACGCTTACATAGACGAGGCCAGCAATAAAGGACCAGTCTATTTGTTAAAGTAAAATACATTATAGGGTTGCAATGAACATTACGTCCAGTAGATATATTGATATTAGCTGTAGTTGGGGAGCTTCAATCCTCCAATTCTTTTTGGGGTGAAATTTTTTAACGGCTCATACCTTCCTGATACGGTAAGACGAGTGACAGACCATGAGTATCAAATGACTAAGCGGTTAAAACGAAAAATCCAAATAATATTAATTGTCTGGTGAGTTATCTTTCTTGATTGCCTACCTGAGGACACAGAACACTATGAAACAGTACTCATCATATCTCAGTATAACCGGTGGATCATCTTCAGCATACATTCAACGGTCAAGGCTTAGCTATGTAGCACTGGATGACTGTTGCTGTACTACATAGTGAATCGATTATTACTTAAGATAGACATAGTGATTTCTTAGAGCCTCAATGGGACATATCAGTACAATAATTGTTCTGGACAGGTATCTGGAAATGTAATGGGAGTTAGCAGGACCAGGTAAACTTTGGTTTATAGATCATTGTACCGGAGCCGTCAATCACATTTGCACGTAGCTAGTACGTAAGGTGCGGCCCGTCTGATTCAGCAACTCCCTCGCTGTCCGCTAAATCAAATTCACTTGTCTCTCTCATAGTCTCACTTCTCCTCCCGCTCATAAATTCACTGCCTCTCTCATACACTCACTGAAGCTCTAAAATCCATATGTGCTAAACTCGATTAAGTTAATAGTTCATCTACTCAAGCTAGCTGTGACAGGGATTCTCGCCAAGAGTTCCCGGCATTAGCGCGTCTACCTCCAAAAATTTCCAAAGTTTCAGGAACTTGAAGTCTACGAACCTCCGAACTTCACCTTCACGAACTTACCAACAGCCACCCAACATGGCCCGCGGTAAACCCAACAAGCCTACCGCAAAGCCCACAGCAGCTCCTGCTGCCGCTGGAAAAAAGCGCAAATCCAACAAAACCGGCCAACAGCGCGCCTTAAACGCCTTCGCGATTGCCTCTGCTGAGTCTAACGCCAAAGCCGATTCTCGCCGTACCGGTCCACCTCCAAAGAGAAGCAAGGAAGACGAAGATGACGCTGTCGACGAGGGATCTGTAGACGGTGGCGAGGATTCCGACGGAAACGAGTGGAGAATGGGAGAGCTCGCTACGGATGACGACGATTCGGACATCGACTCTGATGATGCCATGGGAGAAAGTGACGAGGAACGGTTCGAGGATTTTGCGTTCCGGGGAAGTACTGGAAACGGAAAGAAGAAGGTTAAGAAGGCCGGGAAGCTTGATTTGAACGAGGACGATGACGAGGAGGACAGTGATGAGGACACCGACATGGACGGGGAAGGCTTCATTGATCTTTCCGAGATGCTTGACCGTGCTACTCCCGTATCCGACGACGAAGATCAGGAAGCCGACCCCAAAAAGAAGAGCAAACGCCGTACATCCGCTTCTGATGATGATGTAGACAACCTTGACTTTGGCCAGGGCTCATCCGAAGGTGAAGACTCCGAGGATGACTCTGACGAAGGCTCCGACGCCGAGTCCGAAGATTCCTTCGCCAAGTTCGATTCAGAAGACGAAGCGGTATCCGAAGATGAGATGAAGCTCGACGCTCTCGCCGACACTATCGCCGGCCTCCCCACCTCCGACCGCCCCAACAAGCGCGCCCGCCTTACTGACCACAACGAGCCCAAAGCCCCCGGCGATTACAACTTGTCACTCGGTTCCTCTTCCCAGAAGCTCACACTCTCCGATCTTCTTCCTACCATCGCCGACCCAGCTTTGAAGAAGAACCTTAAGCTTGCCGAGGGCGAGAAGGCTTCTACCAAGCTTGCTGCTCCCCTAGCGAAACGCCAACAGGACCGTATCGATCGTTCTGCAGCCTATGAAGCCACCAAAGAAGAGATTGGACGCTGGACCGACACAGTAAAGCACAATCGCGAGGCCGAGCACCTTACCTTTCCCCTTGCCAACGCCCCCAATGCTCCCTTGGCTCACCCCAAGAAGCTTGCTCCTATGAGTTCCTCCGATACCAAGCCTATGAACGCCTTCGAAGCCGCTATTTCCGGAATTTTGAAGGAGTCTAACATGGAGTCTGAGAAGCAAATTGCCGAGTTTGAGACCCTTGCAACACAGAAGCTTTCTTTGGAGGAGGTGCAACGGAAAAACGCTGCCTTGAAGCTTCAGCGTGAGTTGATGTGGAGAGAGGAAGCTAAGGCTAAGCGTTTGAAGAAGATTAAATCCAAGACTTACCATAGGATTAAGAAGAAGGAGCGTCTGAGAGAGGAGGAGGCGATCCGCGCTGCTGAGCAGGAGATGCGTGGAGGCGAGGTTGACTCTGAGGAGGAGATGGAGCGAGAGCGTCGTCGTGCGATAGAGCGTATGAGCTTGAAGCACAAGAGCTCTAAGTGGGCAAAGGGAATGAAGGAGTCCGGACGCACAGCCTGGGATGAGGACGCAAGACATGGTGCTCAGGAGATGGCCAAGAGATCAGAAGAGCTCAGAAGGAGGATAGAAGGCAAGGACGTTGGTAACGGCTCTGATTCGGATTCTTACGACGAATCCTCTGACGACGATGAATTTGATGAATCCGGAGGCAACCGAAAACAAAAGATTCTCGACGAACTTGCCCGCCTTGAGAACGAAACCTCTTCGGGAGCAGGCAAGAGCAAAATTATGGCCATGAAGTTTATGCAGAATGCCGAAGCCGCTAAGAGAAAGGAGAACGAAGCTCTCATTGCCTCCCTGAAGGATGCCTGGGAAGACAAGGACTCCAACGCATCTGACTCTGATGATGACGAGCCGAAGATGAACGGAGGCCGCATGAGCTTCCGTCCCCAGAAGGCTGAAGAACCTGCACCGAAGTCCAAGAAGGACCGCTCAGAATTCGAAGCTCCCGCTGCTGAGTCGGATGATGAGTCCGACGACGACAACGTCAAGATTACTAATACCGCCAACTCATCTTCCGCCTCCAAGAACCCCTTCACTGCCCCTGGTGCTGCAAAGAAGAACAATAAGCAGCAACAGAAGCAGCCTCTCTACACTGACGATGTCGAGGAAGAATCCAACCCCTGGCTCACAGCTACCTCTTCAGCAAAGCCTAAGGCAAAGGCTGTTGCCGCTGGAAAGATCGACGTAAAGGGCCAGAAGATTGCACACAAACTTTCTAAGGATAAGAAGTCCGCTCTAAACGCTGCCGCAGAAGCCGCCGATCCTTCGGTGGTTACTATCGACACATCTCTTACTCTCAAGGTTGCTCGCCAGCGTGACTCCGACGACGAGGCAGGATCAGATGATGAGCAGATTGCTTTGATTCCTTCTCAAGGAAAGAAGAGTGAGAGCCAAAGGGAGTTGGTCAAGATGGCATTTGCTGGAGATAACGTCGTGACTGAATTCCGAAGGGAGAAGAGGAAGATTGAAGCAGAGGAGGGAGACCAGGTTGTTGACGAGACGTTACCTGGCTGGGGTTCATGGGGAGGAGTTGGATTGACAAAGAAGCAGAAGCAGGCTGCAAAGAGGAGGCAGGTTATTAAGACAATTAAGGGAGTCAACATTGGGGATCGTAAAGATAAGGGATTGGAGCGAGTGCTCGTCAATGAGAAGAGGGATAGAAAGGTATGTCGAGCAGTGCCTCACGATCTTGCTATGCTTGGTACTAATAATATCTACAGGCATCCAAATTCCAGGCAGCCAACCTACCACACACCTTCGAGACGAAGGCACAGTACGAGAGGAGCATGCGGGTGCCCATTGGACCCGAATGGACTACGAAGCAGACTTTCCAGAGCTCTACCACGCCCAGAGTTATGGTTAAGACTGGTCGTGTCGTTGAGGCTATTGCTGCACCTTTCAAGTAAATTTCTACCCTTTCGAGAAGGGGGGGTTTACGGTGTACAATGGTGCTGGTGAATGGAGGAATGGATGGCTCAGGATGCTGTAAAAATGACGGTGTTTCTTATGTTTCTTATTTTTTGGGGATTATAAAAGTTCGGGTTTGATTTTCACGTTGTTAATAATTTGACCGGTGTTTTGGGATTCTACATAGGAATTGATTTGGGTTTTTGAAACTTAGAACTTAAAAATAGCTTGCATAAATCTAAAATTATTCTTGAATCGTGAAACATGAGTAAAAGGTGAATGTATCGAGACTAAAATATATACCCCTTAGTCGGGGCTAGATTATAACAAATTATCCGTCTGCAGTATTCAAAGAGCCGAAAACATGCCAACCAGTCTACTTTGACATGGTTCAGATTTGTATCAGCTTTTCAGACTTCGAAGCATTATACCAGCTAGTTCCTGTAGTACGTCCCATTAATCTTCCCCACTACCCTCGTGTAACCAATTCATGTTAGCCTGTAATAGTGCGGTTTTTAAAACACCGAGTTCATACTCCACGGATCATTGATGTCTGCAAAATCCCGGAGCCTGGGAGTTTAAATCGCGGGGAGCTTTCTCAAATTCATTCACCAGCTGTTATCTAATATTATAAATGAGAAATAATTTTCTGAAGATTATGGGAGAGAGATCAAGAGAAGATAAAAATGACGAACATTTTCCTACATGGGCCTTACAGGTCAGCGTATGATTCAGTAATAATAACGACGGCCGTTGAGCAGAGCAGATGGATAAACACAAGACGAACCATTCGCATACGAGAGAAATACAATATAAACCCCACCAGCAAATAATAGGAAGCAGGGATCCTCTCTATTCTAGTATCATGAAGTCGCAAGGCCTAGGCCGAACCTACATCATGCCGAGGCTGAATCGAAACGTCGCTAGTCACTCGGATTCCAAAGCAATAAAAGTAAAAAAGCAGGTAAGAACCTAGACCCTCTTTAAGACTGGTAGTTGCAGCTGAAATTGCAGTTAAAGTTGAAACCAGACAGCGGATTCGTATTGAACTGTAGATCGGCCAAACCATCCAATGGTATCGAAAACCAGCTGAAGTGATTTCTGCTCAGATTTTTTTTCAAAGCGTAAATTTTTAAAAACGTGGCAAGCTTTTGACTATAGTGCATCTATTTATGGCTGATTCAAAGAACAGCTTGTGAATTATGAGTAGCCTGGTTCGAACAGCCTACGAGTGATCCCATATCACCATGCCTTTGTTTAACCCGGAAGATCGTTGGGATGCTTTGAATTATGGGATGGAAACAATTTGAACGACTTCTAGGCTCGTGAAACTAAGTTTCTCCTTGACCATACCTGTGTTTACTTTTCCAACCGCGACTCTATGTATCATAATCGCCGACTCGGCATCCAATCATCGATTAAATCACCTTAACCTGTAACAAGTGTATGTATAGTCCCATTAGTCAATGTTCAAAGTATTCACCAGATCATCCTTGAGCTGAAGTAGAATATTGCACCAAGTGGACGGCTGGGGACGGCTGATATTTATCAAAAGCACATTTATTGACGCCGTTGCCGGTCACAATACAGCCTATGCAGTATAAGGCCCGACAAGAAAAAAGAAAAAAGAAAAAATTTAGGTGTGAACAGAAGGGAAGGGAAGAGGAAAGAGGGGAACAACTCAACGTAGTGATCGTTGAACGTACAGGACTCTAGATTATATTGATGTGAAAGAAAATCAGCATGGAGAACACCAGGGTGCTGTGGCCCCCAAAAAACGAAAAGTGCTCTGGTTACGGCAACGCATCTCTACATGGAGGGACAAAAAAACTTTGCATTTTTACTTTGCATTTGTACTTTTCACTTTTCAGGTTTCATCTGTTGCAACGCAACGACACAGCCACACTGCTGATTAGGGTTACCCTAACCCTGGTCTCCCCAGCTATCCCCTGCTCTCCCCTGCTCTCCTCTACTCCTCTTTTCTCTCCCCTTCTCTCCTCTCCCCTTCTCTCCTCACCGCTCCTCTTTTCACCGCTCCTCTTCTCACCGCTCCTCTCTTCTCCGCTCCTGTCTTCTGTGCTCCGTTTCACTCATCTACGCTCCACTTCTCTCCGCCTCTCTCACTTCGCCCTAGCCTTTCTCCTCTTCTTTTCAGACTTCTTCACTCGCCTCTCTTCAGTTTTCATCTCATCCTTTTCTCTTCTTCCTCTCACTTCCTCTATTCGGCTTTTCTCGCTCAATACTCATTTCTCGCTTTTGCTGTCCTTCGGCTAACTATGTACTTAATTATGTATATCTGTCTTCAGTGTTTTTTTTTTTTTTTTACAGCATTATACGTCTTGTTCAATCAGAACTGCTTCATGCTCATTCTCAGATTTGATCAGTGTTTCCCAGCCTTTTCTTCTTCCTTCCCATTGCTTACCTGTATCCACTCTGCGGTGGCAATCTTGGTAGTAGGCGGAGAAAAGACAAACCAACTGAGATATATATAGAGATACAGGATAACATTGTAAAATAACATATAACACGTAAATTCAACATTCATCCATCTATCAATGCCCAAGTAAATTACCACACTGTGTCTTCAAGTGTTGAGGCAAAACCGCATCTCCGCGCAGTGCAGCAGCGGTACGCGCTTGCGATTTTGTGATGCGCATCTGTCGGTGTTTTAGTCAGCGGTGTGGCTGTGTCGTTGTGGCGACAATTTATTTTAGTATGTGGGCACTCTTCCTCTGTTGCACTGCTGCGTTGCAACAGATGAAAAGTGAAAAGTGAAAAGTAAAGTAAAAATGCAAAGTGTTTTTGTCCCTCCATGTACAGATGCGTTGCCGTAACCACGGCATAACCTTACGGTTGGGAACCTTTATGAATCAATCATTCAATCAATACAGCCTAGTAAAATACCTGTCAATGGTTAGTAGATGAGTTTCATGGCCTATGACAAAGCCGCGATCCCTCAGGAGTATTCATATGCAGGAGAGCATTTCCTAAAACGGTAGAAAGCAACCGCTAAGGGTACTGGGCGCCTCGCTATATAATTTTTGGACAATCATCTTCCATTGAATGCCTTATTTGTAGGGTGGTTGATTTCCATATTAATTTTCATCGTACATCAGCATTCGCGATCCTCCTGAAACTACATTTATGGCGCCTCGGTGGCCCAATCATTGGTCTGATATTCAAGCTATCGGTCCAGAAAGTTTTGTATAAAATACACATCTTTTTCTCACAAGGCTTTCCTGCTTTATTTATACTGCTCTTGAAATTTGTATTGTTCATGAGTGTTCGTTCTTCTATATAGGCCTATTTATTGCTCATGCGTCGTGGATCTGTGCTTTCTAACTATGTAGCAACGAGGCAACGTAGCTGACCAAGTAAGGCAGGTATGAGAATAATACCCAGGAAAACAGTACATTATGTAAAGTATACACTTGTAAACGGGAAAGTCAATTTGAGACACAATTTCCTTGTAGAAAATCAAAATTGAGTTGCGAATTGACAAGAAATTGAGCACGGCGCCGACTGTATGTACGTACGTACCTCTGGGACCGTGGAACCAGCTTATGATTGGACTATGCATAAAGTCATCGCAAATGCAGCTGGACTAACAAGTTTTATGAAAATGCCACCTGGTGAGCGCAGGCGGGCACATGTTAGCTGAACTAAGGGTTCTTCGGTATCCGAATTTGCTGGCACTACAATCTGCCATCAAAAGCGCATTTGCAATTGTGCTTCTAGAGTGGAATGTCATTTCAAAATTTTTCATCAAATATGTCTGGCCTTGTTTCGGTCAGCATTGTGTGGTTGTAGGCATAAGATCGCCGATATTACTGGCAGCTCGGCTCTCAGCCAACGATGTTGCTCTTTACGCATGGATTTTGCTATGGTAATATGCACGATTATCAGAGAGGCACGGCTCTTTTCGCAGTGTTATCTAATCTTGAGATAACTTCACAATTTAAGCTTTATAGCTGAAGTGTTACAATTGGTTGTTTAATCTGCATTACCCGCGGAGATAAGACACATAATATTCACTGATAATGTTCTACTGAATTCTTCGGGGCTCCGTCAGAATATATCCTCAGCTATCACCTTTGCATTCATCATCTCTGGTGGGAGAAATACTGCTAAATATCAGTTTTCTAGCGCCAGCAGGAAATTTCAGTTAACTCAATCTGCTTCATTCGGTAGGTGGGATCCTCTTTAGTTGTATACGCACAGCGAACTAACTACCATCAAGGTAATAGCTTACACCGGCATGACTATGGCAAAAATACGCCGCGATATATGGTTGTACTTGGCTATGGCCTCGATCATAGCCGGCATCGTAATATTCTCATCTGTCGTCATAGCGCGCGGTCATATCAACTCCACTCATACAGCCATTGACGCCGATTTCAAAACTCTTAACATGACGGTTGGACGTATCAAATTCGAGGGCGAGCCAAAGGGCCGAGGCACTGTGGGGATTCTACTCAGTTGTACCTTGACGTTCGTCTTTTGCATCTGGACTGTCGTCCATCCGAATGTTCTCCCAAACTCGACTTGGAAGTCTCGATTAGTTTATAAAGCAGTGTTGATGGTTATTGCGGTCATTAATCCGGAGGGTGTGGTGATTAGTGCGTACGGACAGTGGCAGGACGCCCGGCTATTGAACCAAGCGATTGACAACTATTTTGAAAAATTAATAAAATCCCCAGACAGTTCGGTAAAAACTGCTAAGGAAATGGAAAAGAGAAGGTTGGAATGGCTAGGCATGGATGGAGCTTTCTTTGTGGTCATGGGTGGTTTCCTCATCGATATTTCCAATTGCGAATCCGATGAAAACGTTGGGACGCCAACCATGAAAAAACGTGGCACGGTTGAACCAAGGGAGCCATCAAGATTTACGGCAACACTCACTCCTCCAGGATTCATCAAGTATATGCACGAGGGATACTTTGATGACTTCGAACACCCACCATTTAATAGAACCCAGATCGGTGATAAAGGTAAGGCGAGTAATATCGCCAAGGTTCTCTCCGCATCCCAGGCACTCTGGCTCTTGATCCAGTCAGCTGCAAGATGGGCCATGGGTTTGAGGTTAAGGTAAGTACGCTTTTTAAACTTCTATTTGGGCAGTTGGTGCTAATTATATAATAGCTTACTGGAGATTCATATCCTTATTCAGGTTGCTTGCACGGCTCTCATCTTCTTCTTCTGGTGGTATAAGCCACTCGATGTCGATCAACCTATTCGTCTGAAACTGGTTAAAAAAGTGGGTGGGAAACCTGTTAAGGTGACCCCGATAAAGGATATCGAAAGGAACCGCACCAAAAAGGAAGCTGCTTCCATTCTCGTTTCAATGGAAAGGGTTGATATTGGTAACGAGCCACCACCAAAGGTAATAGATATTGAAGATGCACGTCCAAAAACGACTTCTAGTGCATCCTCAAATACACCACCCGCCGCACCAAGAACACCGCCGGATACAGCATCATCTCGGACGTCAAGCACACCACTTATGACAACAGAAACTGTAGAATCAACTACAACACCAATAACAGAACCAACAACAACGCCAACTGTGGTACGGAATATATCATCTTCGACAGCAAGAACAACTCCAAATGCTTCTCCACAATTAATTTTGCCTTTCGCGGATATTCCGGATTGGGAATTCGTCCATCCTTTACGGCGGCCTTTCACCATTACAAGATCACAAAGTCATATGGGCATGAAAGCCCGGGCTCTTCACGACGTAGTTTTCTACATCACCGGAGGTACATTAAATGAGGATATGACTAAAGCTCCCAAGGGAATAAAATCAAGAGTGCTAAAGAAAAAGAAATATAACGATGACTTGGGATCCGAGTCAGAGTCTGAGGACGATTATCCAGAGGGTCAAGGAAAGGAGTTAAGGATATATGAAGCATCAGCAGTTATTTCGACTCGACAATCACTGAATTCCGCTTCAGAGCCGGGGATGCAGATACCGGCAATGGAATCGCGGGGTCAGGAAATATCAAACACGACAGCGGGGTTGGAAAGCCGAGGAGAATTCTTGAACCCATTCGATGATTTGAGAGGCCGGACGATAGAGATAGTTACCGAGATTGATGAGAGATCGCAAAACACGGTTGGGGATTCAGGCAGCGATAGAACAACACCAACAACCCCCGGCGATGAATCAGCAACACTTATTCCACAAGTCCTGGATGAGAAACAGAAAAAACCCAAACGGAAGCGCAGCGGTGGGAACAGACGGATGTTTTGTGAAGGCGTCTTCATCGGCATCATCGCATTTCTTCATGGACTAGCGTGGAACGTTTACTTCCCAACCGACATCGAACGCCTAGCATGGAGATTATCCTGTATCGGCATGTTTGCGTTCCCTTTACCTGCTATTATGATAGCTTCGTTTGCATCTTATCATGACGATTTAAGCAAGCTGCTGTGGTACCTGGCTTGTGCACAATATAAGCTCTGGCAATGGGTTTGGCACGCAACATTGTGCATCTACGATATGGCAAATGTTCACCGTAGAAAGGCAACAATTCTTGGAACCAGACGTCTCACTTTATGCTGTCACATTTTGCTCATCATAACCTGTCTTCTTTTGTTGTTGGGTTATCTGATTTGCATCTTGATCATTACTTACGAGTCGTATCTAAGCATCCGTGACCCACCGGAAACAACATTTGAGACTCCGAGGTGGTCTGATTACTGGCCCCATATATAGATTTTACTTTTTTTTTTAGGGGTTTTTTTTTTTTTTTTTCATTGCTGTTTGGCTGATGAATTATTTCATGGTTGGCCGGTGTTTTTCAGTTATAAGTGTTGTCTAGCTTGCTACACTCTCTCGCTTTGTTTTTTCTATGCATGTATTTGTAGTATTCGCCATTTTGGAATAATAGTGAGAGACATTGTGCCTTTTAATCCTCTTGACCTCTTTACCCCCCCCCCCCCCCCACCAAAAGACATTTATGACAATCTTGCGATTCGTTGGATTCGGGAGTGAGTGACAAATGGTGTTTAAAGTTGATAGATACCCGTTCAGTCCAAGCCGACTAAGGTTTGTGGTTCACGACGATGTCATCCGGATCCACTATGTATCCTGGCTATGCCCCACTTGACCCTACATACATACTCACGCCACCTCTACAAATTTGCACCCTCCCGCCACTTCACAAATCAATTTATGATTTCCATTGACTCTCATCCTCCGATAGGTAGCCATGAGACGAAATTCCGTTTGAGTCGAAATTCGTCGATCATGCGAAGCCATAAAACTTGCTAGATTTTGGGGAATTTAAGAATAGCGTTCACATAAATAAAGACGTATATACTGTACCATAATCAGATATTGTGGACTTGCATATAAATCTGAGGATCGGAATTTTGGATTCTCATGTTCTGTATGGACCTGGTAGGTTCCGGTCAGCGTGTCGGTAAATATAGTTTGGTAATACTCCACAACGCATGGGATACTTTACAAGTTGCAAATCTAGAGCTGCGTCTCTGAGCGGAATTCAGCTGTGCTTCTAGGGCTGCATTCACTAGCGCATCACCGGCTATCAACCGGTGTAGGAAGAAAGAAAATACTGGATCAGACGAAGCGCTTAATTTGCTTGACCAGACGAATATATGGCGTTTTACTAATCAGTTCAAAGTTTCATGTACCGGAGCCTTCACTCTCTAAGAGAGCGACCCATCAGCAAATTTACAGAACATAACAGTAGCAGCAAATGGTAATCAAAAGCGTGCGCATCTATGGATATCGGCATGTTCCGTGAATCCGGTGAAGTGCGCATGCAGCTTGGTTTCGATATGTACATGGTATTCTGAGCCTCACTGCATGTATGTCTGAGTTTCTGTGCAAAGACAATTGGTACAACTTCAAAGGAATGGAGGTCTAGATTACGACTCTTGAAATGCTTTGTGGTTTATGAAGAGTTTTTATCACCGCTCTCATACGCTCGGTACCCAATCATAATTTTTCAGAATCTTGATATGGTGCCATATACCAATATTCTTCGGCCACACAATAAGATCTCTTAAATTTCCAGCCGGGCTGCCTCGCTAAGTCCTCGAATAAATCTCCATAACGCGCTTAGTAGCGTTCTGCAGAATTACTGATCTGCTTCGAGATTAAAAATCTGAGATCCCGTCTACGAGTGAGAAAGACAGTTACGCACATAATCAACGATTTTGTGATTACATTAGGTTACTTCTCAGGATGTCCTTACACGTGGATTACTGTTTGTACAATTGTCTCGGTTTCACACGACTAGTTTTCTGAGAGATACCTAATTCACATATGGCATGGTCAATCGAGCCTCTCAGTCATTTGTCGGCTCTCATAGCCAGTATGCTGTTGCTATATATCTTATGGAAATTTCAGTGCTCTCATTCTCCGATAGAACAGATTGAAATATTCAAGGAATACGATTTGGACATATCAATCTTCAGACTTCATCTATACGAGGCTGTATCGACAAACTACTGGTGATATTTATTATCTTTCGTTGAGGAAATTGAGCAAAACCGATCGATCATAGCACAAGTAAGTCACTCACTCGACTATCACCTATATTGAGGACCCAACCTCATTCAAACAGTCTGTCCAGGTCTAGCGCAATCTCTCATGATGGGTCGATACTCGATATACTCCGTGCTCGCCTCGATCCTGGGAGTCATCCTCATCCTCTCGTCTTTTGCAGCAGCACAAGGTCAATCAACGGAGGAAGACGCCATTGTATTCGTCAATATTTCACGTACCGACACAACCGTCGGTCGTATAACATTCGCATCCGAGCCTCGTGGTCGAGGAACAGTTGGGATTCTTCTCAGTTGTACTTTTACGTTCGTCTTTTGTATCTGGACAGTCGTTCATCCAAATATCATTGCCGATTCAACTCTATGGTCGCGGGTATTCTACAAAGCTACAATGATGATCATCGCGGTTATCAACCCGGAGGGGTTAGTCATTAGTGCTTATGGTCAGTGGCAGGATGCTCGGAGATTGAACAAGGCGATTATAAAGTATTTCGAGAACATTCAATCTCAGGGCTCGAACCATAACTGTGCAACCATGCATAAGAAGAGACGAGAATGGTTGGGAATGGACGGCGCATTCTTTGTCGTCATGGGAGGCTTCGTAATCGATACGTCCGAGTGCGTGTCTCGGGAGAATATTGCATCAGAAACCATGAGAAAGTTGGTCGATGTGAGAGACAGAAGCGAGGATTCAAGGTTTACAGCGACACTTACTCCTGCTGGCTTCCTTCAATATCTGAACCAGGGATACTTTGACTTCGATAACCCGCCATTTCAGAGGACTCAAATCGCCGATAAAGGTAAAGCAAGTAACATTGCAAAGGTTTTGTCGGCATCACAAGCTGGATGGCTGTTGATTCAGTCAGCGGCGAGATGGGCCGCCGGTCTTAGATTGAGGTAAGCCTAGAGACCACCACCTTTTGAAATCAGGTTAAATGCTGACTGCAAAATAGTTTACTAGAGATCCATATTATCATTCAAGTCTTCTGTACAGCCCTGATTTTTTACTTCTGGTGGTACAAACCGCTGGACGTGGACGAACCGATTCATATTGTCCTTAAGAAGATGGTTGGAAATACGGAAGAAATATTTAGGCCAATTCAGGAAATCGAAAACTTTTATCGTGATTCCGATGACGCCGCTCAAGCAGCGAAGGTTCTCGTAAATATGGAGAGCGTTGACATCGGCCGTGAGCATGCACCGCCACACAGTACTAATACAGGCCACGACGAAGAATCAGCGAGAGAATCACCGGTACACCTGGTAAACACCACGGCACAGCCAATACAAGACACACAGCATCAGATGGGAGGAGCACACAACTCATCTTCCGATACGCAGGTGCAATCTACGGATGGAGGACAGGTATTGAGCCCTGCACCACAGGCATCACGGATGGCGCCTGTACCCTTTAATCTCAAGAGCTGGAAGTTTATTCACCCTCTACGACGACCTTACACCATTACACGAAAGTCAAACCCAACCGCTGTTAAAGCCAGGGCTCTCCATGACATAATTTTCTACATCACTGGCGGAACAATAACCGACGATCCTTCGAGACCTTCGGGCCCTACTCAACGCATAGGCAGCACCCGGCGAATGTTTATCGAGGGAGCATTCATCGGAGTCATTGCGGGGCTTCACGCGCTAGCCTGGAATGTCTACTTCCCCACCGAAAAGGAACGTATAGCCTGGAGGTTCTCCTGTATTGGCATGTTCGCATTTCCTCTGATACCTATTATTGTTGCTTCGCTTACATCATATCATGATGATTTGGCGAAGCTTCTTTGGTGGCTTCATTTAGCTGAGTATAAACGTTGGGAATGGACGGTACAACAAGTTCTATGTATTTATGACATTGCCCGTGCTCAGAGCAAGACAGAAAAGGATAAGAGACCAGTTTTAGGAGCGGCCATTTTGAACATTCATATCATACTCATTCTCGTTGTGCTGCTCATGCTGCTAGGATACTTGATTTGTATCGTTCTCATTACTATCGAATCCTATGTGAGTATACGAGATCCGCCGAAAACTACGTTCATTACACCCAGGTGGATTGATTATTGGCCTCACATGTAAATCTTCATTCTTCAATCTCTTGTTTCATTTGTTTGTACATACGACCTATTATCTTTTTGTATTTATTCTAGTTATTGACCATACCTGCACACGTCTATTCATCAGAGAGTTTTAGCTGGAATACTTGCTTACTACAAGCGGGTGATACTCCATGCACTCAAAAATCCCACCTCCGCATCTGCTCTAGTGAGTAACATTGCGCGTCTCACATGAACTAAACAGGCGCTTAGGGAAAACCAGTCCTTGAAGTGACAGGTATTTCAATATCAGTGGCTCTAAGCTGATGGTTTAGGTTTTTGTATAGACGTAATGAGTTATGACAGGTAGTACATCATCCGGAAGGCTACAAACGATAGATCTTACGAGAGGATTTTGGATCAATAGAAATTCAAAAATTATTCTGTCTTGTTTTGTGATTGCTTCTTATAATCGGCCATGTCAATTCGCTTTGACTGCATAAATCTTGAATCAAGTGCCACAGTTGACGTCTTACGGTGCGGGTTCTTCGGGCAAGCGGCGCCATATTCTAGCTAGAATACATGCAACTTTATAACAAACAAACTAAGTCCAGAAAAAGTGGTATCGTAAATAGTTCATCTACATTATTATGATTTGCTCGAAGTACTGTTTCCGGTGATTACGTGTAAAACCTTCCTTTCAACAAGGTCTTCACCGGTACAGATGACATTTCATAACGTTTTTACGAATCAAGTTGTCTCGTGAAAGGAGTTACGGAGGGGTTTCCAGACCGTTTAACCAGTTGAATCCGAAGATGTGAGCGGCAAAATTGATTGATTCACTGACGTATAATTTCAGAGAAGCACAGTATTAAAGATAGTCTGGTCCTCTGCAGCGCCTTTACACTTAGCGCTTTGGTCTATTGCTCAGTGGAACATATGCGCTAGCGATAGTGGTATATAATACATTTGATTGCTGCACAGATCATTCGCTGACGGCTTTTAGAACAGGAACTGTCACAACACCCAATGCGGCTTGCAGTCAGGTTAGCAGTGAATGATTAGAACGTTCAAAGATTAAAATTCCTAATGACCACCTGTGATTGTTTAAACAGATTGTCAAAAACCTCCGGTCCCTCACAACGCTGGTATTGCTATCAACTCCAACTGAAATCGGACCGCAGCTGATGTTTGACGTAACATAACACAAAACACAACCCTGGAATTGAATCACATCAAAAAGTTTTGTAGCATCTGATAACTTGGTAACACCTTAATTTTATGTGGCGTTTCTAGCTGTATCATGGGATATGTATAAACATCATCCCTATGTAGTTTCGCAAAAGATCATTCAGATCCGGTTCTATCGTACAATATACACACATGGTTCTCCTCCCGAAACCATAACCCGCGCCTCTTTTGTCTTCCATAGTTTCTCCTGACCTGACCAACCCGTTCTATTTCGGTATTCATATCATACACCCCCTCATAGCCTAGACTTCTATAGTTCCGTGTAGCCCTTCCATCAATCCTTCCTTTTGGTCCTTCCCGTATCCAACGTAATCCTCCTCGTTTACTCCTCCTTGCTGGGCTTAACTCCCTCCATATTCGGCATATTCAATCCCACTCTCCTGGCGGTGAGGCGGGTATGTTCTACCACATCTAACTCTCCGGCAAGTCCCGGGTTGTAGCGTTCCAACAACATAACATAAGCCCTCTGGCTCTGGAGGTAAGTCAAGAACTGTTTCGCATGGTTGCTTGGGGTCTCTGCGACGGCGGCAGAAAAGGTCTCCCGGAGACGGTTGTGGAGTGAAGTGCGCTTAGTTGTAAGCGGGGGAAGCTCGCGGAGGAGTTGGCGGTAGAGTTGGCGTGTTGCTGACATGGTGGGAGTTGTGAAGTTAAGGTGCGGTCGTGGGGCGGCGG
Source organism: Pyronema omphalodes (assembly GCA_024516155.1). Classification (NCBI taxonomy): domain Eukaryota; kingdom Fungi; phylum Ascomycota; class Pezizomycetes; order Pezizales; family Pyronemataceae; genus Pyronema; species Pyronema omphalodes. The sequence continues at coordinate 861,721 of JAJJXM010000014.1, forward strand.
AGGTGACGGCGCGGTGACGGGACTATGATCTGCGCGGTCATAGGGCGAGGCGACAGGGATGTGTAACTTCACTGAAGCTGGTAGAAAGATAAGATGATCAGATAAGAGTGTGAAACGACGAGTCCTGTTAACCGCCTTTGGACTAGTGTAGGCAGCCCAAGCATTCCTATGTAAATGGTCTCCCGCATGGCTTTCAGGGCGGTGCTGTTCAGAAGTTCGTTGCATGTCCGCCGTGGTCAAACTAGTTTTTTGAGGATGTTTGCATTTTCTCATTGTTTTGGTGGGGTCATGTGTACCCAAGATCATCATCTGCTTCGGAAGGTGGCAGCTGCAAGGGTCAAGTGGGTAGGGCTGTATTGCATAGGGTTCCCCTGCGGCCTCCTGGTGTTCACTACGCCACCGGACCAGGAAAAAAGTGCGCACTCCAGCCACAACAAATGACTACCCGTGCTCTCGTAATAGTCATTCTCCATGATGTCATTATTGTTGAATAGTCATATACTGTCACAGAAATCTTGGCGAAGTTGTCAAGTGTCAGAATGACTGTTTTTTTGCGGTATTGAGAATTCCGATGTTCTTGGACGATGAAGCCTCACATGCATAGTGCTTAAACATACAACTACGCCACATGATACCCTTTCGTTTTTTGCTTTTATACTCTCAGTATGTACCTTTCTATCTGCCCTGTCCTACAGTATTTGGATATTAGCAAATATACGTCATGATACTCCTACGTCCGTTGTCATTGCAGCCAACAATTTTCTATATATTCCTGCTCCTGCTCATTACTTTGACAATAACATCACTCGCAGCACCAACTTCAGACAACACAGCCATAGACAGCTATATTCGCCTGGTACCTCACATACCTGCTTATTCCAACCATACCTGCCCCACAAATTTTTTGTCCTGCAGAGTCTGGGGATTTCCAGATATCTGCTGCCCCTCGGGAAATTCTTGCTCACAAAACACTACAACCAACGAAATTACCTGCTGCAAGGACGGTTCATTTTGTCCATCACCTATCAATCCGAAAACCATGTATATCGCTACCAGCGCTGCTAGTTCTATGAACGCCAATGACGGAAGTGGGGGTTGGCTTTATGCGCTTGTTGCAGCGGCTTATGGAGTGGGGAATTGGAGGAGGAGAAACTGGTAGATCAACTCAGATCTACAGATGATTTGATGATGGCGTTCGATGAGATTGTTATGTCATCTAGAATGGTTTTTGTTTATTTCTTATGTTTATTTCAATTTGCTTTATGTACAACAATCATTTCCTAGCAAGCCTCTGGAATACCAACCAGTTTTCCAACGGCATACGAGTTTGCTCTCCGGATTGTCTTTTATTTCATTATTATGTCAGCATTACTGCTTTTATTTTTTTTAAGTGTCTTTTCTATTTCATAGCCTGTATCTTTCATACATAAGAGAATAGACAAGAGAACATACCCGGGCAACAATTCCATCCGGAAGACTTCCGTTCCACATATCTAACACCTTTTTAATGTTCCCCTTTCCATCAAGTTCAATAATTACTTTACTTTTGATAATCCTTTCCATCCCCATCGGAAGCTGGTATTTATTTTTAAGCTCCAACTCGATAGGGTTAGTTTTGAGGACTTTATGGGAGAGTATTTTAGCGCGGAGAAGTGATTTCAGACCCCACTGGTGTAATCCGTCAGCACAAGTTCCCATATCGTGTCTACGGGACCAGCCAGATCCTCTATGATCACGAAAGAGCACTCACAGCATGACTCCTCAACTCCCCCCGTCCTTTCGCAACATTCAACCCATCCTCAAAAACAACATCTCTAGCCCAACACCGGCTACTCATAACCTGTCTCGTAACATTTCCCTGCAACAAATCCAATACCGCACCAACCACATACCTGTACCTCATCTCATCAGCAATCACTTTCCAAAACAGCAGCCCCAAAACAGTAGCCCCACTCACCTCTTATGACCCTCCAACCTAACCCCCTCCGCCGTCTCAATCCTCACCGTCTCCACCAATCCCGCTAGCGGGCTTTTCCCCGCCTTCGGAGCCAATTTCTCCTTCATCCCAGCACCATCACCCGTCATCTTAACATCAAACGCCCCCTTCGGCGGTTCCAAAGTACTGGGTGCGCCCCCGGGTCCACTCGGTGCCTCTCTGGGCATATCCTCCCCATTCTCAGCCCTCGTCATACTCCCCTCACCTTCCTTTTTCCCACCGGTTCTTCCACTGGGTCCTTTACTAGGTTCCGGACGACCCGCGGGGGTGAGGGGATGTTTATGCTTCAAGTCGGAGCCAGGTCTCGAGGTAGAGGAGATAGAAGATACATCAGCACCTGAGGAGCCTGCAAGAGACGATCCTGGAGATGAAGATGTGCGGTGGGTTAGGTATTCTGATTGTCCTTCTGATTCGGCTTTATTTTGACCCTGGGAATAACCTCCGGTTTTTCCACCGCCACCATTGCTGGTGGAGTAGCCCCGGGTATTGGACGGGTTGGGTCTGGAGTTGGAAATCTTACGGGCTCCGGGAGAGCCAGGGGATGGACCGGTGGTTACGGTGTTCATGTCGCTCCAGTATGCGGAGTCGGGTTGGGTTGTGGGTTTTACTGGTTTGGCGTCGGCGTGGTTGGGTTGGTCCATTGGTGGCGGGCGGGTTGAGGTTGCGGTGGCTGGGGCGGCATTGGGAAAGGGTAAGCCTGGGTGGTGTTAATGGTTGTTTGAAAATGGGATGCAATTAACGATGGGATATGAATGGGGTTGGAATACCGGATTCAGGATGGAGTTTACGGTATGCGAAACCGCTGTTATGCCGGATGGGGTTGATTACTACACTTCGGAGGAATAGGGAGTTGGAAGATGGGAGGTAGAGATAGATTTTACGTTGGAGACGGTGGGGAGTTAGTAGTTTATGGTAGAACATTTTGGGATGTTGGACGTTAAATTGGATTTATTTAGGCGAGTGATTTGTTGTGTTTATCTCAATTTGTTGTTTCTGGGTGATGGTTGATGATTAAAGTCGATATTTGCTCTTGGGTTTTCGTTGAGATAAATATATTCGAGGTGTAAGGTTCGTAGTTTCGTTACCAAGTTCTGCGTTTTTTCGTTGATATATTTTGCTTTGGTATTTGCGGCCGATGACCGTAGATATAGATGATAATATTCATGGATTAATTCAGGTTTTGCTTAACGGAATATCAGGGAGTACCAGAATGGCTTCGAGATTTACCTAGCGATTTAGCAACTAAATTTGCTTTCAACTAAATTTGTTTCCGTGATGCTGGTGCCTTCAGCCCTACCCGGATCACGAATTTAGCACATAGCGCACGCGGCATACGAACTAAAAAATATGTATGCTTCACGGGATGAAGGTGTATGGACGACACACAACGGACTGTGAAATGTGATACTGGTTCACTTGCTGCGCGTTGAATGCGCATAGGAGTAGCCTATTAACAACTCCAAGTGACTGTACTTGATTATGTAACTTTTTTTGCATTGGCAGTCTACGGAGGCTACAGCAAGTATCATTTGAACATGGACAAATAAGCATTTTAAACATACGCAGCACAAAACAATCCAAACACCATTGAGATATCACCACGTCTCTGTTTCTAACGACCACAGGGTACGGAATAAGTGATGAAACCCAAAATTTTGACCCCTTACTCAATGACCTCCTCGTTCTCAGCAATGACCTCCTCGACAATCTCCTCAATAACAGCATCCTCATCACCTCCAGCCAACTTGACGGGGGTCCATCCAACCTCCTGTCTCTCAGCCTCAAGCTCCTTGGTGGACCTCTCCCTCCATGCCAACCACTCGTTGAGAAGTCTCTTTCTAGCCTCAACAACCTCCTTGTTGGCGGTAAGGGCCTCAAACTCATCCTCCTCGTCGAAGATACGAGAGTACTCCTTGAGGTTCTTACGGATGTTCTTCTGCTCCTCCTTGGAGAGAAGAGTGGGGGGTCTAGGACGCCACAAGAACTGGTTGAATCTCTCGATGGGCTCCTCACGGAGGAGAGCTCCCTTGAAGTCGTAAAGGTGGTATCCGTTCTCCATAGTGTGCTTCCAGGCGGAGGCAGAGGTGGCGACGTAACGTCCAGTGGGGTCCCACTCAACATCGGTAACACCAAAGTGCTCAGCGGTGTTCATGAGCATGATGTTGCAAGCAAGCTCCTTGTTGGCGGGGACCTTGTCCTGCTTCTGCTTCTCACCCTCAAAGTCGACATCCCAGAAGTCGAGCTCGTGGGAGATCTGAGAGTGAACAGTGGCGAGGATGACGAAACGTCCCTTGGGTGCCCAGTAAATGGCGTTGGAGTTCTTCTTCTCGACAACCTTGGCGCACATCCACTCACCAACACCGTTCTTGAGCTTCTCGGGAGCGTAGAAGTGGATGTTGGTCTTGGGGGCAACGGCGGCTCCAGCAACAGCCTCGTCAGTAGTGATGAAGACGAAGCGGTTTCCCTGGGGCTCCCAAGCAAAGTTGACAACAACCTGCTTAAGCTCGACAATCTCGACAGGAATGTTCTTCTCGGTGACGCGGAAGAACTCAAGAGAGGTGTAGTTGGACTTCTTGGTCTTGGTGTGACGGTCGACCTTGACACACAAGTACTTACCCTCGGACTGCCAGTGGAGCTTGCAGTCGGAAACGTTGACCAAGTTACGGGTACGGACAATCTCCCTGCTGGGAATGGCCATGAGACCGGCACGGGCAGTCTGATTGTTCATCTCAGGAGTCCAGTAGCAAAGAAGCTGCTCGGACTGGGGCTTGCCCTTTCCGGAGGAGGGGATAGCGGGCTGCCATTCGAAATCGACAATTCCCTCAATCTTGACGGACTTCTTTCCGATAAGGGTCATGTCGGGAGTCTGGTAGATCTGGATGGCCTGTCCGGGAACAAGACGGGCAACGTACTTGTCATCGGCTGACCACTTGAAGGCGGGCCATGAGATCTTCTTGCGGGTCTTCTCGGCGGCGGGGTCGGTAGACTCGATAGCGGCGAAGGAACGAACGACGGCTCCAGTCTTAATGTCCCAAATGATGAACTGCTTTCCGTCCTCGTCGGCGGTAAGGGGGTATCCTGGGGGAGGGTTCTCGGGAACGGAGATGGGCTTGTTGCTCCAGGTAACAAGGTAGTTCTCGCAAGGAGAGTAGTCGACGAGGTTGACGAAGGGGTGAGCGAAACGACGGATTCTCTTCCAGCTAGCTCCTCCCCACAACTGAACTCCCTGGGCGTGGATAGAGGTGAGGTAAGTTCCCTGGGGCGACCACTGAACGAAAGACTCGGTCCAGTGAGCGCGGTCAACCATCATCTCAGGTGCATCCTTCTTCCTGTTCTGGAAAACTCCAACGCTGTCACCACGGAACATAATCATCTGGTCACGGGCGTTGGGCTCTCCCAACCAGGAGCGGAGGTGCTCCTGCTCGACGTAGGGCTCGACGTGGGGCTCGACGAACTCCTCCTTAACACGTCCCTCACGTCCGTAGTGCTCAATATCGGTGAGCTTGTTGATGAAGATGGTGTGCTTCTTGTCAAGAGCCATTCCATCAAGGGTCTTGCAAGCCTTAAGGGCCTGTTCGGGAGTGTCGAACTCGACGAAAGCGAATCTGAAGGGAAATTAGACATGCACATTGTGATAAGTGGCGCTTGGTGCATACCCGGAGGTAAGCTTAGTCTTCTCGTCAAGAGGCATGTAGACGGAGTCGGGCTTGACTGGGCCAGCCTCGCTCAACTTCTTGCACAAGAACTTGACGAGCTTGGACTTGGAGTCCTCGGGGACACGGGGACATCCGTCGACGACGACGAAGGTGTCGAGCCCCTCATCGAGACGGACGTCGAATTGCTCCTGGAGATCTGTTCCCCCCACATTAGCCCCTCCTCCCCGCACGAAGCTCGAAAATTGCGGAGAAGCCACCCACCGGAAAAGTCGATCTCCTCATCCTCATCGTAATTGCTGTGAGGTGCCATGTTGACGGCGGGTCTGTATAGCGATGCGGGATCTTCGGGAGGTCTCTGTGGTGGTGCTGCTGCTTTCGAAGTTCTTGAGTTTAAGTTTTTGCGTGGGTGCGAACAACGAACCGAAAAACCAGTCAAAGTTTCGCAGAGCCGCACAACCAAGCGCGCTAAAAATTGATAACTTACGTTTCAGAAATCGAATTGTATACAAGTTGCATCTTAATACTTTGGAAAATACAGATTTCATGTCATGCTATGTATTAATATTGGCATTCGTTGAATTTATGTGACCGCATCTTGCGGTACGATTCGCTTATCGCCCACTTATCGCGATCATCAGCGAATTATGTAATCACAGACCGTCATACAAAATTCGTCGCTACAACACAGCATAATGATTAGGGCTATGATCTATTATCCACCCGACTCAGAAATAGGACCGATAAATTGTTCCCATTTTTTGTCCTGTGCTTTGTTCCTTTAAATCTGCGGTGGCCTGTTTGGTTAGGAAAGCATGTAACTTGATGTGATATCTAATCAATTTGGGTTCTCTGATCATTTCAAAGTGATTTCCACAATGGTTGGTGTCCTCGACGTTAGCCAGATTATCTTGGAATACATTTCGAACATTCTTCAGAAATTGGAATGGCGGCCGGATTAAGCTCTTGTATGTATCACCACTCCTTTTACCTGTAGTATCAGCCGTCATCTTCACCTACAATCCCTTTCCTCCACCTCCATCTAAAACTCTCGTTATATTACAGCAAGACCCCAAGGACCACAATGACTCGAGATAAGAGATGTGGTCGCCCGGAATTCATCGTATGTCACCGGAGTGAGGTCATGTCGTCCCATTAGTTGACCCTCTCACAGATTCTGCGAACACTACAACTATTGTGTAGCTTAGCAAACCTTGCACTTGCTTTCAGGGCTTCAATCAATGGGGGATGGTATATTTTCGATTTTTGCCGGAATATTATTCAACAATCACCGCTAACAACACCAGGGAGTATCCTCTCGCCCTCGTCATCTACACAATCAGTACTTTGTGGACCATCTCTGTGCTTGTACACTTCGTGTATGGTCACCTATTACCACTTATGACGGTTCTTATGGAGGGTATTATGGTCGCTCTTATGGTTCTCTCATTCGTGCCTGTCTACTTGACCGAGAACATTACACACCAAACCACGTTTCCGAGTGATTATGGAAATAGCGTCGGAATAAATGCGATCATGTTTCTTGTAGCAACGTGAGATACCCTTCAACCAGCATTTTCTTCAGACTTCTAATTATCACAGTGGACTGTATTTTCTAGGCTTTCTACACTCATTCTTGATTTTCTTCAAAACTCGCAACGACAGCTCCGGAAGTGAATACGCCAACGGCCGTCAACCTATCTGGACTTCCAGCTCCGAGAACAACACTAACGAAACCGATATCGAAAAAAAACTCCCCGGATCTTCGTTGCCCACCAAGGAATCTACAAAATCCTCGGATGATGAAACGGTTGCTGCTGGCGGTATGCCAAGCTTGGAATTACCACAGGCACAGTATTTGTTGCCGAATACCTTGACCTTGGAAACTCCAGTAACCCATACAATCCTGGGAATGTCTCAAGGATTAGGCCTTATATGCATGGAAGAGCGTCCTAAAACTGCTGCATCCTCGAAAGCGGCGATTGAAATGTCAGCAGACGACAAAGTCTAGTGAATGGTTGGTTGGAAAAACATATTGAGAGTCAATGGGTTTAATGATTGCTATACATATAAAGGGCGTGAACATACATATTTACCATACGTTGTATTCCATAGATTGAGGAAAAGAGGAGAGTTTATGTGTTTTCCACAATCAGAGATAGTTATACCTTATACCTGTGAAATAGGAGTTTCTGTTGCATTTTTACATGGAATTAAAATATCACTGCTGTCAAAATTACGAAGTAATTTCTCACAACTGAACACTTACTCGCTTAATACAGCATTATCATCTATATCACCTTATCTCTACAAGCCATGAATAGGCATAGGTATGGGCATAGTCATAGATATCAACACATCACCGCACGCTGCTTCGTATCTATTTTCAAACAGCAAGTGATTATATACAACAACAAAAGACCCCGCAACCGGTTATAGATCAAAACAACACTCGCCAATCCCCAACCCAACCCAACCCAACCGAACACAATCCAATCCAATACAAACCACCTATTACCTATTACCGCATATAAGACCCAGACCTCCCAGTCTTACCACCCAGTTCCAAACAAGGCCAAAACGGACTACATATACATACACAGACCGAGACCGTTGAAATATGAGAACTGTACAGCGAGTCAGTGACCCAGTTGGGTTTACTATCGATCAGTGATATAGACTGGTCTGGTTGAACTAAGAAAAGTTGAAACTAGTTGTTAGGTTTCGACTGTTGAATGAATGCAGGGCTTGACATACCAGGGAAACTGCGGAAATTGCTTTATCGACATACATAGAGGAATGGGTTTATGGAGTGGCAATAACGTAATGAAATTATATACGGATTAGGTCCCCAGATGCATATGCTTGGAGTCTTGGAGATCTGGAGCTTATCTATGCTATACTATAACCTCTGGACTACCTGGAATCAATGGCGGGGGGATGTAAAAAAATGATCTGCATGTATTCGGAAAATAGAAGCTCGGACTCGGTAGTTGTTGCGGGGACTGAAAGTACATACATATCACTGTTCAATGCTATTTTGAAAAGGGTTGGGAAATCTGGTTACCAGAAGCTGGAGCCTGGTGGAATATATATAAGAAGGGTTGAGATACTGGCGGGTTCGGCTATCGGTGACTGTGGCGGTGGGTTTAAACTTAAGACGAGGTTGGATATGCTGAATACGTTATTTATTCCCGCATGCACTGGTTCCAGATGCGGTTAAAAAAATGGTTTGTATTATTTACATTTATCTACCGGACACCGAGTTTGTTTCATCAGTGCGCCTTTAATCAGTGCACTGCGGTTACCTGGTTCTGTGGACTGCTTGAAACTGATACGGATGTGTATATGATACGGGATATCAAAAAGTGGATTGTTGGTTCAGGTTACGGTACCTAGGCTAGGATTTTACTCGGTGAACTGGGTGAACTGGTTATAACGGTTGCGGGGGAGGTCTGTAAAGGATTATGGATTAAGGGTTAAGGATTAAGGGGATTATGTTGTTTTTATTTTATTTTATTTTATTTTATTTTATTTTATTTTATTTTATTTTATTTTATTTTATTTTATTTTATTTTTTTTTGCAGTTCTTGTTTACAGTTCTTGTTTACAGTTCTTGTTTACAGTTCTTGCTTACAGTTCTTGCTAAAAGGTAAATAAAAACGGTGTGTAAGGGAACATAAGATAACATAAATTGTTTTTTTTTTTTTTTCATCAGTTTTGTGTGGTTATATTTAATCAGTTGATAACTATTGATTTCGGGCTATATACGTAATCTCTTTAGAAAATTCCCGAGCTTTTATGACGATATCTATTGGTGACATCTCATTGCTGCATCCATTGTCAGCTGGAATGGGTTGTATCATATGCTGCACACTGCACCAAGAAAGTATAAAAACATGAATTAAAGCAATGAAGCTGTGGAATGTGGAATGTTTATTCGGGATGGACAAAAAATATCTGTTTAGACTACCTATGTAGATATTCAGGGATGTGCTTTGTGCTCTGGTAATGGGTAATGGGTAATGGGTACGGGGGACGAAATATTTTTTTTTTCTTTCTTTTTTTTTTTTTTTTTTTTTTTTTTTTTTTGGAAGGGTTGTTGTTTAGTTGTTTAGTTGTTTAGTTGTTTAGTTGTTTAGTTGTTTAGTTGTTTAGTTGTTTAGTTGTTTAGTTGTTTAGTTGTTTAGTTGTTTAGTTGTTTAGTTGTTTAGTTGTTTAGTTGTTTAGTTGTTTAGTTGTTTAGTTGTTTAGTTGTTTAGTTGTTTAGTTGTTTAGTTGTTTAGTTGTTTAGTTGTTTAGTTGTTTAGTTGTTTAGTTGTTTAGTTGTTTAGTTGTTTAGTTGTTTAGTTGTTTAGTTGTTTAGTTGTTTAGTTGCTTGCTTTCTTGATCTGTTAATAATTTCCGGAAAATGATTTGTAGCGGACGACGGACGATGGACGTTGGATGTATAATTGAGATTCTGTATGTATATAGCAATCGTTGCATTAAAAAAAACATTTCACAATGCTGCGTCTTTTATATGCGGAGGGCATTACAAGTGGAGAATTTATAACGGACCACGGTGATGGCATGAACTTGACATACCCCCCCCCCCCCCCGCCTCCGGTTGCATGAAACTTTTGGTGGAGGAGGATTATATAGATGCAATTTGTATGGGAAGCTTGTACACACAGGGAATTGATGATGCTAATATGATATATAAATGCTGTAAACTTAGGAAGATGTAGAATATCTAGAATATTAGAATATGTTGGCTTGGTGCATATGCTCATGTTATCACCGGAGGCACTATAAACTATGTGCTCCAGATTACCGAAAAACTGACAGGTTGCGCATACATAGGCCTAGGTTAGAAGCCTGGATCGGTGTATGATCAAACTAACCGACAAATAATCCGAAACTGACACAGGGTCCATTTGCAGCTATTATGGTTTTGAAAGTTATGAAGGCAATGGTTACTACAGCTGAAATTGATTTATCTACGAAAACCATTGTTACTACAGCTGAAATTGATTTATCTATTACTTTTTAGACGGGCATTATACGTACACCTTTGCCCATTTATCCTGATTGAAGACTTGCAAGTTGCGTAGCGAGATGAGGCTCTGCTCGCTTCGTATTCGTACATACAAGCACTGCTGTATGACACCATATGCGAAGAGCATACATCATCGGGCTAGCTTAGGACAAAACAGAGCTTATGCCACCACCACCAACTTCCGGCCATCGAGTTCTGTAGTCTGTAGTCTGTAGTGTGATGCTCTAGTCGTAGATGGTCCGCCGCCATCTCGTTCTGGAAGAGACGGTGCGAAGTGTTGGAGAGAAGAGAAGAGGGGAAGAGAAGGAGAGAAGAGAAGGAGAGAAGAAGGAGAGAAGAAGAAGAGAAGAAGAAGAGAAGAAGAAGAAGAAGAAAAGAAGAATCGAAACAGAAGAGAAAAGAAAAATCGAAACAGAAGAGAAAAGAAGAATCGAAACAGAAGCGATGTATGAGAATACCATCTGTGCGCAGCGAAAGTTAAAGTGGCAAAGGCAAAAAAAATGAAAAAAACAAGGGTCGAAAAAAAACACGACAACGTGAGACCGACCCTTTATTTTGCATAAAAGTGCACGGGCCAAGTTTGGGCCACTTGAAAGAACTTGAAAAGCTGAGAGCACCTTCTTAAACCGCTGCGGGGAGAATCCACATCACAAACACTGAGAACTTCTCTTAAACCGCTGCCGGGAGAATCCACATCACAAACACTGAGAACGAGCACGACACAGACAGCAGCAACGAACGTGAGCGGACTGGACCTGATTACCAAAGCCAGCAGTCAAACGAGCACACGACACTGAGCAGAGTTTGAAACTTTAGTTCCTCAACGCTATTTTGTAAAGGGTTGGGAAATCTAGTTACATATGTACACTTGCAAAAAAAGGAGGGTTTTGAAAATGTTTTTGAAAATGTTTTTGAAATGTTTTTGCATGCGAGAAAAATTTTTAGCGCCATGTAGACATTTTTTCACGCTGTAAGCGCGTAATATCGAAAGCGTTGTTTTGTGCAGACTCTTTGAGCGTCTAAAACACATTGCGGCATCTAAACATCGGCATACTTAGAGAACGCCATAACACTTCGCAATTTTTAGGTGGTCTGTAGCGCTATGTCCAATAATCCATTTTTGAATTCAATACTGTATATACTGTCGAAATGGTTTTTCAACTGCTGCAAAATATATAATCACATCTTTAGTGTTTACCAGGCGAAGATAAACGTAGAAGAAAACAAATTGGCTCTGGTCTAGACGTGTAGTTCTCACGACAGCATTTGCATCATCACTCCTGGAGTACTACAACCGCTTTGCGCTATGTGGAAGCGTTTTTCTCCTTTCAATTGTTTTCTGCAACGTCGGAAGTGATACGAAGAATCTGCCTATCACTCTAGCTTCTGTGAGGCCAAACTCCAGCAGTGGCTCCTGCCGCTGAGTACTGGCAGAAGGTATACCTCGCCATGATGCTACAGTGTAACAGTTGTGTGAGATGTATGAGAAAATACATTTTTATCACTCATTTCCCACTCAATTGGAATTAGAAAATACATTTTTATCACTCATTTCCCACTCAATTTGAATCAGAAGATACATTTTTATCACTCATTTCCCACTCAATTTGAATTAGTAATTTGGCAATTGCTGTCCAGCGATATTCCAACACTTCTGTTCCTCCACACTCTTCCACTTTGTCTGCCATGAGACTTCCTTCGCCTTCTTGTCCCGGGCTATCACATTTCTCTCACTCCAACATGCAACCCCCCCAACCTCCACCTCCACCTCCTCCCCGCGCACCGTGGACAAATTGCTAATCAAGTGACAGGTACAGTCTTTGCCGAAAAGAATTCCATATTTGAATACGCAATTCAGGTTAGCTAGGACAAATTGCGGATTCTACCACAACTGCGCGAATCATTCCTGTAAGCATCAGAGGGCTGACACCTATCCAGGCCGATGCGTTTTCATGGAATTCTAAAGAACCAACGTTGAGTAAGAATTTCACTAATAGACACCAGACCTCCCAGTCGTACAAACCAGTTCAAAATGACGACCAAAACGGACTGTACGGACTGTTGGAATATGAGAACTAGAGGAATTGGTTTATGAAGGGGAAATAAATATTATTCAGTGCGTAAATAACAAAATTCTATACTAATTGTGTCCCCAGAAATCACAACTGACGCCCACGATTGCAGCTCTTGAGCCCTCAATGGCCTCCAGAGTATCAGCTTGCATTCAATGGCGGTCTGGTACAACGATCCACTTGCATTCGGAAAATAGCAGCTTGGACTCGGCAGTCATCGCGGGAACTGAGAGCATGTTCAACGCCATTTTGTAAAGGTTGGGAAATCTGGTTACTAGAAGCTGGTGAAATAAGGAGGGTTGAGATACCGGCAGGCTCGGCCACCAATGGGTTCAAACGAGGTTGAGTACATTATTTATTCGTGCATGCACTGGTTGCCGATGCGGTTAAACTGGTTTGTATTGACCGAGTCCGTTTAATCAGTGCACTGCAGTTACCTGGTTCTATGGAACCCTCAAAACTGAACCAACTGTGTATCCGGGACACCAAAACTGCACCAACTAACTGTGAATTGTCAGTTCAGTTTACCTGGTTTACGATTTTACCCGGTAAACTGGCTATACGGTTGGGAGGTCTGATAGACACTGCGTGTGGGAATACGTGTTGACTTTATTGTAGCAACTTCGTGGGGCCACCCCTAATGTTTTGGAAAAACTAGGCATTACCGTATAAAAATGACTGAACATTTATCTTATGAATACGCATTACCGTATAAAAATGACTGAACATTTATCTTATGAATACGCATTGAACTCGCCTTCTAACTCTTTTTTGATGCTACCGCCCGAAAATGTCCGCCTCCGGTTGCATAGAACTTTTGGTGGAGGAGGATTATATGGATGCGATTTGTATGGGAAGCATGTACTTACAGGGAATTGATGATGCTAAATATAATATATAAATGCTGTAAACTGCAGAAGATCTAGAGATCTTGGCTTGGTGCATATGCTCACACTATCACTGTCGACACTACAAACCACGTGCTCCAGATTACCGAAACTGACGGGGCCTCGATTGGTGTAGGATCAATCTACTAACAAATAAACCAACCGGAACTGACAGAGGGTTCATTTGCAGCTATTATGGTTCTGAAAGTTATGAAGGCAATGGTTACTACAGCTGAAATTGATTTATCTACGAAAACCATTGTTACTACAGCTGAAATTGATTTATCTATTACTTTTTAGACGGGCATTATACGGTACCGTGACAAAAGTGACCGTCACTTTTCTGTGCTAAGCGCCGCGCGGGGTGACGGTCACTTTTGTCCAGCACCTCGTACGTACACCTTTGCCCATTTATCCTGATTGAAGACTTGCAAGTTGCGTAGCGAGATGAGGCTCTGCTCGCTTCGTATTCGTACATACAAGCACTGCTGTATGACACCATATGCGAAGAGCATACATCATCGGGCTAGCTTAGGACAAAACAGAGCTTATGCCACCACCACCAACTTCCGGCCATCGAGTTCTGTAGTCTGTAGTCTGTAGTGTGATGCTCTAGTCGTAGATGCTCCGCCGCCAACTCGTTCTGGAAGAGACGGTGCGAAGTGTTGGAGAGAAGAGAAGAGGGGAAGAGAAGAGGGGAAGAGAAGAGGGGAAGAGAAGAAGAGAAGAAGGAGAGAAGAAGAAGAGAGAAGAAGAAGAGAAGAAGAAGAAGAAGAAAAGAAGAATCGAAACAGAAGAGAAAAGAAAAATCGAAACAGAAGAGAAAAGAAGAATCGAAACAGAAGCGATGTATGAGAATACCATCTGTGCGCAGCGAAAGTTAAAGAGAAGAAAAGAAGAATCGAAACAGAAGCGATGTATGAGAATACCATCTGTGCGCAGCGAAAGTTAAAGAGAAGAAAAGAAGAATCGAAACAGAAGCGATGTATGAGAATACCATCTGTGCGCAGCGAAAGTTAAAGTGGCAAAGGCAAAAAAAAAGAAAAAAACAAGGGTCGAAAAAAAACACGACAACGTGAGACCGACCCTTTATTTTGCATAAAAGTGCACGGGCCAAGTTTGGGCCACTTGAAAGAACTTGAAAAGCTGAGAGCACCTTCTTAAACCGCTGCGGGGAGAATCCACATCACAAACACTGAGAACTTCTCTTAAACCGCTGCCGGGAGAATCCACATCACAAACACTGAGAACGAGCACGACACAGACAGCAGCAACGAACGTGAGCGGACTGGACCTGATTACCAAAGCCAGCAGTCAAACGAGCACACGACACTGAGCAGAGTTTGAAACTTTAGTTCCTCAACGCTATTTTGTAAAGGGTTGGGAAATCTAGTTACATATGTACACTTGCAAAAAAAGGAGGGTTTTGAAAATGTTTTTGAAAATGTTTTTGAAATGTTTTTGCATGCGAGAAAAATTTTTAGCGCCATGTAGACATTTTTTCACGCTGTAAGCGCGTAATATCGAAAGCGTTGTTTTGTGCAGACTCTTTGAGCGTCTAAAACACATTGCGGCATCTAAACATCGGCATACTTAGAGAACGCCATAACACTTCGCAATTTTTAGGTGGTCTGTAGCGCTATGTCCAATAATCCATTTTTGAATTCAATACTGTATATACTGTCGAAATGGTTTTTCAACTGCTGCAAAATATATAATCACATCTTTAGTGTTTACCAGGCGAAGATAAACGTAGAAGAAAACAAATTGGCTCTGGTCTAGACGTGTAGTTCTCACGACAGCATTTGCATCATCACTCCTGGAGTACTACAACCGCTTTGCGCTATGTGGAAGCGTTTTTCTCCTTTCAATTGTTTTCTGCAACGTCGGAAGTGATACGAAGAATCTGCCTATCACTCTAGCTTCTGTGAGGCCAAACTCCAGCAGTGGCTCCTGCCGCTGAGTACTGGCAGAAGGTATACCTCGCCATGATGCTACAGTGTAACAGTTGTGTGAGATGTATGAGAAAATACATTTTTATCACTCATTTCCCACTCAATTGGAATTAGAAAATACATTTTTATCACTCATTTCCCACTCAATTTGAATCAGAAGATACATTTTTATCACTCATTTCCCACTCAATTTGAATTAGTAATTTGGCAATTGCTGTCCAGCGATATTCCAACACTTCTGTTCCTCCACACTCTTCCACTTTGTCTGCCATGAGACTTCCTTCGCCTTCTTGTCCCGGGCTATCACATTTCTCTCACTCCAACATGCAACCCCCCCAACCTCCACCTCCACCTCCTCCCCGCGCACCGTGGACAAATTGCTAATCAAGTGACAGGTACAGTCTTTGCCGAAAAGAATTCCATATTTGAATACGCAATTCAGGTTAGCTAGGACAAATTGCGGATTCTACCACAACTGCGCGAATCATTCCTGTAAGCATCAGAGGGCTGACACCTATCCAGGCCGATGCGTTTTCATGGAATTCTAAAGAACCAACGTTGAGTAAGAATTTCACTAATAGACACCAGACCTCCCAGTCGTACAAACCAGTTCAAAATGACGACCAAAACGGACTGTACGGACTGTTGGAATATGAGAACTAGAGGAATTGGTTTATGAAGGGGAAATAAATATTATTCAGTGCGTAAATAACAAAATTCTATACTAATTGTGTCCCCAGAAATCACAACTGACGCCCACGATTGCAGCTCTTGAGCCCTCAATGGCCTCCAGAGTATCAGCTTGCATTCAATGGCGGTCTGGTACAACGATCCACTTGCATTCGGAAAATAGCAGCTTGGACTCGGCAGTCATCGCGGGAACTGAGAGCATGTTCAACGCCATTTTGTAAAGGTTGGGAAATCTGGTTACTAGAAGCTGGTGAAATAAGGAGGGTTGAGATACCGGCAGGCTCGGCCACCAATGGGTTCAAACGAGGTTGAGTACATTATTTATTCGTGCATGCACTGGTTGCCGATGCGGTTAAACTGGTTTGTATTGACCGAGTCCGTTTAATCAGTGCACTGCAGTTACCTGGTTCTATGGAACCCTCAAAACTGAACCAACTGTGTATCCGGGACACCAAAACTGCACCAACTAACTGTGAATTGTCAGTTCAGTTTACCTGGTTTACGATTTTACCCGGTAAACTGGCTATACGGTTGGGAGGTCTGATAGACACTGCGTGTGGGAATACGTGTTGACTTTATTGTAGCAACTTCGTGGGGCCACCCCTAATGTTTTGGAAAAACTAGGCATTACCGTATAAAAATGACTGAACATTTATCTTATGAATACGCATTACCGTATAAAAATGACTGAACATTTATCTTATGAATACGCATTGAACTCGCCTTCTAACTCTTTTTTGATGCTACCGCCCGAAAATGTCCGCCTCCGGTTGCATAGAACTTTTGGTGGAGGAGGATTATATGGATGCGATTTGTATGGGAAGCATGTACTTACAGGGAATTGATGATGCTAAATATAATATATAAATGCTGTAAACTGCAGAAGATCTAGAGATCTTGGCTTGGTGCATATGCTCACACTATCACTGTCGACACTACAAACCACGTGCTCCAGATTACCGAAACTGACGGGGCCTCGATTGGTGTAGGATCAATCTACTAACAAATAAACCAACCGGAACTGACAGAGGGTTCATTTGCAGCTATTATGGTTCTGAAAGTTATGAAGGCAATGGTTACTACAGCTGAAATTGATTTATCTACGAAAACCATTGTTACTACAGCTGAAATTGATTTATCTATTACTTTTTAGACGGGCATTATACGGTACCGTGACAAAAGTGACCGTCACTTTTCTGTGCTAAGCGCCGCGCGGGGTGACGGTCACTTTTGTCCAGCACCTCGTACGTACACCTTTGCCCATTTATCCTGATTGAAGACTTGCAAGTTGCGTAGCGAGATGAGGCTCTGCTCGCTTCGTATTCGTACATACAAGCACTGCTGTATGACACCATATGCGAAGAGCATACATCATCGGGCTAGCTTAGGACAAAACAGAGCTTATGCCACCACCACCAACTTCCGGCCATCGAGTTCTGTAGTCTGTAGTCTGTAGTGTGATGCTCTAGTCGTAGATGCTCCGCCGCCAACTCGTTCTGGAAGAGACGGTGCGAAGTGTTGGAGAGAAGAGAAGAGGGGAAGAGAAGAGGGGAAGAGAAGAGGGGAAGAGAAGAAGAGAAGAAGGAGAGAAGAAGAAGAGAAGAAGAAGAGAAGAAGAAGAAGAAGAAAAGAAGAATCGAAACAGAAGAGAAAAGAAAAATCGAAACAGAAGAGAAAAGAAGAATCGAAACAGAAGCGATGTATGAGAATACCATCTGTGCGCAGCGAAAGTTAAAGAGAAGAAAAGAAGAATCGAAACAGAAGCGATGTATGAGAATACCATCTGTGCGCAGCGAAAGTTAAAGAGAAGAAAAGAAGAATCGAAACAGAAGCGATGTATGAGAATACCATCTGTGCGCAGCGAAAGTTAAAGTGGCAAAGGCAAAAAAAAAGAAAAAAACAAGGGTCGAAAAAAAACACGACAACGTGAGACCGACCCTTTATTTTGCATAAAAGTGCACGGGCCAAGTTTGGGCCACTTGAAAGAACTTGAAAAGCTGAGAGCACCTTCTTAAACCGCTGCGGAGAGAATCCACATCACAAACACTGAGAACGAGCACGACACAGACAGCAGCAACGAACGTGAGCGGACTGAACCTGATTACAAAGCAGCAGTCAAACGAGCACACGACTGAGCGGAGCTTGAAACGAGCGGAGCTTGAAACTTTAGTTCCCACGTCCCAGACAGCAGTTACCCGCAACCATAGCTGGTGGCAACAAAACGACAATCCGGTTCTCGCCCTTCACTGCACAGTTATCCACCGCAAGAGAACACTGCACCTTACAGCCATCCAGCACAGAGAACACCGCACATTACAGTTACCAACCGCCAGAGAACACCGTCACCCCCAATTGTCACTCCCAGGCATCCCATCACGATGGGTATGTCTCGATCTAGTCGCATCATCACCCTTTTGGTGATTGATGTCTGTTTCTTCTTCCTCGAGATCATTGCGGGTATTATGTCGCATTCACTTGCTTTGATTGCCGACTCCTTTCACATGGTGAGTACACGAGAGCTTCCCCCGTTTCCACTCTCCAAATCCGCTTCCGTTACTCCTGCTAACTCTCCAATAGCTCAATGACGTCTTCTCACTGCTCGTCGCCTTGTACGCAATTAAGTTGGCCAAGGCTAAGCGCACCAATGACTACACGTACGGTTGGCAGCGAGCAGAGGTGTTGGGAGCATTAGTCAACGGTGTATTTCTTTTGGCGTTGTGTCTATCGATTTTCTTGGAAGCTATTCAACGTTTCGTCGACCCTACCGAGATCAAGTCGCCCAAACTCGTCTTTGGAGTCGGATGCGCCGGACTTGCTTCCAATATTCTCGGTCTATTCCTCTTCCACGATCACGGACACTCTCACGGCGGAGAAGGGCACAGCCATGATCATTCCCACGGTGGAGATGAGCACGCACACAACCACTCCCACGATCTTGAATCCGGCACGCATGCGCACTCCCACTCTCACTCGCACGATATCGACGACGATGACGTCGAGGAAGCCGAGCTCCGTCGCGATACTGGAGACATCGAGAGTGTTCTACCGGGTAACTATGTCCGACGCGCAGCACACCGTGCCTTGTCTTCGTCTCCCGCACGCAGCAGACAGGCTCATTTCTCGAACCCCGCGACCGATATCCATGTTCACCCCGCCTTGAACCGTCAGGAGGTTATTCATGCTGCTCATTCCTCTGCCGATGAGGATTCCGATGATGAACGCACCCCCCTGTTCTCGCATGCCAGCCACGCCCGTGATGCGTCCCCCGGTCATGAGGATCATTATCACACTAAACCCAAGAAGGCGGCTAAGAGCCACGGCAGCCTTAACATGCATGGTGTCTTCCTTCACGTCCTTGGTGATGCGCTTGGTAACGTCGGAGTCATCTTGACTGCGGTGTTTGTTACTTATGCTCCTGGAATTGCCTGGTTGGCTCCTTACACCAACTATGCCGATCCCACCATTTCTCTTGTGCTTACCTGCATCATCTTCGCAACCACCTTGCCATTGTGTAAATCAGCTTCAAAGATTCTCCTCCAGGGTGTTCCTAAGGGCATCAGCTTGGAAGAAGTGAAAGCTGACATTGCCTCCACCCCCGGAATCGGAAGTGTACACGAACTTCATATCTGGCAGTTGAGTGATATTAAGATGATTGCTTCTCTACACATCCAGGTTGAGTTTGATCCCAACACTGATAAGGGAGAGAAATACATGTTGCTTGCCAAGAATGTTCGGGAATGTCTTCACGGATATGGCATTCACTCTGTAACCATTCAGCCTGAGTTTACTCCTAGAGGTTCCAGCCCGCCTAGTGTTCGGGGAAGCACAGCTTATGGCGCTGACGGAAGCGTTGAGGAGGAAGAAAACTGCTTGCTCGAATGTGGTGAGGAGTGTGGTTCTGGAAAATGTTGTGCTCCGGTGGATGAAAACCTCGTCGGTAATGGCGCACATGGTCACGCCCATTAAGACGTGATATGTGATCTGCAATCCGCCCGTTGCGTCGAAGTTCTTACCTACCGGATGTCTATGTGTATTACCAGAGTACGACGACCAAAAACTCGATTTACTTTTTCTATTTCTGTTTCTTAATGACCGAGTATCAATCGCATCACATGAGCATTCACTATGGTTTATTTGGTGTTTTCATCATGTCTATCATGTTTGTATAATAGTTCCGCTTTTCCCTTTCTTTCTTGTTTTTGCTCTATTGTGCGATTGTTTTTGTGCGATTGTTTGCGTTGCTTGTCTCTTGTCTCTTCCCGATTACGGTCATTGCGAAGGTTTCGGCGCTGGATGGGTTTTTCTTACCTTTTACCTTTTAAGTCTTCCTTTTACCTTTTAAGTCTTCTTTTGAGGCTCTTTTCTACCTTTTACTTCTTCTTCCACTTTTACCTTTGCTCTTATTGCTTCGGTTGCATGATGGTACGATACGCATGAATGGTGTCGGTGTCGGTGTCAGTGTCGGCGGCGACATCGGCAGTGGTGGTGACGGCGACATCGGCAGTGGTGGTGACAAAGCGGCATGCAATCGTACCGTACTAAAATAGAGGTTTTGTTACTGTTGTTACTGTTATTACTGTTGTTATTACTGTTACTTACTGTTGTTATTACTGTTACTTACTGTTACTGTTACTGTTATTGTTACTGTTATTACTGTTGTTATCGTTGTTGTAGAGGATTGCTTTAGTCTTTAGGTACCTTATGTACTTACATAGAAATAATGCGATGCTGCTTTTTTTATACTTATGCTGATTCTTGGAGGTTACTGAGGGGATGGGGGATGGGGGGGGACGGGGATGGGGACGGGGGGATGGGGGGATGGGGATGGGGGTAATAAAGAATAAGGATAGAGTATGTAGAATAGAATAGAAATGAAGATGAGTTTTTTTCTAGTGGAGATACATGGAGATGGAGATGGAAGATGTTCATAGGTACGGATCGGATTAAGGGTTTCGCTTAGGGATGCACACGAGACGAGCGGCTCGAGACGAGAGTTCGAGCTTTAGTCTCGAGACCGACGAGACTAGATTTTCACGAGACGAGACGTCTCGAGACTTTTTTTTCAAAAGCTCGAGATAAGCTCGAGACTTTTCGAGACTTAGGAAATATATGTAAAAATTTGGAAAAAATTACAAAAAAAAATATACATAATTCATGAAGTTTCAGATAGCATCAGAAGCCATACTGCGAGCTAGCAGGCTGAGCGCTAGGGTTGTTCTAATGAGGGAATTCTTATCCTAAAGAATGTGAATCGCTTGCTAGGCAAAACTACAACCGCAGTACATCTCATCAAAAGTTGGAATGGACTCCTAGCGGTTTATGATTGGGAGATGGAAGAGCACAAAAAACATAAAAATCCAGAAAGGCAATACGCGGAGGAATTGTGATTTTTTTGTACTTTTTTATTTCCTGAGTTACCTATTTTGATGACCAGGAAATAGGGGATGTCGAAGAGGAAGGGAATCGGAAGATGCAATATTTGGAGGAATTGTAGTTTTTCTTTTGAGTTCTTTGATTTGTTCTTTTGAATCTTTCCAAATCCTTTGTTTTCTTTTTTTTTGGTTGGGCAAAAAGTCTCGAGCGTCTCGCCGAGACGCTCGAGACGTCCCGAGACTTACGAGACCAAAATCCCACGAGACGAGACGTCTCGAGACCAAGCTCGGTCTCGTCTCGTCTCGTCTCGTGTGCATCCCTAAGTTTCGCTTATCGGTCATTAATATCCAGTCTATACCTTGAATTCCATGTCGTCTATGCCTTGTAGTCTACTCAGCCTATTCAGCCCATCTATACCACCATACCATATCCCCCATATCCCCCATACCCCCCATATCCCACATATCCCCCATATCCCCCATATCCCCCATATCCCCCATATCCCATATCCCATATCCCCCATATCCCCCATATCCCCATACCCCCATACCCCCATATCCCCCATATCCCATACCCCCCCCCCCCCCCTATCCCCTATCCCCTATACCCCCTATACCCCCTATACCCCATATCCCCCCCTACTATTTATACATAGAAGAAATAGCAGCTGCGTGTATGGTATAATGGCCGATGATACCGTAGATTATGGTGCTGTGGTGCTATGATGGTATGCTGTGATGCTATGGTGCTATGCTGTGGTGCTGTGGATTATGATACTGGGGTGCTATGATGGTATGATGCTGTGGTGCTGTGGTGCTGTGGTGCTGTGGTGCTATGATGGTATGATGGTATGATGGTATGATGGTATGATGGTATGCTGTGGTGCTGTGGTGCTGTGGTGCTGTGGATTATGATGCTGGGGTGCTATGCTGGGGTGCTGTGGTGCCGTATATGTATATAAATACAGTAAATTAGAAAAGACAGCTATCCGTATATTGTTGTGCGTCATGGATATGGTTATAACAAAGATTGTTGAATGTGATGAGATATGCTAAGATGGGTTATGGATATGCTAAAGAACACGGGAAAAAAGGGAACAGGAAAAAAGGGGACAGGAAAAAAGGGAACAGGAAAAGGAAAAGGAAAAGGAGAAGGAAAAGGAAAAGAAAGAGACCCGGCTGTGGTTCGTGGACTGAGGACTGCGGACTGAGGACTGAGGACTGATGGCGATGTTTAGGGGCGGCGGGGGAGGGTGATATGGATAAGAATAAGTATCTTTCCACAAAGCACGGCCATATTCAACAGCAAAAATAATACTGATATAATAATGTATCGTAGATCGACCTCCCATCACATCGTCACTGTTCTTCATCCACACGCAGTCACAGTCATAAAGTTCTTACCGTCCCGTTTGCAGAAAAAAAGAAAAAAAAACAAAAAAAGGAAGCTGATCATATGCCTCAAATTCCACTCTTTGTTTACCTCTTCGAGTTCATGTTCAGCGGTTTAAGATTTCAATTGGTAACGCTCTTGCATAAGCGGGAACCCTTTAAAATACTCTTCTCGACTACGAACATCTGCCTCGACACGGTGATATTGTTGAGCGGCTTCTCGGAATTTCCGGTATATATAGGCCGTTTCCGAAATCATACCGGTGATGTTATTTCAGGCGATATACAATTTCGTTGCGGACGACTTTCCACGGTTACGATGAATGCGGCGGTGGATAGAAGCGTGGAAGTTGTCACGAATGGCGCCGCACCTAGGTATGCGGAGATGTATCATCTGAGATCTCTGTCTGTTTAAGGTTTAATTCTCTGCACTTCCTCCCGGTATATCTGTTCGGATCTTGCCCAATATCATAGCTTGAAATTTGTTTTTTTTTTTTTCCATTATATTCGGATGGGTACTGTCCATTGTGCTCTGCCTTCCGGTCTTCAAGGTATTTGAGAAGTAGTAATACGTATGGAACATGTCCGTGGTCGTAGTTGTCCATTCACCTTCGCTTGCAGGCCTGTCTACACCCTTTGTCTTTTCTACAGCTAGTGCTGAAAGCTCTCCCCAAGGGCTAAAGAATCTTAGGTCGGTCAACGAATCAGGGTGCGTTTCCACAATGCCGCGAGTCAGAGACATTATCCGTAAAACAATCGACCATTCGAGCCAATGTATGAGAACTTTAGGAATCTTCGGTGACAGCAGGAAAATATCGGGAGTGGGAAAAGGCGAAAGGATAATTATATGCGTGAACGGGGTTGTGCTAGGTTTAACAGCCACTTGACAACAACTTTGAAAGGCTCCCTCCAATAATAAGCATCAGTGAAGGTTAAAACAGAAAAAAGCAGTGCCAATAGCACAAGCTGCGCCAACTCCAGTTAACAAAGAAGGGAATCAGCTACATAGTGATCTGTTCATTAAATCTTGATACTACAACAGTGAGGCGGGACTTTGTTTCTCATCTCTTTTCATTTCATCTGTTACTGGTTAGACAAGTAGATATGTAAGATTACTACGGTAACCATATCATGCTAGATATTTTCTTCCAAGCATATCATTCTGGTATTCTTCTCTCCATTCCCTCGGTGGTTCCCCACCACCACCATCACCACCACTCTATGACGTCACCACCCCTGTTCGCGTCTCTACACGCCCCACCCCACGCGCCCACCTCAAGCTCACAGCTCACAGCTCCCAGCACGCGTACCAACCCTCCTCCACCACACACCAGCAGCAATGTTATCGATCCTCCGCAAATCGCGTCTAAAAGACAAAGAAATGCGTATCTTAATGCTGGGTCTAGATAACGCGGGAAAAACCACGATCGTCAAGTGTATCATGAAGGAGGATGTTAATACTGTTTCCCCTACGCTGGGTTTCATTATTAAGACTATTGATTATATGGGGTGAGTTCTTGATGGGGGGTGGGTGGACGGCGGGGGAGGGGCGGGGTGGGGGGGGGGGGGGGGGGGCAGGGAGGCAGGGGGAGAAGAGAATGTGGTATGCTAATTGGTGGACGGGGTTATAGGTATAAGCTGAATATTTGTATGATACACCTCTGCTACCTCGTTATCGCCGCCGCTGTTGTCGCGGATTGGTACCCTATACTACACGCTGAGCTTGGAGCTTTGTGAAGCTTCGTCAAGCTCTGTGATACTTCATCAAGCTTCCCAAGCTTCCCAAGCTCCAATATCCTCACCGCATCTCCACCCATCTCCCCAGCCCCGCACGACGCTCCACCAAAACTCCTCCTCCCCAAACCACAGCTAACACACCCAGGGGATGTCGGCGGCCAAAAAACCCTCCGCAGCTACTGGCGAAACTACTTTGAGAAAACAGATGCGTTGATCTGGGTAGTTGATGCCACAGATCGGTTTCGGTTAGATAACTGTGCTGAGGAATTGGCTGGTCTTTTACAGCAGGAGGTGCGTTATTTTCTTGCTTGTGTTCTACGCTCTTCATAGATTGGGGATTTGTGAAAGTGGGGGATAGGGATATGAATGTGGGGAGGCGGATAGCATGTGGGGAGGCGGATATGAGTATGAGTATGATGGGCTAATATCAACATGGCAACAGAGACTTCTAGGAGCAAGTCTCCTAGTCTTCGCCAACAAAACCGATGTCAGCGGCTGCATGACAGTTGATGAAATCCGCGAGGTAAGCCAAAGAAAGCTCCCTGGGGCTTCTTGGAGCACCGTATGCACCATTCTCCAGTCCCCCATCATATCCATACCCAATAACAAACTAACATCACCCAGGGTCTACGATTAGACGAAATTCAAACTCATAAATGGAAAATCCTACCCTGTAGTGCTATGACGGGTGAAAATCTCTTTGAGGGGTTGGATTGGGTGGTTACGGATGCTAAGGAGAGGTTGTTTTTGTATTGAGGGGCAGGGGTTATGGATGGCGTATATTGTATACATGTGAGGGGGGGTTGTTTTAGTGGGGGTATAGTAATGTAATATCACTGGGCCATGGTTACGGGGTTCGGGATTCGGGATTCATCATTTTTAATACCCATGATTACAGTCTTCCGTCCCATATGATCCCAGGCTGGTCACTCGTACATGGCATATACAGCTACAATCGAGTTGATTTAACAAAAAGCCTCCGCTAGTTATTCATGAGTCCCCATAGAATAACTAGCCCTATTACTACCCACAGAAACCAAGGTATCCGTAGCCTCCTCCATCGTGGTCATCTTTCAGTTAGTGCAGTAACTGTATACCAGCCGTATAGATTTCTCTAATGTAATATCGGGGTAATAATCCCACCCGTTCCGCTTCATTAATTTTAATTGTCTGCGCCGTATAGCCAGCATAGTCAATCGCCGCAGTTTCCATTCCCTATGCTGTGTATTGGTCATTGTGGATCCCGCTGGCTGAGGGGATTGTCTATTATGCGAAACCAATAGCCCTGATAGCAGTTTTAGAATATTGAAGCGCTGCATCGCATGGCCGTGTTGATTCTCGGAGAACTCGGAGTTCGAAGAAGTGAAGCGGATCGACGATGGGAAAGGTACGATTTATTCCTGACTGAGGTTAGAAAAGAAGAGAAATCTCCAAGTAACAATAACATTCGATTCGCTAATACAAATCTAAATCTGTGGTATGTATCAATGAAAGCTAGGAAGTGTATCCCAACATACAAGATAAAAATCCCCTATCTTGATGCATCACATCATTTCCCACTCATCACCACATCATCGCATCACCACCCGGCATTTCGCCAACAAGAACTCCGACTCAATCATCCCACATTAACTTCCTAGCCTCTTCCCGTTCCTTCTCCTCCCTCAGTCTCCTCTCCTCCGCCTCCTTCTTCTCCTGTCTCTGCTTCGCATTCTCCTCTCGTAACTTCTTCCTCTGCTCAACATCCAACGAAATTCCCCGCAGAATCAAGTTCCTCGCAACGACATTACTAGTCGGTGGTCTCTGGCCAGTAGGTGTAGGTTTCGGCGGGTCTCTTTGTACCGTCTGTCTCTGCGGTTGTGGCGGCGGCGGCGGGGGTGGACTCTTCTTCCGTGGCGGCGGGGACTCGGGTTGTACCTTCGCTACTGACTTCGCTGGCTGTTTCACTGCCTGTTTTGGTGCTTCTGCATCCTCTTCCGTCTCGCTATCTGAAGAGGATAACTGGTCCGCGGCTGTCTCCCAGTCGTCGATTTCCTCCTCTTCTTGTACCGGCTTCTTCGTTGTTTTTGAGGGCTTCGAGGACACGGAAAGGTTCTCTAACGATGAGACGAGATTGTCGGCCATGGTTGTAGTGTGCGGAACGAGTGTGGATGTTGAAGTGGAGTTGCGGATTGTGGTAGAGGGTGGAGAGGTGGGATGGCGCGCGCCGCGCTAGTTGATGTGGGGTTGCAACGGCGCGATAAGGTGTTGGGAAGCGCGAGCCGCGTCGCTGTGATCGTGCACTTGGTTTCATGTTAACTTTTAGCGCGCGATGTCATATGATATTGAATATTTGTCTTTCGACGACCAGAAGGGGAGAGGTTCATCTTTATTATCTCGATTTGTTGTGATTGAAGATTCTTGAGTGGCTTGCAACATACTGATCATACAATAGGCACTACATAGGCAAATCCGAAGATCATTTGGCTCCGTTGATTAATCTAAAGCCAGCGAGCTCATTTGATCAGAAAACTACTACATCAATCTGCTGTGAATATTTTGTACGGTATTTCCGGATCATTATCGATAATCAACTGACTGTTGCTGAACTCCCGGACTGGCGATAGTAAGAATTCCACTACGTAACAACGGTCAACCACTATGCTTCAGAATACCCATCTACAATTCCGCAAGTCTTAAACCCTCTAATAATGAAGTCTTCGTTTGGTGTAACTCCCATAATCAGTTACCCACCCCTACAGCTTTCACGCCTTTACACAGATTTCCAAAACTAACAGCCATCCTCATTCCAACAGTCATCCAGATGACCGAACTGTTCCACTTGTCTAAGCCCCAACTTCCTCGTTTCTGATGCTGCTGCTTAGGGTTACCTTATCGCAACTTGAATACATAAGGTACACTGTGAGATGACTTGTTGTTCAAGATGTGTCATATGCTATCTCTCGTTTCATTTTTCACAGAGTAAATTACGGTTCGTACGGCCGTCGATAGTAACATAGCTAAACGCTCATTTGAATGAAGTATGAGTGGTCGCAATTTGTATATCTGAGTTATCTTGATATTATGGTTTGCTTCTTGAGGCCATGGATTGCTGTTTGAATACGCAATGTATGTTCATGAAAATGGCCATTTGGAGTATGGTACTTGATGAACGATGGATGAGTTCTAATAGCTCAATATCAATTCTGAGCGGTTTGGTAGGTGAAGAATTGCCGTTTTATGTCAACTATGTGTGAGTTCTTCGTTGGCCAGGATTTGAGTCGCGCTAATTCCATTGTGGCTACTTTATGAATGATGGTTGTCTGGAGGACAGTACTCTCATTTCAATTACAAAAGTAGCCATTCAAGCTAGGAATTGAATGGTGGGTCAATTCTATACAAACCGCCCCGCCGGTAGCCTCATATACCTTTGCCTTGTCCCCAGCCTGCGGCTCAGCTTGCCAATCATCTTTGCAGGCCCTTGCAGACTTTCGGGGTAGGTCAACGTGAAAGCATAGAGATTAGCGTATCACGTCAATGCGAACTTTACGTGAGTCATTCTCTAGTTGGAATTGGCCGTTAGCTAACGATGACTTACATAACTGCAGCGAATTCCACCAGCATCATGAGCCGTCAAATGTCACAGCTTCCTATCACTTTAGCATAGTCCCCTTCAATGTACTTCTGCCAAGTTGAATCACTGCATCCAGGTGTTTCAACGTGGAATATTTAATTCTTTATTAAATACAGAATTGAATCCAACTAAATTTAATCCAGAACAATTTAATTCAGCTAATCAGATCTCCCGGGTACAAAAAGGTACCGTTTTTTCCGAGCTAACCAAACAGTCACAAAGACATCACACGATCCTCCAATTTTGACAGACCACCAATCGTAGTATCAATAAGTAAGTAGAAACTTCTTTGTCCATTTTTAGCCCCGCTAATTCTGGTCTCACTACGAAAACACCCGGCTAATATTTCTCAACAAAAACAGCGACAGTACCTACCACTTACAGCCAGATCACAATGGGTAAAAAAAAGAATCTCCACTCAAAATCGGGTATCAGTATTCTCAAGGACTCCAGCAGCCCCGAATGCACCGACTCCTCCAGCTCCCCGCCAAAATCAAGAAGGCTTAGCACCACCCCCATCAAACCCTGGAGACCCATGGCCCACTCCTGTGCAGTCTGTGATACAAAAACCAGTGCTGGCAGAAAATTTATTCAAAGCTGTTTAAACACCCATGAAGTCGTATGTCCAGGGTTTCATAATACCTTACTTCGGAAAGGCTGTGAGGATAAATGCCACTCTTGTAAGAACCAGGCGGAGTCTGAAGAGA
This sequence comes from Pyronema omphalodes, assembly GCA_024516155.1. Taxonomy (NCBI): domain Eukaryota; kingdom Fungi; phylum Ascomycota; class Pezizomycetes; order Pezizales; family Pyronemataceae; genus Pyronema; species Pyronema omphalodes. Next base: position 890,836 of record JAJJXM010000014.1, read on the forward strand.
AATGGCAGAAGTCATTGGAATCTCAGAAAAAGGAAATCGAATGGGCGAAGAAAGAAAGCATTTCGAAGAAACAGATGAAGGAGTTGAATGAAAATTTTGATAAGCTCGAGAGGGAGTATGAAGATTGGCTTAGGGCTACCCATGATAAAACTTGGGAAAGGCAGGTTGGATACTTCACGTGGCTTGCTGGATATAAATAGAGGGCTTGAAAGTCCAACATCGGGATTTGCTTGGTAGGATTTCGGACGGTGCTTCGAGTTTCTTCAACATTCGATTTTGGGATGGTTCACCTCAATACACCATGGTCAAGGGTTACCAATTTTTAACCCAGTTCTCGTGGCTATGGGATCGGAATTCTGTGTATATTGACTTTTTGTTTTTAGTCCTGAATATAATTGTGACAACCCGTAAATACGATATGAGTACACCCTTTTATCGTTCGGTAACATTGCATCCTACACCGTGAAATACTTATGATACTAGCGTTGAATCAACGTTTGAAGTGAGTGATCTTCTGTAGCCTTTGGCATACTTAATATACGTTGTTTATTTCCCGCAAACAATAAAATCAGTCAGAGTAGATACCATGCCACATTTTGTTTTATTATAGTTAAAGTATGCCTCGGGCTAAGATACTATCTATATTGTGATATCCTGAGGCTCATTGAGTTTGTGGTTCTCAGAGTAATTTGTGACGTTTCTAGCATTTTTTATCTTGATGGTCTTGCTGGACGTGCTGACTTAGTTAGATTTTTTATCAGCAGTTACAGTAGTGTAGTGGCAGTTGATTTCAGCGTGGAAATAGATACGCTTTTATATACCTGCAGAATCGTACAGTTTATTAGAAGCTGGAAAATGTAGGACAGAGAAACCTAGCTCTTGATCGGCTTACTGGGTAACGCCGCGGAAAACCTGAATTTACACATTTCCTAAGTTGCACGTTAATGCATGAAAAGTTTTGGTTGGAATAGGCAGACACACCTTTATTCATTCATAAAACCTTTATTCCTTCAGTCAGAATTAGGCGAGTGTTCCTGCAGTCTTGGTCTGCAGTTCAGTTCAACTTTTACAATCAACAATCCATATCATTAATAGGCACTTCCATTTGGTTCTTCCAATCACATGCTTATAATAAATTCATAAGAAATGCGAGTACCAAAGTTATATGCATAAGCAACTCTGAAGTAAAGGGAACAGAAAGTCGGTAGAGCGCATCCTACTCCCCTGCACCCATTTCACTGATCAGGAATATTTTTTAGACACCTCTGAGACACACGCAGATATATCTATTATCGAGCGACCCCTTTTCGTACGGGGAATGTGACGGGATAAACTAGTATACTGTGAGCAGAATGCCCAATTGTGAAAGGGAAAGAGAGTTGCTGCTAGTCCAGTCAAAAGCGGTTTGAAGATGGTTGCATGAAGAAGATGGAAAGAGAAATCCGGATTCACAGTGAGTTTCAGATACTTCAACGAGTTGAGAAACGGAGAGGAGGGAATCGCCGGAGAGGGATATATCGGAGATGCCACGAGGGGCGAAAGAATTGAAAGAAGGCCACAGGGCATTTAGAGTTAAAATTCTAAAACGGGAGAACGAGTAACCCCAGAGTACTACAGTTATTGTTGCCTGATACAGTCGAACCTTTTCACAAGTAGTGTACTCTCCATCAGAGTATCCTCTGACGTAGGAGAATATCCCCAATCAAATGCGGAAATCAATAGATGCGCATTACGTATAAAGATGCAGCTCAAGATGCATGTTTGATCTTCATTAGGGTGCAGAGGTCGAGGAACAGTACATATACACTTCACCCCCCAGCGCGCCGCATCTCAAGCGATCACTCGCGCCAAGCCGAAATCCATCAATAGACTAAGCGTGTGACCTGAATACATAAGGGGTAAGCTGCTCCGGTCCCGCATTGCCCCCAACATCTTGAGACTAGTAGCCGGTTTTAGGAGGGTTCAACCCTGATCAATCATGTCATCGTCCTAGCAGCAACCGTTGAACAGCACACCGATTACATCCAGATTGTATTTACTATCAAGCAGCCTATAACGAATATAGATACCCTCAAAAAGACACAGCTTGTAATCCTCCTGGCTTCATGTCCAACCTCTCCACCTCTGCCTTTGAATTTGACTCCTACTAAGCCTTACGCTCCACCTCTGACTCAGCCTCTACCTCGACTCAGCTTCTACCTCGACTCCGGAATTGTTGTAAATCTCGGTTTATTCCCGGCGTTATCGATAGCCGAAACATCAGCGCCAGCATCAATGAGCAATTTGGCCACCTCCTTACACCAGCCGCCTTTTGCCATGTGCAGTGGTGTCTGCCCGTTTTTATCAATAGCGGAGACATCAGCGCCTTTATCAATGAGTAGCCGGGCCACCTCCTCAGCCGCGTATTTCGATGCCAAATGCAACGGTGTGTGCCCTAAATTATCGATAGCGGAGACATCGGCTCCTTTGATAAGGAGTAGCTGGACCACTTCCTCAGCCGCGGTGCGCGATGCCAAATGCAGCGGCGTCTGCCCGTATTTATCGATAGCCGAGACATCGGCGCCGGCGTCGATGAGTAACTGGACTACCCTCTCATGTCCTTTCTCTGATGCGTGATGCAAAGGTGTCGTTCCATCCACGTAGATGGCCGAGACGTCAGCGCCGTTGCCAATTAGCAATGAAACAATGTTGAAATGTCCAAGAGAAGATGATCCGTGTAGTAGCCTGCCTAAGTCGGCTTTTGAATGATGATAGGTTGACTTGAATACTGACATGAACACCGTACTCCACCCAAACACGCAGACCAAGGAGAGAATGTCGTTGGTGCCTTCTAGCCAGGTTGTGAGGAGTGGCCAATAGGTGTCTTTGAGAGAATAGAAGTCCATAATATCAACCCACTGGTGATGATAGTTACTCCATCGATGGTAGTTGCTGTTTGATATGAAAGCATTCCACAGCACAGTGAGGGTTGGACAGCCATGTATGTCTGGGCAATGTGAGAAGTGCCATGGCCAAAAAAGTACGTAGTATGCCAAAAGGTGGCGGCTTTTGTAGTCTTCTTTTCTTATGTAAACGTTTTTATAAAGACTCCATGATTCCGGAGTACACAACAATGACAGGCACTGTTTTGTGATTTCGGTGTGGCAAGTGGCTTCACTGAGCTCAGGCTTCCCCTCTAGATACTCCTCCACAGAAAGATGAGCAAACCGGAAGACGTCGAGACTTTTGTCCCAGATGAGCAGATTTTGACAAATCTTTAGTAATTGGTTAACTGTTATCGAGGCCATGGGGGTGAACTTTCCCAATTCACTAACTTCGACTCTGACCGCATCAAGCAGTGTTTCCGTCCGCAGCGGTTCGTATGAACATTGGATCCAGCGGAAAGTGTTTATCGCTATTCGAGGAGCACTGCCCTTTTGAGAAGTAATGCCGCGATAAATATCGTCATAGGCGTTCGTGAGCGTATCCGGTAGAGTTTGCAAACTGGCTCTCACGTCGTCTTCGGTGTAAAGTTGGCAGAGAAAAGTGATTTGAAGTGCCGCCAATTGAAACCTAGCAATTATTCATTACTATATTTGCCCTCTTGTGATGAATTAGGATGGTATGGTGAACTTACATTCCCTTAGAACGATCACAAAGAACTTCGTATATTTTCATTTTAAGTTCATCGGATACCTCACCACAAAGTAATTCGCCATCACTAATGGCTCTCTGGACTGCCTCTTCCACGAACCGGTTGATGTCACCGGCGTTATCATCGGGTTGTAATTCAATTCTGGGAAATATATGAAATTGCACGACAATTTCGGGATTCATACGGGTCGTTGCAAAAATCTTGACCACGTTTTTGGATTCTTTGAGGATATCATTGAGAGCCCTTAGTAAAATATTCCGCTTGTTCTCTGCAACTTCATCCAATGCATCAATACATATGATGGTGCGAGAATATGAATTCGTGAGTTGAAGGAGGAGTCCTTGATTTTCTGAAAGGCTTAGTGCCGATGAAATTTGTCCCTTGTTCTTCCTGTCTCGGTATATATCCACAATTGGCTTAGGTAGTTTCTTCTCGTCAGAGTTTGATTGCGCAAGCTGTTGTAATATCGTATTCATGATGCTCTCTGGCTCTCGACGATTTTCTTCAGCCCGATTACAGTAGAAATACGCCGACGCAAGTCCCTCGGTGTTCGCAGGGAGGGAATCAATCACTGTTGATCTATAGCAACACTAAGTTAGCTATATACTCCTTTAATTGCTTGGAAAGTTTTCTGCTTACGTAATATATGTTTTTCCGGCTCCAGCTAGATGGTTGAAATGGTAAGACCAGAATCACGCAAATAAGCGAGACATATAGTGACTTACGAATTCCCCGCAATAGCAACAGGTTTGAAACGTCGGATGAAATCCAGTCTTTGTACTCTTGCCTCTCAAACAGCCACTTGCCAGTACCTTCCAGGCGCCCTTCACTAATACGTTGGTGATGACTTCTGTAAGGGATCGCAGATATCCATTGTAAAATGGAATATCTGTCACAATCTACTAAAATGAGTACTTAGATATTCGCATTCTAGGATAACTTCCGATGATCCTGCATACCTTCCAGCCAGCGCTGTATGTCGTTGAGTCGAGGTTCAATATGCGAGACTGTATCATGCTGAATTTGACTGTCTGCATATTATTAGTCGGCAACACGTTGATTGATTTTACAGGATTGACCTTGAATTCTCTCTTGAACACTTTGTCTCTGATAGGCTGATGCTATTTCTTGGATTTTGGTAATAACCCGCACGTAGTGCTCGTCCGATTTAGACCGGAATTTGACCATCTTAGAATGGTCTTCGCGGATCTCTATTATATTGTGATCCTCGGATATCGAGCATACTGCTGATTCTCTAGGTACCATCCGAATTGGTGGACCGCTGCGCTTAAATTTACCACCCGGGGATTTCTTTATTATATGAGATTTTACACGTATTTTTGATTAATATTTTCCGCTTCGGTACGGTCTTACTTACCTCAATGGTTAACGTATCGACACTTTCATAGAAAGAAACCACGGTACAACTTTTCATACTTCTGTAACAGATCCTGAAATTGTTCTCCAGATCAAAGAGGTAATCAGATCCGGAACTAATGGTTTGCAAGAAATAATCGTTCTGCTTTCCCTTTACCAGAGACTCGATGCTCGTCCGGTTGAGGCCTCGAATGGGGACGCCAAAGAATAATACACCTATGCATGATTGGTGAACGGCTTTATCCTTCTCGCAATTACCTTTACTGGCAGCCACCAAGGCCTGACATTAAATCTTTTAGTACATTCAAACTACAGTTTTGGTTATGCGTGCGAAACTTGCCTCTTGTATGACTAGCCCCCCAAGGCTATGACCGATAAGTATCAGCGGACGACTCACTGTCTGAGATCGCACAACTTCAGCATACATGTAGGGATGGACTGATTTAAACCAACGGCACAATATAAAGAAATATTACCTGAGTCTCTCTCACTCGTTTAATATCTTCGAGAAACCTCCGGGATATGGCCGTAATAGTCGTTGAGCGTCTGTCATCCATAATGCTTGAATAGTAACCCCATGTGTATACCCGGCTCTTGGAGAAATCGCGGGGTAGAAAGTCCCGCAACCACATTGTGTCAGCTTCATCGGGTGATTTCCATGATCCGAAAGCATGTGCCGAAAGCCCCGTAACGGCAATAATACTGGATTCAATCAATCAGCATGCCGTATGAATCATCACTTGAGCTGGGGATATTTCTGTGAAACTTACTCATATTCAGCGGTTGTTCCGACAGGTTGATACAGTGGCGTCATACTAAAAAAATCACAGTCAATCGTAACACGGACCGGTACTGCTCTTATCTCAAATTCCCCCTCCGTTAATCGTGAGTAGACTCCATGATCTGGTTTGTATCTATTGTGTCTATCTGAATTCCCATGAGACATGGCCGTTGCGATCTGCCGCTTTTTCAAGTAGAGAAGTCGTTGATGACGCGGCTTGCACTTTTCGAACTCATCAGGTAGATGATGAAACGAGACTGTCGCAACCTGCCAAGATTCGTATTTGGCGATGGAAAAGACCCTGGAATTTCCCTTGATAGAGGCTGTGCCGACTTTTAAGGAATCTAAACACTGACACAAAACTCTAGCATCCATATCTAGAGGTATCTCGGAAAGTCGAAAAGTGAGGCATCGCAACGGTAGAGGAGTGGACGGATCGATTACTGGGGTTTGTGGATCCGCTGTTGTACCGTCGCCGAAATAAGAGTGTAGTTTTTCGGAAGCCATTGCTAGAGGCCTTTGATAGCGGTTGATGGATGAAGGTAGACTGTCCACGAAACCTCAGCTTGAGAGTTACAATGATTCCCAGCTCACAGTGCCTCAGGATTGCGACATTAGGCTCGGCGCTTACAAGGCAGTGAGTATACAATTATCGCAGTCCTCACACTACACACCGAGTGCATGAATTTAACCATTTGTTTCCACATGGGAGGTAGTACGAATGTTTTACATTTTGCCATTTATGCAGGATACTCCATCCCTCCTCCGAAGACATCGCAAGATCCAAGATACCCCCGAAAATATTTTTATGTAATATGCCCCTCACTTAGGTTTATACCGCCGCATGTGCCGCGACAAGGTTTTCTCAAGGCCTAATGTTTCACACCGTCATCTTATATTGTCTTAAATCGACCTTCAAGCTCGTATTTAACTCAGACTTTTCAAGCTCAAATTCAACCGTAATAATGGAGTGTATAAATGTGAATGCCAGCAACGTCAATTCCGGAGAGACCGTTCGAATAACGTTACCCTTGATACCCTTGTCCTCGTAAAAGAGTCTTCAGAGCGACCATTCACAAGTGGGCAATGAAGGGACTCCTGTCTGAATTTCAACTTGGAAACTAACACACCGAACAAACGACTGTGCAGCTAGCGCGGCGGCATGGACCTAAGTGAGGGGTATATTGCATAAAAAATATTTGCGGGGGCATCTTGGATTTTGCGATGTCTTAGGAGGAGGAGGGTGGAGCATCATGCATAAATGGCAAAATGTAAACATTCGTACTACATTCCATGTGGAAACAAATGGTTAAATCCATGCACTCGGTGTGTAGTGTGAGGACTGCAATAATTGTATACCCACTAACTTATGTCTTGGTGGGAGGGGGAGGGCATCTTGCATAATGGCCATTTTTATTTCTATTCTGCTAAGAAAGAATGTATTTATGCCTTAGTTGATTTATGCATTTATCAATATATGCATGCCATAGGTTGCACGTTCCCTACATATTTTATTAAGGTATCGACTGCATTCATCCCTCCATAAACCTGCATCATGCCATGGGCCGTATGTTCAAAGTTAAACAGCATATATAGAGCTGGCAAAAGATTATCAAAAATCAACAAACGGAACCTTCTATGTGCAAAGCTTGTCTTTTTGTAGAGTTACAGCCATAACGTTCGAATAACTATTCATTTATACAATCATCTAATATTGGAATATACGGTTATATTGATTCATTCATGTGGTGATTTTTTGATTGCATAGTAACAATCAAGAGAGGAAGGATGGTAACGAAGATCGTTGACGAAATGAGCGAAAATACAGGCAGCTTCTGGTGGAAAGGAAACAGGGCGCTCGTTTTGGCTGTAGGAAAGGTCGGTAATCATTGTGAGCATGGATGTTACCACAGCCCACGCCCCGCATTTCAAAAGAGAGCAGAAATGAAGAAGGAAGCAGAGGAAGAAATTATAGAACGATAGTAATGAATCAAGGACGATGATGAAGCAGTCATAAAATACTACGATTAAATAAGTAGAAATGGAAAATGTCAATAAAAACGTACGAGAAAAATTCGGAACGATTATAGGACAGTGCACATGGAATAAGGAGGATAAAAATGCATAACTCAAGATTAGTAAGGAATAAGGAGCAATGATAAAAATCATACAGTACCTATGCAAAAGGCGGAATAAAAACAGGATGACGAAATAGTCCGAATAAATGAAGCCGGACCAGAAGGATGAAAAACTACAAGTGTACGAATGAAAATACGCAAGAAAGAATACCCCAAAAAGAATTAGCGAAGAAAACCAAAGGCGAGAATGCTCGAAGGTAGAAGAAACCCAAACGAGTAAATAAAGCCGCACGGGGAAAAAGAAAACCACAAAATGATAGTTGGAGGAGTTCTGATTGGGGTGTAATACCAATGAACAGAACACCTACGCGTTCAAAGTAGATTATTAGGAAAGTACAGCAAAAATGAGACGAAGATTTTATTCATCTAAAGTACCAAGATCGCGTCTTTTTTCACCTTCAATATCGGTGGAGATGCCCCTCAGGATGCCATGAAAAAGAAAACAGAGATAACTAGGAAAGAGCCAAAGTTGATCACAAAAAGAAGTGTGACCGGGTGTATGGGAATTTTCAATGAAGATACCTAGAAAAGAAGAGACCTGGAAATAAAGAGGCTTGGAAAACAGGGAATCTAGGAAACAGGAGAAGGCCGTAAAGATATCCAGAAATTACAACGAAACCATATCCCTTTTCCCTAGCTTTAACTGGGTGTGATGAAATCCATCAATATTCTATATCAACAAAACGCAGTTTTCGATGTTGTAATTACACATAGTTACACTACCTTCCAGTCACCGTTTGTCACTTTACGACTGGGCGATCTGCTGGCAATTCATTCAGACTGCTCACTCCATCAAGCTCACCCAGCCTGATGTCGCCCGGATATAATTCCACCGGAGGAGAAACCGGATCATATCCTCTCGGATACATCACCTGAGTAGGTGAAATACCGGGTTTCTTTACCGGTTCAGCGGGGGCTTCAACTGGTCCTGGTGAATTCTCTGACGGATTATCATTCCGTTTTGCTCGTAGCATGTAAAAGACGGCGCCTCCAATTATTGCAAGCCCTGCAATTCCACCGACTACTCCGCCGACTATGGCTCCAGTAGTAGCTTTATTACTCGTCGAGTGGTTACCCGAGAGCAATGCATCGGATGTCTGCCCATTGTTGGGACCGGTATTGAAGGTCATCAGTCTTGCCAGTTGCGGATCACGGAAACTACCATCGGGCTCGAGCTTTGTTGCACCTCCCTTTTTTCTTGAATGACGTCAGCTCCTACCCAGGGTAAAACATTAGATAGAGAATCAACATACGTTCCACCGATTACGTCAACCACTTTCTGGGGGACTTCATAATCATCATCGGGATTGAATTCATTGACCCACGATCCCGAAGTCATGTCCAGCAAGAAAACATTATGCGCACCATCCTCCTCACATCCCGATTTAGGCGCCCCTCCCCAGCTCATCATATATTTCTTTCCAACTCTTAGACAAGTCGGCTCACGTCTTTCACGTGGTAATTTAATTGAGGTGTTCTGACTGCCACCGGGAAGCTGAATCCAGTCGAATGACGGTATTGATAATACCCATACTGTGTCGGTGGAAGCCATAGCATTATCATCGGTGCCCCCACCGTACATGAAGATTTGGTGCGAGGAATTATCGGGTGCACTGACTACGGCGGTGCAAAACCATGAGCGCGGAGGAGGGAGGGGGTCAGTCTGGGAAGAGTGGAAGTTGAACCACGTGGAGTGCTTAGTACTATAGATAAGGAAATCGGTCATGTTTCTCTATATTCTAGTCAGCACCAGTTGTCAAAATCGGGGGGGCTTGGCAGTCTACCTGGCCAGGATTACTACCACCAAAGTTGATCAAAATCTCATCATCCTTTGTAGTGAGATGAACCAGCTGTCCGTCAGTGTTCTGAGACGGAATGGTAACGTTGGTTAAGGTATCTAATTTGGCATCGTAGATGAGCATCCCATTATGATACCCAGCGCCCCGAAAAGTGTCCCAGGTAAGGTCGGCTGCATCTTTGAAGACGTAGCCCCCAAAATAATACCCCCGTTGTAGACTTGGGATCCAAGCAGACATTTGACTACCTATCTTCAAGAAAGGCGGATCTTGTTGATTCGGGAGTTCAAAGTTCGCGGTAGACTTGACCTGTCCGGCACTCCATAAGTTTGTAGTAGTGTCAAGAGTGAATTTTGAGATCAATGGGTAAGCTTTCGTGATTGCGGAAATGTTATGATCGACAGCATCATGTGAGATTTCGTGCCAACCAAAGAATGAAGCAAGAGTGTCTTGGGCAATTGGCCACAGGGTACCGAAGGTATCTCTCGGAACTGTACCAGTCAGTGGTGTTCGTTTGACAAAGGTGTCGACATCTGAGGCGATATTGAATGGTTTGGAAACATCGATAGTACGGAGATCATTATCTGAAATTTCTGTCAGCGGACGCCAGGATTGCGTAGGAGAAGTTTGCAGAACGCACTCGGGCCACTGTAAGCTTCAAAGCCTGGTTTCCACGACGCAAAACCTCCATAGATGTAAACCTTCTCATTGTAGTTGGAAACTATTGCAGTCAGTAAGATATCCTAAAACATGATTCAAGAGCGTATTCCGACTCACGGGCTGATCCCCTAATCCAGCAAAAGTCGTTGATTTTGTCGGGAGGGCCTTTATTTTGCGCCAGAGCTACCGCACACGCACATACGATTAGTAGAAATGTCCGACAGGTGTCTCGTGCTAGCATTGTAATTCCTTCGCCACACGTATCACCGTGGGATATTTAATGGGTAAACACTTCTATATAATAAGCTGATGTAGCGTGGATCGCCTAGATGTCGATCTCACCCCGGTGGCCTCCTGTCTCCGCTACCCCCATTTTGAATATCTTCCATCTTGATGATTCAGGATAAATCCGTATTGGGCGCCTCAGTTATGTAATTTGTCTCAGGGCTATTTTTGACCTGCCGGATCAAGGAGGAGTCTTTTAAAATAAACCTCATCGCCAGGCAGACACGCCGGGTTCCATACTAGTCACCTTATGCAGAGCATTTGCTCGGGCATTATTAGCCTAATTTTCTTCGTTTCCATATCGCTGTGCAGAAGCTAAATAACTACAGTCGAACCTCTTTATAAGAGTACGTCGGGACCGGAGGGGCGTACTCTTATAATGACGAAACTCTTCGGGACAGGTTGGCTTGGCGCGAGTGATCGCTTGAGACCCGGCGCGCTGGGGGTGGTGTGTACCGCCCCTCAGCCCCAAGGTAGTGCATTAGCGCCACCTTGACACGAGTATACCCTGCTCAGCACCTTCGCCCATACCTCTATCTTAAGAGTATGCTAACAATTTTTCGCATTTCCTTAAGAGTATTCTAGTATCGAGGTTACTCTTATTTCCCATACAAAAATCGTCGGGACCACGGCTATGCACTCTTATGAAGAGGTTATTCTTATAATTGGTACGCTTATAAAAAGGTTCGACTGTAACGGATTCCAAGTATCAAATTCGCGTAGATGTGGATACACCGATGTTGATCTCATCCTGTAACGACCTCAGGCTCCGAGACGTCGATCATTAATTCCCTTCAGGCACTGCGCATGTTGGGATTCTCGCCTCTAATTGGCAATTCGTATTCAAACAGGGTCCACCAGCAGGGCGATGTGCGCATTGAGAGTGGCAGTCGCCGCGCACCGAGCACGAAGTCATGTGATGCGTGCAAAGATGCCGTTACATCCGTTGAGATGCAGCGAGTGAGAGAACTGCTGCCTTGCGCTTCCAGAGCACGATTGAGCCTCAATTGATCTATTGATTTCTTGCAATTCGGAATATGCTTTTATATCATGAGAACAGCCGGAGATATTCCGAAAGCTACGGCAATGCATTTCTATATGGAGGGCAAAAGAATTTTGCCACAGAACCAACACTCCATGGACGTCGCATGCACAACATCCAATAAGTGCGCCTTTCACTACCCATGACCTACACGCCACAAACACTGCTGACTAAACCACAGGCTGTGGCGCTTCATAAGATTGGAAGCGCGCAGCAAGTACATTTGTTATCGAAATGGCACAGAATATTCTCAAGCGCAAATAAAATAATGGCCAAATCGATGATATCGATATTTAAAGCGCACATAACACAGTGGTTAGAAAAAATGAACAGAAAGGTAGTAATGCTACATAAAATTTCGTATAACAGCGCGTATAACAGTAAATAATGATCAGTAAAATGTAGAGATTCCTTTGGGTTCGGGGTTAGCAGTAAGATATTAGAGAATTGGGGGTATTACTGTCTTTACCACTGGCAGCGAAGAAATCAAGGCCGTACTGCTGTGGATATGACTTGAAAAAAAACAATCATGTCACCATCAGTACGGCCCTTGCCTTCACTTTCTCTTTATTTTGTCTTTTCCCTACATATCCTTGCTTAGTATGTCAGTCAGAGTTCGGCACGGTCCGTCCAGGACGGCGGACCGGACGGGACCACGCTGGTGGTCCGGTCCCGTCCTCGACTTTGGACGGACGGCCACTATGTGGTCCGGTCCCGTCCGCAAACTGAAAAAGACCGGACGGGACGGCGGGTGACGGCAGGACCGTGGGTTTCGGGTGAGCTAGTTTGCAGGGGGCGGTTTGGTTTAAGTTTGCCAGAAATTATGGGCCGCAGCAGCGACATCTTCAGCACTGTAGCAGATGAACCCGTCATGCTGCACTTTGGTAAAACTTTTACACCCTACTGCAGGTGCACGCTCCACCCAGAAATAGTTTGACTGCCTATGTTAGTTTGATATTATTTTTGTTTCTTAGTAGAGTACGATCCCGCTATAAATATTTCTTCTATCCTTCGAATTCCATCTTCTATCTTTCCCTCTTCTACCTGCCAGAATTTTCCACTCCTTTCATTGCCGTGTAATTCAAACATCAATAGCAATCACACCATTCCCAGCAAAGCTCATTGCCGTTCTCTACACCTTTTCCGACCAGGAGCAGAACGCCCTGCCTGTCCTCTCAAGAGTCGTTTCCATTCCAGAAGGATGGGGAAGGACGCATTTTAGTGGCGGGAGAAGGAGCATTCTTATGCATCAGTAGAGTTTTTTTTGTTCGTAAGCAATTCCATATAGGTGACTTTAATTCGTGCAATGCATCAGAATTATCTAAGGAAAACACCATGAGCCGTAGTAAAAAAACTGCGGGTTGCGAGTGACCGACGGTGACGCTAGTCGTGGTCACCCACGGTCACCCGCGGTCCGTCCCGTCCATGGTGCCTCCAGGACGGCCGGTCCTGGTCCTACTACAGGACGGGACCGCGAGTGGCGGTCCGGTCCCGTCCATAGCCAGGACGGGACCGGACGGACCGTGCCGAACTCTGATGTCAGTGAAGATTTTTTTAGCTCCTTTAATAGGTGAATGTTGATATGGATGTCACAAAACTTTCAAAAACACATCACACATATAGAATTGGAATTACTCTCGCGTCCAAAAGAATCACACAAAGCATTCTGGATAAAAAAAAACCCCAAATGTAAAACCTAACAAAAAGCTTATGATGCCACGGAGAAAAAAATGATTTCACCGTCAATGAAATTAAAACGCCTCGCATTTCCCTTCCTTCGATCGCCACTAAATCATTCCACTCTGTATATACAGTGAATAAAGAAAGTATTAAATATACATGCAGCAGCCGCTTCTCAAGGCAATCAACCGCGACATTATTCCGTTGCTAAAAGAAGTCCGTTAATTCTATACAGTTTCAATCAGTGCTGTAGTGTTGCTATGGGGGAAAAACTAAGACAGCTCAGAATATCAGCAAGAAGATCCTTTTTCCACTCCAATTTGTCATTTACTATTCTTAGGGCTGTCATGTAAAATCATATCCTGCATCACTCCATTTGTATTTACTCATTGTACCGACTGCCTTAGGCCGCGTTTGGTTCGCCAACGGCCGTTTGGTGCAAACGGTGTCAAAACGGTTGGACCATGGAGCAACCGTTATGATTTTGTGCTGAGAAGGTGTTTGGTTGGGCGACCGTCTGTTGCCACGCAGAGACCCCTGTCGCCCCACCAAACATCTTCAACGCTGCTGCAAATTTTGACCGTGAAGACTTCCTTCCCCAGTGTACAGATCAATTTCCGGTCCCAACAATGCCGCCCAAGAGTACGAAGAGATGCAGCAAACGTGACGCAAATCTAAAAACGTGCTGACAGGCATCCTGAGGACTTCGAGAGCTCGGCGTGGATGGGCATCGAGGATTTCGCGCGTGAAAATGTCTCCAGTGCGAATGGAGGTGCGGACAGGCGTCTTTAAAAGGTAGAAACGTGCGTACAAGGCGAGAATAATGGCGATTTTACGGCGTTTTAGTTGTATTTTTTTGCGTTGTGCGAGGGCTTCTTCCGGAGTCATTTTTTGGGTGGTTGTGTTGCGTCTTGTCAGTTGCAAACGGTTGCAAACGGTGCTGGCGAGGTCCTTTTGCAACCGTTTGCAACCGTTTGGGACTCGAAAATGAAACGGTTGGTGTCAAACCAAACACCCCCGACCGTTTGCAAAACGGTCAAACTCTTGCAAACGGTCATTTTACTAGTAGATCGTAACGGCCGTTGGCGAACCAAACGCGGCCTTATCTACGCTCATGGAACATTCTGTTCTATCTAAATCACCACTTTCTCAACAGCCACTGCAGAATCGTCCATCAAATGTGGTTTATGAGAACTGTTTTATCTGCGCTTTATAGTCTTGATATCGTTTACTTAACCACTGTCTGATCTGCGCTTAACAATATTTTGTGCCATTTGGATAATAACTATGTATATGTAATGCGCGTTTCCTTGGTTTGGTCAGTGGTCTGGTATGGTTGGGGCAACGGCGTCCGTGGCTGTTGGGTGGTGTGTATTAGAAAGTGCAGTTGTTGGATGTAGTGGAGGACTTCCCATCGCTCTATTGGGGGTGGATAGAACAACCTCAACTTCATCTATTCGATAGCAATAGAAAATCTGAATAGGCAGGGGGGTAGGGACCCCCCTGTCTATCCTGGTGCTCTATTCGCATTCTATAGAAAATATTTTTTTGTGGTGAAATGGACTCTCACGTCCGTTGCTATAGAGCGATGGGAAGTCCTCCAGTACATGCGACATACATCTGGTGTTGGTTCGGTGGAAAAATTCTTTCGGCCCTCCATATACAAATGCATTGCCATAGGCGTGAAGAGATTGGGCGTTCGTTACTCAACCACAAAAAACTCCTTGTCAACTTGCAGGATAAACACGGGTGGATGGCACTGATGTATGCATGCGCGCGTGATCTGGATTCAGTTGTAGCGAAACTGTTTGCGCGCCATGACATTGATACTCAATTGAAATTTGACATTGAGTACACTGCATACGATTATTGCTTCAGGTATATATCTGCTGGTCTACGAAATCGCCTTAGGTCACGTGGGTGAAGAGGCTGGTTGTGCCATGAGCAGTGGTCGTATTTGTACTTCGAAAGAACGACGATCTGCATTCCCTGGATGGAGTCATTTGGTGGCTGTAAAATAAACTGCTCTTGAAAGCAAAATAACTGGCGAGATATTTTGCAAGTCCATTGAGTCATCATCTCCTGGTACAACAACAAACTTGCATCCCGTGCTCCTGTTTCATTTTCTTCTGCCATTGCACGCTGCAGTAATTCAGCACTTTTTCGACACCTTAATGACGTCTCGCGGTGTGCTCGCGGGTGCAAGGGAAGCGAAGGAGAGAATAGGCGGCCGAGAGCGCTACTGTTATAATCCTTCATCTGTGCACACCTGCTGATGAAGTACGGCGATACTTTGGTATTGAGAAAAAACTTCCGTTACGTCGCAGTATCCGTGTACGACTGGGGAGCGGGCGCTTGCGCCTAATGGATAACCCTTCCGTTTTTATCAAGACAGGCTCGTAGAATATGAATAGTGAGTTTTTTCCGGAAAATGAATGCCATTCATTCGTTTTTCACCCTTCTGAAAGATGTAGTATTGTAGCTCCAGTAGTCTTTTCGGGTGTATATTCAGATGTCACGCTGGTCACTAGTTTGCCCAACCTTATGGTGGGAGCAGGAATGGCTCTTTTTCACTCTATGCTTCAGCATAATTGTTGCGTGTCCAATTCAATTCCCATTTCACTCTTATTCCTTCACCTATCGCGATTCCTGTAGTTTTAGTGATGTTGTGCTATGACATCACATTCGAAATGGTAAACTTTGTCAGTAGGATGCCTTAACAGTCGCCGGACTGTAGTGAAGCGTCAATCATCTGCGCCACTCTATTCCGCAGCGTGTGTAACGAAATCGCGCTACGCGGTAACCAGGGAATAAGCGCGGGCTGTAGCTAAACAACCGAAAAAATAGAAGAATTCGCAACTATGATGTTTCTCGACAGATGACAACAGAAATGGTGTTCATGAGTATTAACTTCCGTCAATCTTTTCGAGGAACTTGGATACGCTTGCTGCGGTTCCCTAGAATTTGTCCTCCTTTCAATCTTTGCTACTCGTGTAAATTCTGACACGGCAATTTTTGATTTCGATCCCGATCCTGCTGCTACCCTCGATATGATGATTCTTAATCGACCATGGATTCTCTTATTGTGTTGATGGATAAATAGTCTTCTAATGACACCGCTTAAGGGAGGAGTAACACAGGAAGTTAAATCAACAGCGATGGTAACCATCGTGATAAAAAAACAGGATATTGTCTCGACGCAGCCATTTCTGACGTGTCTTTGAGATACAAAGACAGTGCTATATGGTTTATCTCGCTGATTTGTACAGAAGGGTACAACATACGCGAAAAGGGTATTCGAGTGACATGGTATGTTCTTGATGACCGCAACTTCGTCCCATAGTGCGTCACTCGGTTGTAGCTCAGATACTTCAATTTTTTGAAACGGCCAAAATCTTCAAGGTTTAGTCATGGATAGTAATTCTTGGCCACGGTTAGCGTATGATGCTATATTACTGATAACTGCGTCAAGGAGCAGGCGTCTAAGCCGCGGTTACTATGTATGATTGAAGATCCCCGTGCTAGATATTGTTCATGAAGGAAGGTGACATCAAGAATGGAGAGAGCTGGATAGGTATGTGTACCATATTGTTTACAGCCTGGCGTGGCGTGAGGCTGGGAGCATTAAAACCTCGTCCTGAACGACAGAACTCCATCTCTGTATACTGCCCACCAAGATGAAACTTAGATGCGTAGATATGAAATGAATGGGGTGTGATAGCATAGTCATTCCAAGGCCAACCAGGTGTTTGTGGTGCGGGGGAGAAGTAAGAGAGCGTTTTTCTCTTTGTTGAGGTAAAAGAAAACTGTAAGTCCAGGATGAAAGTGTAAATATCAATTGCTGATGAAGTGGGGCGGGGCCAATGAATGTATCACCCGGCGTTGCAAATAAACGGCCAATTACTTGAAAAGCCTAGGAGTAATGGTACTTTCTCAGTTTCTCCTAGACGTCTTCATGAACTGACTTATTTTCTTGATTGTGCACTGTGATTATTAATAACCCACTACACTATCTGCAACACATCGTTCAAACGAATATTTTGTTTCCTGGTCATCGCAAAACGTTTACGAAAAAGTGTGTGGGGGAGAAGGTTTTCGGAAGGCAGAGGGTACTGTATCGTCCTCTTCCTATTGTTCCCTCTGGCGATTCCACACCTTCCGGGTATCTGCCACTGGGGTCTCAGTTTCAATATCTACCGGAACATGGACACTCCTCTTGCTGAAGCGAGACATGTTCGCATCGAGGCAGCGCTCAACCGCTTCCGGAGATCAGTGCAACCTCGGGTTTTGGACCAATGCAGATGATCTAGCGGCTCCTGTGGTCGACTTTACCATGTGATTAAAAATACAAAATATTGAAGCTGAAATACGAAATTCCCAAGTACTTCGGCTGCCATTATTAACATCGAGAGTTTTCATTTTAATCGTGTCTTCATTCGCGTGTGCTCTTCTTGCACGCGTAATTCCATTTTCGTGTACTTCCAGGGGCGTTCACTTTGTCGATTGTTTTTTGGTTTTTTTTTTTTTTTTTGATTATTACATCTGAACTTCTGCAGTTAATTACGCTGTGATTATTCGAATATCGAGATTTTCCGCCACCATTCGCGCATGCTTTTCGTCCCACTTCTCAAGACAATAAACCGTGACATCATTGCCTTGCATAAATGGATAAACATTTATTATGTTTATGAGGTTGCTAGGTACTGAAAGAGCAGCGGCGTTTTTATCGGGTTAATACCAGGACAGCTCAGATTCCCAGCATGAGAATAGTTTTTTGCACCCTCATTATGTACTATCAAAACTCATTTTGTCCATGAAATCGGACAAGGGGATAGGTACTGCAAGAGCAGCGGTGTTTTTATCGGCTAAATACAAGGACAGCTCAGATTCCCCGTATGAGAATAGTTTTTTGCACCCTGATTATGTAATATCCTTAGAGCTGTAATGTACGATCCTATTTTGCATCACTACATTTGTATTCATTTATTGTACCAACGGTTTCATTTGCACTGATAGAATATTCCTGTCGGTCCCAATGACCGCTATCTAATTAGGCAGTGTAGGACCGTATATCTTCATTTTTTCTGATTACGGTTCTTTTATTTGCGCTTCAGAATATCCTACACCATCAAACCGACCACAGTGGAATACATGCCGGATATTTCATATTGGGCACCACTGTCGTGGTTGATGAGCAGTGTTTGTAGCTGGTGGACGGTCTGTCGTCAAAAGTGCGCTTGTTATACTCTAGCAGTGCGACATACGTATGGTCTTGGTTCGGTGGCACAATTCTTTTGGCCCTCCATGTACAAATGCATTGCCGTCACTCCTTCGGGATCTTTTCTCCACATCGATACGTTGAGATATGTTCTCGCAATGCTAATGATACCCCTTGATTGTTGGAGAGCGTGGATTTGTTGCCCGTCTTTCGAGGCAATGTATTTACAGGCAAGACTTTCATTCCACATACTGTCGGTTTCGGCCGTGTATATTTTCCTTCCTGCATTTTGAACGTTTCCATCATTTTGCGTGGAAAGGGTGCAGCTGCTTAGGTTGTTTGGTTGTCAGCAGTAGCCACTCTCCAGTCTCATTGCCTCGCAGTGGCACCCAGTTGTGAAGTGAAATTCGTAATTGTACAAGTATCCTTTTTATCAAATAAATACGAACAATCAAATGAATAAGATAAATATACAATCTAAATTACGTGAGAACGTTACATCTTTCCCAACTGCGTTTCGCTGCTTGAAGACCCACGAAGACTCACATACACGACTTTCGCGGATACTCTACATGTCCACAGTCAACCCTCGCAGCCACCTCGCTTCGACCCTACACGTAGAATCACAGTCCCATATTCTCCAAATGAATCAAAAAATAACACGAATCACAAATAAATACTCAAAATAAATATTAAAATAAATAATCCAAAACATCAAATCATCTCATACATAAATACATAAATGCATAAATGCATTTATCCATTGCACGTTCGCTACATGTTGCAAGGTGTCGAGTGCATTCATTCCTCCATCAACCTCCATCATGTGTGCAAAACGAAAGACACGGAATCTTCCGTGTGCAGACCTGCGAGGATTGTAGCCTGATAACCATGTAGTTAGAATGAGCCTATTTGTGTAATCAGATGGCACAGGTTATTTTTGTTTGTTTGTTCGGGGTGGAGTTGTTTATTGAGTCGGGGCAATCTGGGGGAAGGAGGGAGGAAGAGAAGAGCGGATGATGGGAGATTACAAATGAAGATGACGGAATTGACAAAAGTAAAGAGAATAGTACGAATAGATAAAGAGGGATTCGAAAAGATAATGAAGAGTATTGGTAGATAAAGCGATGAGAAGGAGTAAGATAATAAAGGATTACGAGGCAATGCGAAAGAGAATTGGACAGTGCGTGTGAATAAGGAAGAATGGAAAAACAATCACAAAACACTACGAGCGAAGAAGCAGGAATGGGAGGAAAGAATAAAAGAGTGCGAAGGAATGAATGGAGGAGAAATGGTGATGAAGATATGGCAGTCAACATCACTAAGGCAGGATAGAAAACCAACCATAAACCACTACGGACGAAGAAGTAGGAATAGCAAAGCAGAGGCAGGATAATAGGAAAGTAAACATGAATAGACAGACAAGAAAAGGAACCATACAACTACGGATGAAATAGAAGGAATCGGAAGAATAATGAGATGATTCGAGGAACGAAGAAAGGGTGATAAAACAACTACATCGGAAAGAAAGAGGGAATACCAAAAGTGAAAAGCACTCACAATAAGTATGAGGGAATAGAGATAACCGAATCAAGAGTGGTAGAAGAGCAAGCTGAAAACGAGGAGAGATTACCAGAAGGGATCAGTGATCAAGTAAGCAAGAAGAAATTGAAGAGATCAAGAGAGAGAGAGGAAGTCACACAGTTAATCAGGGACGATGAGAGGGATAATAAAACAGTACAACTGAAAAATTGGGAATTGGAAACGACAGTTAACGAGTACGGAAGGAATGGGAATGATGATAGGAGAAATATATAGTTTGTTAATATATAGTTTATTTTTTTATATAGTTTGTTGATATATAGTTTGTTATTATACAGTTTGTGAATATATAGTTTGTTAATATATAGTTTGTTGATTAAATTCATTCGATATTTACAGCGTATTTCTGCATTTTAGTCCAGAAGCATAGTGTAAAATTCGTGCCATGGAGGCTCTGGTGTGGCGATGAGGCCGGGTGACGTTGCCGTGAAGCCGAGTGACCCCACATGAACCGTGATACAGAAACCACCTTCCGCCATCCCACCATCCTTTTGCCAACATTGCAAAGCAACAAATCAAAGAAATACAGCCAGCATTGCAGCAAAAAGAGCCCACGGCTGGAATTGAACCAGCGTCCTTCTCAAAGCTTAACATGACGTTTCGTGCCATCAGTCGGCAGTACTGAGCCTGTCACAAGTGAGATATGATACCACTACACCACGCGGGCACCTGGTTAACCATACATGTCAGAACTAATACTTATGCCCGTCCAAAACAAGGAAAAAAAGCACGTGAAACGATTTACCCTCCCATATGCAGCTCATCTTGCCCATTACCTCCACTTTCAGCGTGCACAATCTGTCACATCCATCACCATGTACTCCCGGAATCACGCAACACCATCACGACAATTTTATGTTGCTTTACATATATTCAACATCCCAATCAAAAATCTGTTTAATAATGAATTTATAAAAACAAAATTCATACAACTCGAGAAAAGAAAAAGAAAACCAGAAATAAAGGAGGAAATAAATGAATAAAAAATACAGCACGGGAAGAATATTTTCCGTATGCGACCGTCACTGCACGCAAGAAATCACAAGACAAACTACAATTGCCTCAACATCAGTATCGCAAGGCACGATAAGAAAAACGAATATTTCACCCAACAAGGGTAATCATTCACTACAAATACTATCCGTCACTGAAGAACAAAACCCATCTGCTGCACAAACAGACTGCCGGGACAAACTGCAATCGCTTCAACAGGAGTCTGTCAATGTACCGTGACAGAAATTGACACTTCACCTGATAAAGATAATTATTCAACCCAAATATGTTTAGTTTTAATCCATTTATACCACCCCGCCGAAAAAACAAGCAGAATATCATCACTGCGACCTCTTCACCAGGAAGAATGACATAAAAGACACTCCAAATACATCCTATCACAATTACATCTCGCCTTTCCCACTGTTTCCGAAGCCAGTCTTGTGGAGGAATATTCACCGAGCGCCCGAGTGACGTCACATGACTAACCCCTGTTCCAGCGAGCCTCGATCTATGCCCGTCTTTCGGGGCAATGTATTTACAGGCAAGACTTTCATTACATATACTGTCTGTTGTATTCGTGTAGATCTTCCTCTTTGTATTTTAAACATTTCCATTATTTAGCGTGCGATAGGTATACAGTGGCGGAAACCTGACTACTCCTCGGCTTCATCGCCTCACCGCACCATACACCGTTCGTCGCCAGTCGCGAGTTATCAACGCAGAATCCACAATTGTATAATCATGGTTCCCAGAAAACAGATGAAAGAATGCAAATGAATAAGATAAATATACAATCTAAATCACGTGGGAACGTTACATATTTTCTAACTGCGTTTCGCTGCTTGGAGACTCACCAAGTGTCACGTATTGGACCGCCACAGTTAGTCTACATTCTGATTATCCGCTTGGATAGCATGCGTTTTCTTTCCGTTAGTAATACTACGCCCTCCGTCTCTTTGATTTGAACATTCCCAACCTTTGACACTCTCATCTCCACTTGTCCGTCTCTCCTCTTCTCTGACTTCACCCTCAACTTTGTATTGTACTCTTCTCTGACTTCCCCCCGTCATCACGATCCTTCTCCTGTGCCTGTATCCATTCTGCGGTGTCAATCTTGGTAGTAGAGATCATGGTAGTAAAGGGCATTGGTTCCAACGGAAGAGTATAGATAGTATCCACCTGGAGTGGAGCGGGCTTGTCAATTGTCAGTTCCCAGTGCTTCTGGTCTGCTTCATTCTGTTAGTCTGTATTTTTGTAGCCTTCTTCTATCAATCTAGAAGCTGGATTTCAACACTCATCACGTTGTGTCTGCTGTTACATTTATTGTTGTCCACATTCCCACTGACAACAATTCCCACTGACAACAATTCCCACTGACAACAATTCCTACTAACAACAATTCCCACTGACAACAATTCTCTCTGACATGCATTCTCTTTGATATGACTTCCCTCTGGCAAATACTTCCCTCTAACATAAAGTCCCTCTGGCATGAATTCCCTGTAGCATAGATTCCTTCTCGCATAAATTCCCTCTTGCATAAATTCCCTCTTGCATAAATTCCCTGGAGCATAAATTCCCTGGAGCATAAATTCCCTCTAGCATAGAATCCCTCTTGCATAAATTCCCTCTTGCATAAAGTCCCTCGAGCATAAATTCCCTCTAGCATAAATTCCCTCTGGCATAAATCGTAAATCAGAAAACCTCGCCAATTCCACGGTTCGAACACAAGACCTGTGAGTCTATAGGGTTAGTTCAGGACGGCTGTATTTGGAAACCTACAATATCAATATACCATTCTCACATCAGCCATTATGGCTTATTTCAACCCATGATTTGTGGTATATGACCTGCGGTGACAATGCAGAGGGGTCGCTTCTTGAATAAATGTCGCCCGATATTTGACAAAAGTTGTGTGAGAACAGGACACGGAGGTTCAATAATCAAACCCGAGTGACTTCACATGACTAACCCCTGTTCCAGCGAGCCTCGATCTATGCCCGTCTTTCGAGGCAATGTATTTACAGGCAAGACTTTCATTCCACATACTGTCGGTTTCGGCCGTGTATATTTTCCTTCCTGCATTTTGAACGTTTCCATCATTTTGCGTGGAAAAGGTGCAGCTGCTTAGGTTGTTTGGTTGTCAGCAGTAGCCACTCTCCAGTCTCATTGCCTCGCAGTGGCACCCAGTTGTGAAGTGAAATTCGTAATTGTACAAGTATCCTTTTTATCAAATAAATACGAACAATCAAATGAATAAGATAAATATACAATCTAAATTACGTGAGAACGTTACATCTTTCCCAACTGCGTTTCGCTGCTTGAAGACCCACGAAGACTCACATACACGACTTTCGCGGATACTCTACATGTCCACAGTCAACCCTCGCAGCCACCTCGCTTCGACCCTACACGTAGAATCACAGTCCCATATTCTCCAAATGAATCAAAAAATAACACGAATCACAAATAAATACTCAAAATAAATATTAAAATAAATAATCCAAAACATCAAATCATCTCATACATAAATACATAAATGCATAAATGCATTTATCCATTGCACGTTCGCTACATGTTGCAAGGTGTCGAGTGCATTCATTCCTCCATCAACCTCCATCATGTGTGCAAAACGAAAGACACGGAATCTTCCGTGTGCAGACCTGCGAGGATTGTAGCCTGATAACCATGTAGTTAGAATGAGCCTATTTGTGTGATCAGATGGCACAGCTTATTTTTATTTGTTTATTCAGGGTGGAGTTGTTTATGGAATCGTGGCAATTTGGGGGAAGGAGGGGGGAAGAGAAGAGCGGATGATGGGAGATTACAAATGAAGGAGGCGGAATTGGCAAAAGTTAAGAGAATAGTACGAACAGATAAAGAGGGATGTGGAAAGATAATGAAGAGTATTGGTGAATAAAGCGATGAGAA
Source organism: Pyronema omphalodes (assembly GCA_024516155.1). Classification (NCBI taxonomy): domain Eukaryota; kingdom Fungi; phylum Ascomycota; class Pezizomycetes; order Pezizales; family Pyronemataceae; genus Pyronema; species Pyronema omphalodes. The sequence goes on from JAJJXM010000014.1 coordinate 914,976, forward strand.
GGAGTAAGATAATAAAGGATTACGAGGCAATGCGAAGGAGAATTGGACAGTGCATGTGAATAAGGAAGAATGGAAAAACAATCACAAAACACTACGAACGAAGAAGCAGGAATGGGAGGAAAGAATAAAACAGTGCGAAGGAATGAATAGAGGAGAAATGGTGATGAAGATATGGCAGTCAACGTCACTAAGGCAGGATAGAAAACCAACCATAAACCACTACGGACGAAGAAGTAGGAATAGCAAAGCAGAGGCAGGATAATAGGCAAGTAAACATGAATAGACAGACAAGAAAAGGAACCATACAACTACGGATGAAATAGAAGGAATCGGAAGAATAATGAGATGATTCGAGGAACGAAGAAAGGGTGATAAAACAACTACATCGGAAAGAAAGAGGGAATACCAAAAGTGAAAAGCACTCACAATAAGTATGAGGGAATAGAGATAACCGAATCAAGAGTGGTAGAAGAGCAAGCTGAAAACGAGGAGAGATTACCAGAAGGGATCAGTGATCAAGTAAGCAAGAAGAAATTGAAGAGATCAAGAGAGAGAGAGGAAGTCACACAGTTAATCAGGGACGATGAGAGGGATAATAAAACAGTACAACTGAAAAATTGGGAATTGGAAACGACAGTTAACGAGTACGGAAGGAATGGGAATGATGATAGGAGAAATATATAGTTTGTTAATATATAGTTTATTTTTTTATATAGTTTGTTGATATATAGTTTGTTATTATACAGTTTGTGAATATATAGTTTGTTAATATATAGTTTGTTGATTAAATTCATTCGATATTTACAGCGTATTTCTGCATTTTAGTCCAGAAGCATAGTGTAAAATTCGTGCCATGGAGGCTCTGGTGTGGCGATGAGGCCGGGTGACGTTGCCGTGAAGCCGAGTGACCCCACATGAACCGTGATACAGAAACCACCTTCCGCCATCCCACCATCCTTTTGCCAACATTGCAAAGCAACAAATCAAAGAAATACAGCCAGCATTGCAGCAAAAAGAGCCCACGGCTGGAATTGAACCAGCGTCCTTCTCAAAGCTTAACATGACGTTTCGTGCCATCAGTCGGCAGTACTGAGCCTGTCACAAGTGAGATATGATACCACTACACCACGCGGGCACCTGGTTAACCATACATGTCAGAACTAATACTTATGCCCGTCCAAAACAAGGAAAAAAAGCACGTGAAACGATTTACCCTCCCATATGCAGCTCATCTTGCCCATTACCTCCACTTTCAGCGTGCACAATCTGTCACATCCATCACCATGTACTCCCGGAATCACGCAACACCATCACGACAATTTTATGTTGCTTTACATATATTCAACATCCCAATCAAAAATCTGTTTAATAATGAATTTATAAAAACAAAATTCATACAACTCGAGAAAAGAAAAAGAAAACCAGAAATAAAGGAGGAAATAAATGAATAAAAAATACAGCACGGGAAGAATATTTTCCGTATGCGACCGTCACTGCACGCAAGAAATCACAAGACAAACTACAATTGCCTCAACATCAGTATCGCAAGGCACGATAAGAAAAACGAATATTTCACCCAACAAGGGTAATCATTCACTACAAATACTATCCGTCACTGAAGAACAAAACCCATCTGCTGCACAAACAGACTGCCGGGACAAACTGCAATCGCTTCAACAGGAGTCTGTCAATGTACCGTGACAGAAATTGACACTTCACCTGATAAAGATAATTATTCAACCCAAATATGTTTAGTTTTAATCCATTTATACCACCCCGCCGAAAAAACAAGCAGAATATCATCACTGCGACCTCTTCACCAGGAAGAATGACATAAAAGACACTCCAAATACATCCTATCACAATTACATCTCGCCTTTCCCACTGTTTCCGAAGCCAGTCTTGTGGAGGAATATTCACCGAGCGCCCGAGTGACGTCACATGACTAACCCCTGTTCCAGCGAGCCTCGATCTATGCCCGTCTTTCGGGGCAATGTATTTACAGGCAAGACTTTCATTACATATACTGTCTGTTGTATTCGTGTAGATCTTCCTCTTTGTATTTTAAACATTTCCATTATTTAGCGTGCGATAGGTATACAGTGGCGGAAACCTGACTACTCCTCGGCTTCATCGCCTCACCGCACCATACACCGTTCGTCGCCAGTCGCGAGTTATCAACGCAGAATCCACAATTGTATAATCATGGTTCCCAGAAAACAGATGAAAGAATGCAAATGAATAAGATAAATATACAATCTAAATCACGTGGGAACGTTACATATTTTCTAACTGCGTTTCGCTGCTTGGAGACTCACCAAGTGTCACGTATTGGACCGCCACAGTTAGTCTACATTCTCATTATCCGCTTGGATAGCATGCGTTTTCTTTCCGTTAGTAATACTACGCCCTCCGTCTCTTTGATTTGAACATTCCCAACCTTTGACACTCTCATCTCCACTTGTCCGTCTCTCCTCTTCTCTGACTTCACCCTCAACTTTGTATTGTACTCTTCTCTGACTTCCCCCCGTCATCACGATCCTTCTCCTGTGCCTGTATCCATTCTGCGGTGTCAATCTTGGTAGTAGAGATCATGGTAGTAAAGGGCATTGGTTCCAACGGAAGAGTATAGATAGTATCCACCTGGAGTGGAGCGGGCTTGTCAATTGTCAGTTCCCAGTGCTTCTGGTCTGCTTCATTCTGTTAGTCTGTATTTTTGTAGCCTTCTTCTATCAATCTAGAAGCTGGATTTCAACACTCATCACGTTGTGTCTGCTGTTACATTTATTGTTGTCCACATTCCCACTGACAACAATTCCCACTGACAACAATTCCTACTAACAACAATTCCCACTGACAACAATTCTCTCTGACATGCATTCTCTTTGATATGGCTTCCCTCTGGCAAATACTTCCCTCTAACATAAAGTCCCTCTGGCATGAATTCCCTCTAGCATAGATTCCTTCTCGCATAAATTCCCTCTTGCATAAATTCCCTCTTGCATAAATTCCGTCTTGCATAAATTCCCTCTTGCATAAATTCCCTCTTGCATAAATTCCCTCTTGCATAAATTTCCTCTTGCATAAATTTCCTCTAGCATAGAATCCCTCTGGCATAGATCCCTTCTCCCATGAATTCCCTCTCCCATAAATTCCCTCTCCCATAAATTCCCTCTTGCATAAATTCCCTCTAGCATAAATTCCCTCTGGCATAAATCATAAATCAGAAAACCTCGCCGATTCCACGGTTCGAACACAAGACCTGTGAATCTATAGGGTTAGTTCAGGACGGCTGTATTTGGAAACCTACAATATCAATATACCATTCTCACATCAGCCATTATGGCTTATTTCAACCCATGATTTGTGGTATATGACCTGCGGTGACAATGCAGAGGGGTCGCTTCTTGAATAAATGTCGCCCGATATTTGACAAAAGTTGTGTGAGAACAGGACACGGAGGTTCAATAATCAAACCCGAGTGACGTCACATGACTAACCCCTGTTCCAGCGAGCCTCGATCTATGCCCGTCTTTCGAGGCAATGTATTTACAGGCAAGACTTTCATTCCACATACTGTCGGTTTCGGCCGTGTATATTTTCCTTCCTGCATTTTGAACGTTTCCATCATTTTGCGTGGAAAGGGTGCAGCTGCTTAGGTTGTTTGGTTGTCAGCAGTAGCCACTCTCCAGTCTCATTGCCTCGCAGTGGCACCCAGTTGTGAAGTGAAATTCGTAATTGTACAAGTATCCTTTTTATCAAATAAATACGAACAATCAAATGAATAAGATAAATATACAATCTAAATTACGTGAGAACGTTACATCTTTCCCAACTGCGTTTCGCTGCTTGAAGACCCACGAAGACTCACATACACGACTTTCGCGGATACTCTACATGTCCACAGTCAACCCTCGCAGCCACCTCGCTTCGACCCTACACGTAGAATCACAGTCCCATATTCTCCAAATGAATCAAAAAATAACACGAATCACAAATAAATACTCAAAATAAATATTAAAATAAATAATCCAAAACATCAAATCATCTCATACATAAATACATAAATGCATAAATGCATTTATCCATTGCACGTTCGCTACATGTTGCAAGGTGTCGAGTGCATTCATTCCTCCATCAACCTCCATCATGTGTGCAAAACGAAAGACACGGAATCTTCCGTGTGCAGACCTGCGAGGATTGTAGCCTGATAACCATGTAGTTAGAATGAGCCTATTTGTGTAATCAGATGCCACAGCTTATTTTTATTTGTTTGGAGGGGTCGTCTAGGGAATCATAGGTGGTCAAGTTTTCAGACAACGGAGTATGACCACCATACCCTGTACCCAATCTACGATGCTGTAGATTGATTTATTCTTGGTGTCCCTCTGGATTGCCTCTCAGATAGCGGTTTCCGGTTCACACACACGAAATGATATTATCGTCTTGTGACAGCTGCGACGCCTTCTTCCTCCACATTTATCTTCCATATCATCGTCAACGTTCCCTTCGGGTATCCTCAGCTATAGCATTCTTTCCTGAGCAGATGTCACAGCAGTGTTTACAAAGCTGACTTGATCTCGTCCCCAGCGCCTCTAATTACAACATTTTTCGCTATCAAACCCGGTTTTATGGGCCATTTTTATTCTCCGTCACGTCAGCAACTACAGGTGTCTGCGGCAATAGTAGTCCCTTTTCGTTCTAGTTCCCAATCTCCTCCACCATACCCTTTTGCATCATATTTCTGTCCTACCGACTATCACTCCGCAAGTTCCTACCCGAGTTCACGTGACGTCCGCCATATTTCGGCTTGACGCCTCCTCATCTACCAACTCCGACCATAAAATATCAAGAAACAGTCACTTGATTCCGAAAATCGCGGCTTGCCGATAATTACGACTGCAATCGACCCTGACATCAAATTGATCGGAAATGAAGATTATAGAGCCAAAAGTTTCGAATCTCAGTCACGAAAGTATGCACCTTCCGTGCATTCTCATTCAGGAGTCAACGACACCCAGATGTTGGCTGCATGTTACGTGCACCATTCATTGATAACCAGCAAATGTCATACTCTCAGCTATTTGTCGATGGGAAGATACATTACTCATTTCAACTGATTGACACAAGGCAACATCATTCTGAATCTGAATGGAACTCAAGACGTCACCATTGTGGCTAGCGTGAAGGAGTATCCGTAAGGTCGAAACGCAGCTTGGTCATGATCAATCACTAGGGAAGGTAGCAGTGAGATCCAGAGTTCGGCACGGTCCGTCCGGTCCCGTCCTGGCCAAGGACGGGACCGGACCGCCACTCGCGGTCCCGTCCTGTAGTAGGACCAGGACCGGCCGTCCTGGAGGCACCATGGACGGGACGGACCGCGGGTGACCGTGGGTGACCACGACTAGCGTCACTGCCGGTCACTCGCAACCCGCAATTTTTTTTACTACGGCTCATGGTGTTTTCCTTAGATAATTCTAATGCATCGCACGAGTTAAAGTCACCTATATGAAATTACTTGCAAACAAAAAAAAACTATACTGATGCATAAGAAAGCTCCTGCCCCCTACACTACACTGCATCCTTCCCCCGGCACATTGAACTACAATACCTTTATTGAGCTGAGTAGGCCCCGTTGGTGTAAAGAGATCACTGTTAAGTGTCGACAAAGCAGAAGAGATCGTGCTTTCTCCATCCAGTAAATCCTTCTCAAATGAGATGGACTCCGGAGAGGACAGGCAAGGTGTTCCACTCCTGGTCGGAACAGGGGTTGATGACGATGATGAGGACATGTTAATATTTCTACGGTGTTCTATATCGAGTGATAGCTGTGGATGTTCGACTTATACGGCAATGAAAGAACTGGAAAATTCTTGCAGGTAGAAGATAGAATAGTAGAAGATAAAACGAGAAGGACAGAAGAAATACTTATAGCGTAATCGTACTTTACTAAGAAAAAATAATAACATCAAGCTACCATAAGCAGTCAAACTATTGCTGGGTGGAGCGTGCACCTGCAGTGGGGTGCAGAAGTTTTAATCAAGTGCAGCATGAAGGGTTCATACTGAAGTGCTGAAAACGTCACTGCTGCGGTCCATAATATCTGGCAAACTTGAAGCAAACGGCCCCCTGCACACTAGCGCACCCAAAGACCACGGTCCTGCCGTCACCCGCCGTCCCGTCCGGTCTTTTGAGTTTGCGGACGGGACCGGACTACCTAGTGGCCGTCCGTCCAAAGTCGAGGACGGGACCGGACCACCAGCGTGGTCCCGTCCGGTCCGCCGTCCTGGACGGACCGTGCCGAACTCTGGTGAGATCTCCGTGCCGACGGCTTATCCTCAGTTCTGCGCTCGGCGTGTGAAGATTCATCCCCGGCATAATCGGTGTATGAACGGGAGATATTGCTGATACCTTGAGTGTAAGCGTGCTGGTGTTGCTTCTGAAAGATGGTCATCGGCTCCGTGTTCTGCCTGATGTGTAGTGATTATTCATGATGCAGTACGGGCAATTTAGACATATTACTTACCGTTCAACGATTCTAAGATTGTCATGCAGAACATTAGTAAAGTCTCTACCAATATATTCCACGTCGTCTATCATTAATTCGGTGCGTAATTGATTTGTGTTGCCTCATTTTATGTGGTTGATACGGGATCGGTATTTCACCGCTCCATCGTGCTGTTTTGGTATTATGGGCCTGTTGTCGCTTCAACCTTAGACCTGATCATCTGATTTCAGGACTCCCGTCCCATTTATGGTCCACGAAGACGTACGTACTGTTACGCGGCTCCGCGTGAATCGTATTTACGACCGCATCATGGATGGACATCTGCCAGACTACGGCGTTACTGTACAGGTTACAAGAATTGCATCGACAGCTGTTATATCATCGTCCAATCGCCCAGAGAAGGATCACAAGAACATAATATCGCCGACAAGCATATCGTGAACTCGAACATACTGCGGCCACACTGCGGCGCTTCAGGGAGGCCTATGGAGGAGTGTTTCCGGAGGTAATCCGGTTGTGACTTGAACGGGGACACTAAAATGGCTTCTACTGCGTCAGAACTGACTGTAGCTAGTAGTATCTCAAGATAGACCATTACAAAGCCATGGGTTGTTGACGGAATACAGGAAATGGAACATGGAGTTTTGCAGATGACGAGTGTGGGCGTCATTTATCGCAGTTGTGGTATAGCGTACGACGACTACAGATGGAGGAGGATGCACAGCACGTTCTGCCAATACGATGGAATGGCCAATACGATTACTGTTTACATGTCGGAGGACATACCGAAACAATGATTCCGCCAATGAAGACGTTCGTCAGCCTCCGTGATAAACCACGCAATATGATAACGTAATTCTTGACCGAACTTTTGTATGAATCCCCGCCACGTAACAACCAGAACGTATCCATTAAGAATCACCGAGACAAATGAGAAACGTTGCACGAGATTGCGTAATAATGTACCGTCATCGACCTTGTTTTGACACTAAAGAGGAAAGAAGATCATGAATCATGGGGACACGTATATTCCACGTATTGCTCCTGCCACTGCACGTCGGCAGTGGGCAAGGCATCCTCCCGTACAGGATCTAAAGTAAGAACGAAGTAATGACGTAGTACGGTAGGCCGTCTGACAAGCCATGTCCGTGACGTGTATGAGAACGTCATCGGAAATGATGAATTTACGCCTAACTAGGTGTCACGGCTCGAGAATTATTACCTTCCCCCTCCTCGTCATTCATTCACCTATTATCATTCGCTTCAGCACTCGTTTGTTTATTTATTTCTATTATCCTTCGGTCTTCGATCATCACTCGTCACTCGCCTGGGTTAGGGTTGCGCTCAATTCCCAAATTGTCAAAAAGGTCACGTGACTTATCCCCAGGGTTAGGGGTCAGCTCGGATCCCTTTTCGGAAATTCCATACCTACGGTCTACCGATCATCTTATCCGATTAGATAAGATCGGTCACGTGTTCTAATCATTAGTAGACCAGTGCGCGTGACTTATCCCCAGGGTTAGGGGTCAGCTCGGATCCCTTTTCGGAAATTCCATACCTACGGTCTACCGATCATCTTATCCGATTAGATAAGATCGGTCACGTGTTCTAATCAATAGTAGATCAGTATGCACGCGCACTGGTCTACTAATGTGCGCACACGTGACTAGGGCTAGGGCACGATCATCTTATCGATAAGATAAGATCTAGTCATGTGACCTTATCAGTATTGCACCATCTTTCCAATCGCAGCTGATCTGGTTTCACGTGACTAGGGTTAGGGTTGCACCCGCACGCACACAAACTAGGGTTAGGTTTGTGACCGTACGCGCACAGCTAGGGTTAGGGTTACGGACGCACGCGCACGATTAGGGTTACGGAAGCGCGCGCGTGACTACGCTTAGGGTTACGCTAGCGCGCACGCGAAGCACGCTACCGCGCACGCGAGTTACGCTATCGCGCACGCGAGATACGCTAACGAGCGCGCGACGAGGCTGTGCACGCAAACACGCTAATTTGGTACGAACGCGTTAGCGCGTCTAGAACGCGCAACCGCGACCGCGTTGTTTACTTAGTTATTTTTCGGGAAAATTCTGCAAGTAGTGGCTCGGCGTGTAAGGAGGAAAAATTGTATATAAGAGGATTGTTTCTTTGTCTGTTTATTTTGTTTTTCTTTTCTCCTTACACAGTTATTTGTTTATTTACAAACTCAAATACTTTGTCGAAAATCTTTGTTTACGTCCTCGTTCTCGTCCCCGTCTTTGGATCTCTTTGTCCCTTGAAATCTTTGTTTATTTCCTTAACTTCTAAACACAGAAAGTCTTTAAGTTGATGCTAGACACAGCTTAAGAGTTTCTAACGTTGAAGTTATTATAAGGATATATCCATTGAACTCAAGAGTGAATAATTGAGAAGAGCCCTCAGGTTCTCCGTCAGCTATCTCTCCCTTGTTCGCCGTTACAACATAACTGTGTAATCAAGACCTGCCGGCTCTACCGTCAACTCTCGATTACAACAAGCTTTACATGCTTCACAACCTCTGGTTCTACGAATTCATCAATCTATTACCGATCTTCCGTTCCCTCGAAAACCCCGTCGTCCTTGACGAAATCGAAATTGCTCGACAACTCGGAAACGAATACGCAGCAACTCGAATTCAGTACAACGACGAAACCAACATCTGGCACCTCCGTTAATCCCTCGAAATGGACCAAAACAACAAGGTCGTCGTGGCCCTGTACCTCAACGAAGCCGAAAGGTTAGAGGTCGAACAGGACCCTACAAAGATCAAATTGGTCCGTAACGCCGTAAAGGAATACGAACGAGACTGTCAACTTAGGGACGACCTTCGAGCCGAACTCACAGAAGCTCGAAAGGACAACTCCCTCTACGCTCAACGAATTACCGATTTGGAAAGAGATCTCGAAAGCGCCAACGCCTCCGTTCGACTCCTACAAGCCCTTACGAAAAACGGTCCCCTTCCGAATACCCGTCCCATCGAATTACCCCACCCACCTGAGTTCTCTGGTGAACGCAAGGAACTCTTGAACTTCATCTCGAAGGTCAGATCCAAGCTCGCCGGAGACTCCTCCCGTTTTACCGACGATCAACATAAGCTACGTTATACTTATGGATATCTCAAAGGCAACGCTCAGAATCAAATTCAACCCTACGTCCTTACAGATAAGATTAAGCTTAAGGACGTTGAGGCTCTCATTACAATTCTGGAAGCTGCCTTCGGAGATCCTGATCAAGTTGGTACTGCATCTGCGGAATTGGATAAACTTCAACAGGGCAACCGTGAGTTTAGCCAATACTACGCAGAATTCCAACGATTAATGGCTATCTTGAACTACGACGAAAACGCAAAGAAGGCTGCTCTGAAGCGTGGACTCTCTCGAGACCTTCAGACCAGTCTTGTTTACCAAGCCGAAGAACCTCAGAACTTCACCAAATTTGTGGATCTTTGTATGAAGCTAGACTACAGAATTCGAGCTCATTCAAACACCACAAAGCGGCACGTTTCTTCGGTCCCCAGTCGTTCCAGCTCCACGCCGTCTCGCCCGGCGTCCCACCCAACGAATACCAATAGTGGTAATTACGGATCGGCCCCCATGGACCTATCAGCTTCCCAAAAGGCTCAGAACCAACGCCGTCGTGATGAACGAATGGCTAAGGGACTTTGTCTTTATTGTGGATCAGCCGATCATTTCAAGAACGAATGTTCTACGTTGGCAGCAAACAACTCCCGCAAGATTCGCCTAGCCGCCGCCGAGGTTTTGGATATCCCAACAAACCCCGACGTCGACCAGGGAAAAGAGTAGTCCATCAACAGCCTGTTGGCTCTGTTGTTGGACCAGCCCCTGCCTCGTCTTTCGTTTCATCTCAGGAAATCGTTTATGTATCCGCTAGTTCTTTGTCAAGTAAACAAGAAAACGAATTGGATGGGAATCATTTGGTCGTGCCATGTACACTAACTGAACACAATACCAAAATCGATACTCATGCTCTCGTAGACTGCGGATGCACAGGAATTTCCTTCATGAACGAAGACTTCGCACGCCAACACAACTTCCCCCGTTATCAATTGAAAAACCCCAAAATGGTCGAAGTAATTGATGGACGACCTATTTCATCAGGAGACATCACCGAATACGTTGAAGTCGAATGTACAATAGGAGATCATCATGAATTACTAACTGCCTACGTTACTCGGCTTGGTCATTATCCCCTCGTTTTAGGAATCCCATGGCTTCGTAAACACGATGTTACAATAAACTTCGCCGATAACGATATCAAATTCTCATCACCGAACTGCCTCCCCCACCGAACCACGTTAACACCCACCCCTGTTAAGGGTATTGCTCCGAAACAACAGAATAAGATCTGTGCCATTTCAGCCACGACGTTTCGACGAATTGTAAACAATGCCAACAACCGTTACGGAAAAGTCGAACAATTCTCCTTATCCTTGAATGAAATCACCACAGCTCTTCAACCAGAGAAAGAGGAACCGGATCTTAAGACCATTGTACCACCCGAATATCACCAGTACTTGGGAATCTTCGAAAAAGTCAACGCCGATAAGTTACCGCCCCATCGACCGTCGGATCACAAGATATCACTCGTCGATGGTTTTCAGCCTCCCTTCGGTCCTCTTTACTCCCTATCACGTCCAGAGTTGGAGGAATTGAAACGTTGGTTAGATGAGAACCTTACCAAAGGTTTCATCCGTGCTTCCTCGTCCCCAGCGGCCGCTCCCATTCTTTTCGTAAAGAAAGGCGATGGTTCATTACGTTTGGTGGTCGATTATCGTGGAATCAACGCCGGAACGATCAAGAATCGCTACCCTCTTCCCCTGATGCAGGATACCTTAATGAACCTTTCAAGAGCTAAGTGGTTCACTAAGCTCGACATTAGGGGGGCGTATAACTTAATACGTATGGCAAATGGGGAAGAATGGAAAACCGCTTTTCGTACCCGGTACGGATTATTCGAATCATTGGTTATGCCCTTCGGACTTACCAATGCCCCTGCTACGTTTCAGAACTTCATCAACGACGTATTGGCACCTTACCTTGATCGATTCTGTACTGCCTATTTGGATGACACCCTGATCTATTCGGATAATCTCGAAGAACATAAACAACATGTTAAATTGATTCTCGAAGCATTCGAAAAAGCAGGGTTACATCTCAAACCAGAGAAATGCGAGTTCCACCAGAAGGAAGTAAAGTACTTAGGACTCATCATTAGTACAGAAGGTATAAAGATGGATCCTGAGAAGATTACTGCAGTTCGAGATTGGGAATCTCCCCGGAACCTCAAAGATGTTAGAGCGTTTTTGGGATTTGCAAACTTCTATCGACGTTTCGTTAAGAACTATTCAAAAATAGTCCAACCTCTTACGTTACTCACACGTAAAGGAGTTCCTTTCGTCTGGTCAGAATCCCAACAACAGGCCTTTGAGGAATTGAAATCAACATTTACATCCGCCCCCGTTTTGGCTCGTTTCGACCCAGACCGGGATGTTATTGTCGAAACCGATGCTTCTGATTATGTCTCCGCCGGAGTTCTTTCTCAATATGATGATGAAGGAATCTTACATCCTATTGCTTACTTCTCAAAGAAACATTCCCCCGCTGAATGTAATTATGAGATATACGATAAAGAACTCATGGCTATCGTCCGGGCCTTCGAGGAATGGCGTCCCGAATTGCAATCTGTTATTAACCCCATCCGAGTACTGTCAGATCATAAGAATCTGGAATATTTCACTTCGACAAAGCTCTTGAACCGCCGTCAAGCCCGTTGGTCCCAGTTCTTGTCTCAGTTTAATTTTAAGATTGTTTACCGCCCCGGTACCGCAGGCGGTAAACCAGACGCACTGACTCGTCGATCCGGAGATCTGCCTAAAGAGGGGGATGAACGCTCCCTAGAGAACCACACAACGATCATTAAGCCAGAGAATATCCTTCACGCTGCGGCTGTTACCCCCAGTAATCAACAAACAATAACGAATTCGCAACAAACCGCAATACCGGACCCACAACAAACAAACCCCACCTTATCCCAGCTCTTCACGGAAGCCTACGAGAAAGACCCATTCCCCATTAAGGTTATTGAAATGCTAAACAATAACACTCGTTATTGTAAAGACATTACACTAGCTGAATGTACAGTAAACAATAACCGTTTATTCTACCGGGGATGTTTATGGGTCCCGAACTACGAACCCCTACGATTACACCTAATGCAACAACACCACGACTCTCCTACGGCTGGACACCCAGGTAGATCTAAAACATTAGAATACCTCTCAAGAACCTATACGTGGCCCCAGATGAGGACAGACGTGGAAAGGTATATTCGAAATTGTCATACCTGCCAACGTTCGAAACCTACCAGACATGCCCCGTTTGGTATTCTACGTCCACTACCTATTCCAGAAAGACCCTGGCAGGACATATCAATGGACTTCGTAACAGGATTACCGTGGTCCAATGGGTGTGATGCAATTTGGGTAGTTGTGGATAGATTAACCAAAGAACGACATCTGATTGCCTGTCGAACAGACATCGACGCAAAGGAATTATCGTCCTTGTTTATTACCCACATCTTTCGATTGCATGGACTCCCTCTTACCATTATCTCTGATCGAGGACCTCAATTCGCTGCTTTGTTTTGGAAGAATCTCTGTCGACGTTTGGGAATCGAGCCTCGATTATCTACAGCATTCCATCCCCAAACGGACGGCCAAACAGAACGAATGAACGCCATTATGGAACAATACCTCCGAGCTCACGTCAACTATCTTCAAGACGATTGGGCTGATTGGTTACCACTAGCGGAATTCGCTGCGAATAACCAAGCATCCGAGACAACGGGAACTTCCCCGTTCTTTGCCAATAAAGGATTCGACCCCCGTTGTCAATTCGATTTACTTCCAGCAGCTACGAACGATGTAAACGATCGACGGGCCCTCACAACTTCGAAAACCCTCGCCGAAATCCACAACCATTTACGAGCTGAGATCAACAGAGCTAACCTACGTTATCAAGAGAATGCCGATAAACATCGACTCCCGTCACCGAATTATCAGCCCGGAGATCTGGTATGGATGAATGCCCGTAATTGGAAAACCCGTCGACCCTCCCGGAAATTAGACAACAAACGTTACGGACCCCTCAAGATTATCGCCAAAGTATCCCCCTATGCCTATCGATTAGAACTACCTCCGACAATGAAATGTCACAACGTTCAACATGTTTCCCTATTGGAACCCGCTGCGAATGACCCCTACCCCGGTCAACAATCAGACCCACCACCCCCGGTGGAAATCGACGGTGAAGACGAATACTTCATCGAAGCTATCCTCGACTCCCGAATTCACCGGAAGAAACTTCAGTACATGGTTAAATGGGTTGGATACGATATGCCCGATTGGGAACCCGCCGAACTCCATTTCGACAGTAAAGCCGTTGACGACTTTCATAAAAAGTATCCCGATAAACCGGGACCCCTCCCCAACTTATCTTAGAAGTTACTTCGCCGGAGCTCAGTCCAAGAAGGGGGATCCTGTCACGGCTCGAGAATTATTACCTTCCCCCTCCTCGTCATTCATTCACCTATTATCATTCGCTTCAGCACTCGTTTGTTTATTTATTTCTATTATCCTTCGGTCTTCGATCATCACTCGTCACTCGCCTGGGTTAGGGTTGCGCTCAATTCCCAAATTGTCAAAAAGGTCACGTGACTTATCCCCAGGGTTAGGGGTCAGCTCGGATCCCTTTTCGGAAATTCCATACCTACGGTCTACCGATCATCTTATCCGATTAGATAAGATCGGTCACGTGTTCTAATCAATAGTAGATCAGTATGCACGCGCACTGGTCTACTAATGTGCGCACACGTGACTAGGGCTAGGGCACGATCATCTTATCGATAAGATAAGATCTAGTCATGTGACCTTATCAGTATTGCACCATCTTTCCAATCGCAGCTGATCTGGTTTCACGTGACTAGGGTTAGGGTTGCACCCGCACGCACACAAACTAGGGTTAGGTTTGTGACCGTACGCGCACAGCTAGGGTTAGGGTTACGGACGCACGCGCACGATTAGGGTTACGGAAGCGCGCGCGTGACTACGCTTAGGGTTACGCTAGCGCGCACGCGAAGCACGCTACCGCGCACGCGAGTTACGCTATCGCGCACGCGAGATACGCTAACGAGCGCGCGACGAGGCTGTGCACGCAAACACGCTAATTTGGTACGAACGCGTTAGCGCGTCTAGAACGCGCAACCGCGACCGCGTTGTTTACTTAGTTATTTTTCGGGAAAATTCTGCAAGTAGTGGCTCGGCGTGTAAGGAGGAAAAATTGTATATAAGAGGATTGTTTCTTTGTCTGTTTATTTTGTTTTTCTTTTCTCCTTACACAGTTATTTGTTTATTTACAAACTCAAATACTTTGTCGAAAATCTTTGTTTACGTCCTCGTTCTCGTCCCCGTCTTTGGATCTCTTTGTCCCTTGAAATCTTTGTTTATTTCCTTAACTTCTAAACACAGAAAGTCTTTAAGTTGATGCTAGACACAGCTTAAGAGTTTCTAACGTTGAAGTTATTATAAGGATATATCCATTGAACTCAAGAGTGAATAATTGAGAAGAGCCCTCAGGTTCTCCGTCAGCTATCTCTCCCTTGTTCGCCGTTACACTAGGGACGGCACATCATTCAGGAACGTAATTTACCAGCGTCATTGCAGGAAGACAGTCGGCGAAATATGGGCATTAGCTGAGCCGCTATCCATATATAATAGACCCACCTCCCCCGACCAATATGAGTACCAGCCCTTCATCAGCGGTACTTGTCTGAGCCATTGTCCTCCATCGCTACTCAAACCGCCAACAATGGAACATGCGATATCACCAACTTTGACTATTTTTAATTTACTTTTCCATGCCTAATGCGTTATACTTCCATTACTTCAAAGCTTCATCCATATTCACTGCAAGGTTAAAAAATGTTTGCTCTAGTCCCTGTTCTGAATATTTGAATGCTGATGTTGAGCAGAAATCAGTTGCTAATGTAAGGCTATTGATGTTTGGGGGCCTCCAGGCAAGATTGCAGTCCTGGTAATGCAGGATGAAGATTGACCACATATTTGACTTGACAACAAATGGCCAGCTAAACTCTCAAATTGAAATGTAAAAACCTGTAACATGGACAGGAGGATGGCCTATCATCTGAATGAGAGAATGCAGTGAGCATGCCTGCCATACCAATGTGAAAAGCAAATTAACAGGAGGGCAAACGTTCCACTCTATGCCGAAGGTGTTTATCTCAGTCTTGGGGAAATATTTGACTTTCTGTTCAAACGGACCACGCCGTCATTTACCGTAGACCAGTTGGTGGTCCCGAGCTGTCGGCATGATGTTCGTGACTTTCAGCCATATCTGGCCATACCAGGGGATGTTACCAGGCCTGGATCAGGAGAATAACTACCCGCGTATCCTGTCCTGATCACAGGGATCCCCTGGAGAGGCATGCTTGTCACCTGCTGCCTACTGTGAAATGTCTCAACAGGGAATAGCACAAGGAAGAAATGCCTCTCTACAGCCCCCCGACAAAAGAAAAGCTACAGAAGGAACCAACAGAACAAAACGAAGCATGATAAAGTAAGGATGGCCATGTTGCTTGAAAGCGGATGGCCTTTAGCGCAGTGAAGATAAAAAAAATGAAAACCCTTGCAATATATCTCAAACACCACTGGGATTACCGTCCCCTTGAACCCCCTGCATTGCTACACCAGCTTGTGCCTATTCAACATCCGCCTTCTCAGCTCAGTTGAAGTCAGAAAATGAAACGGCACATTATTCACCATTATCTGCAAAGGTTCCCAGCAGCGTAAGATTGCCCCATCGGTTCCTGGGCGGGCGGAGTAATGAAGCCATCGATGTCACCAGTACCCTGTACTTCCTCTGCCATGTATCATAGCCACCGACTTCATTGCCTCAGGTTTTGCCCGGACTTGACAGGTGGTACCAGCCCTGGTCGCAGTCTTTCTACTGTAGCCCAATGAGACAGCTGTCACTTACACTGTAAGACTACAACAGCCGTAGAAAAGCACATGTTCAATGCATTGAGTAGTTCAGAGCGCATCACAGATTTGTCATTACATCGAATAGTCATGGGCAGCAGTCATATGGCACCCTGCAGCGCTCAAATGTTGGAGATGTGAGTTGGGACCACCTTGTAACACGATGAATGGTTTCCAGCCAATGCAAAAGATAACTGGGCAGCTAGTAGCCCCACAACGTATCTGGGTTGGGTGAGACACTAGATCTCGTTGTCAAGTTTCAAGGCGGCATCTGCCCCGTTACTGTACACAACCGCAGAATGGGCTCATCTTGTGCTTCCCTGCCACGATGAAGATTGCTTTCATCGGCCTCAGCCTGGTGCCTGTTCCCTTGTCCATCACTTGGTTGGTGTCCTTATTGTTACTGCCCGCCTTACCTGTTTGTCCCCGCTGTAGTCATTTCTCCCAGCGCCCAGTCTGGTCCCTGCCTGTGTTGAACTTCGCCATGACCTACCAGGGGATCTCCAGTTGCTGGTTCCAGTCGAGATGTGGAATCAATTGAAGCCCAGCCCGCACATGTCCCATGGAATCAATCCGTTTGACTTTCAGCGGAGTAATGCGGCCTTTTTACCACTGCCTAACACAACATCCAAGAACCTTTGATCATTACTTGGACACCATCAAACCAGTGATCCGAAGATCAGACCACGATAATTCACTGGTTTTGTGGTTGCAAGCAGTCATTGCCTAACTCTATACCCCACCCACTTGAGCCTCGAAGTTGAAAATCTTGGCGCAACCCCCAACCACTATGTCAGCATAAGGGTTCCAGATTGGCTAACCGCCGGAGTTTCAGCAGGAGTCCTCCATTGATGAGTTCACCTTCAGATTGCACTCATTGCGTTCCAGCTGGTGGCTAGCTCATGGAGTCATGCACACTCGGATTACCTCCCTGAACATATGACTATCGACACTGATATGACTGGAGAACATATTACACGCTCCAGCACCCGCTCAGGCTGCCAACCCAACAGGTGTCAAGGAACTGGGCCAGCATGAGCTCAATGCCCCCACATTCGCCGTGGTTATGCTTACCAAAGCAGTCCGAGTTTACCCCCATGTGCCGAGCACCACAACTCACCTTGCTTCCAGAACATCCACCGAACAAATCCATCTTTTACTACCTCAATGATCAGGAAATCCTAACAGCGCAAGGTCATGATGTGGATTCCGTGGAATTGCATGTAGATGCCGATGAGATTCGTCGACAATCACAGCTGATCCACTGTTGATTGGCGTCCACAGGGTGGGGATTGTTGATCAGAAGATCTGTCACCCTCTCCTTCTTGTCAGCAGGAATAGCATGCAACCTCGCTATTCCATGACGCTGCTTCGTGTTCGAACTTTCAGCAATGTCTTGTGTTATCCTACGCCTGTGATTCTCCCAGGAGGAATTCGGTCGCTCATCAGCATCTCCCAGAGTTCGTCATTCATGAGATCATTCCATATCCGTGCACCGGCGGAAGATGTCTTGCCCTAAACAACACTAGGAACCTCATCTACGCTGCGCAAGATGCATCCTGACACCCTGACTGACATGGTAGCGCAGCCAGATCCTTTAAAATCCCGGGGACGATGAGTGGCACATGTCTGGAGCATGAAACTAATTTGCGAGGCTTGTTGCGCAACTATGTTGTGACCAACAGTGAATTATGGACAGCCTTGAAATAGACCGTACATGTAACAGCGTGAAAGTCATCGTGGAATGCATGTTTGAAGAATGCTTGCGGCCTACATTGAGCATTGAGAAACCTTGGACTACCAACATTGACGTCACCTGAGGACCAACAGCCATGGCACTGCTAGGACAATGTCAAACAGGCCCTGAGTCTCCCAATGGAGGCTTTTCCAATCCATTGTGCTCATTCTGGAGGGTACATTACAACAAGACTTTCCTCAAGAAGCCAGGAGTTTGACTAGTTGATCACAGGCTCAATAAACGTACAGGCCTCTGTTGAGGTATGTGGTGTCGATAGGGGTCGTTGTAGCCACAGATGAAGTTGCTGTTTCTGCAGGAGATAGTGGGACAAGTATATTTGTTTCTAGACTTCCCTCTAAAAGTCTGCCAGCCCTTTCTGAGAGAACCAACGCCCAAACTCATGTTAGGAGATCAGACCTGACTCAATTCTTTGAGAGATCTGTCGATGGCTTGCAACATGACCTTCCAATCAGGTATTGGGATTTCGTGCCTAGTGGAGGACTACTCCTCAGTGACTCTTCTGATCACGACATGTGAGTCATACATCCTATGAGTTGTCTTAATCATGGATTTCCCTACGAAATCGCCATTGCGAGTGAAGGAATCTGCGATGATAAGGCATACCATGCCCTACCGGAGCACACTGCCCCATTACATTTCTGTGTGCTCTCATGACTGCCCCACCTGCGCGACATTCGCACAGCCACACCCTGGTGTTTACGCAAATGACGTCTTATTCCTCAGTTCGTGGTTCTTGACCTCAGGATGCATCATATCAGTTCCACCCAACAGTTTCCGTGACTGGTGTTCCTTGCTGCAGGACGTTGCCTCATGCCAATGCAATGTTGACTGTTGTCCTGAACGCCACTCCTCCTGGCCGAGCAGCCTGTGCCTTATTTCCTAGCCGACTATCTGCCAAACAGAGGCATCGGATGATCTCATGCGTCTGCCTTGCACTGTCATGAAAATACCGTTGTCCTGCAAGCCCTCTGGTAGCCGTACTTGTGCAACACAACCTCACGTTTGAGAAGGTGTCCCTTCGCCATCGTCTTCCGTTCTCCATCAGCATCATCTGTAGTTTTCTCATCGGGGAGTGGACACCCATGAGGTCAGTTGGTCCACGTTCCCATTCATCTGTGAGCCTCCCAATCTGCTAGTGATTAAGAGGTTGCGACGCCGGAGGCTAGGATCTTCGTGAGGTCTTGAAGTCACAAATCACGTGACATGGCTAGCTAGAGGTCCTCAGGAGGGTTCGGCCCAGGATACTCACCTGATTGTTCATTCTCGTGTTTCTTTGCCATGTTCTCTGAATGTTATACATGTTACATATTCTATACTCGCACAATACAGGGTGTGACAATTGTGGCTGGAGCTTGCTGGAGCTAGCTGAAGCTTGTTGCAACATCAAGCTTAAAGAACCTTCTTGCTGAAGCTGCACCCACAGGGCATTGTGATGGATACATAGACACACCACTTTAGTCCTCCTATTTCCACATACTGCCCGAATCTTCCTTTTGATCCAGCGGACACCTACACAACAATAGCACAATATCACCCCGAAGATTGCCAACACCATCACTGCTGTGATCAGACCCAGTGAGAAGCGGTTTTCGGATTCTGACTATTTTGACATTGGAACTTGTGTTGTCATTGGATGTGTTCTGCGACAAACTTACTATGACCTTAGAAGCCAAGGCAACGCCATCTGCTTGTGTGATATTGACGCGGCTGTTGCTACAGCGGTCCGGGCCGAGGGCCAATTGGCACCCTACATCACACGTCAGAAGCAGAAACGATTTAGTTGGGTCTTTGACGTTTTCTTGTCCGATAAGTGGTGGGTAGCAGTGAATGTTTCAGGTAGGTATTACAGGCATGCGACTTGAAGAAGAAACTTTTAATTCACAGCTGGGGGTTGATTTCAACTCTTATGCCCCTGACTTACATCACCCAGCCCACTGCAAACAGAAACCCTCGACTCCGAAGTCACCAGCATCGGACATGAAGAAGAAACTTTCGATTCCCTGCCGGGGTTCTCTTTCCACTCGCATTTCCCTGAACTACATTTCCCGGCCCATGTCAACAGGAAAGCCTTGCATAGGAAGTTGCTGGCACATTGACGATCTCGTGCTGACACAGATATAACATCCAAGCTCAGGGCCAGCGCCAGGGTTAGGGTTAGGGTTAGGGTCCATATCTTCCGGATATGATCAAGAGTTTCATGATTCCAAGACACTGAGCGGTTGATCAGTCACATTTTGCTTTATGAGAATGGGAAATTCAACGGAGTTTCAAAAAAAAACATTTATTGCAAATGTTTACATACAAAAATATATGACAATTGCACTAATGCAAGATTATTGCAAAGTAATAGAAGATAATACCAAAACCAGGAAAGATGATAACAGGAGAACAAAATAGAATTTTGTCAAGTGAAAACAAACTGAAAACATGAAAGTTTGACTTATGTAAGTGACATTGTCCAGCCGGAAATAATACAACCCGTGTCATGGCTCCAGCATCGTCGCCTGTATTCTGAATCGGCTCAGACTGCACAGTCATACTGCACAGCTGCAGGGCTGCACCACATCGTATGTCAGCACCAGCACAGCCGCCCTCACAGCCGCAACGCACTAGTCTATCCTTTCCTTATCACCTGCCTTGTCTGTCTTAGTTATCTTAGTTCGTTTTATCAGCACAAGCGTCACATTGTTGTCACATGCATTAGGTTCTTGGCTCCTTTGTTTAGGTTCTTGTCTCGGTTAAAAACCCTGTTAGGGTTTGGGTTGTTGTTAGGAGGATTTATGTATATAAGGAGGGCCTTCCCCCGGCTCACTCTGTTTCCTTTTCTTTCTTCTTCACAGAACATCTTGTCCAGTTAGCAATCCAGTTTCCTTCACAACTCCTCCTTCTCCAGTCTTGGCATCATCTTAACCTCTGCCTCCTCCTTCCAGTATCTCCTCGTCTTGCTCTACGTTCCGGTCTCTGTCCTCTGCCCGGAACACTGCATACCTTGGACGTTCCCTCGATCCTGTGCCGTTACAACCTGCACATATCTGTGGTAGGATTGTATGTCGCCACACATGCACTATAACCACCAGCACCGGACAATTCGGTTTGAGGCTTTCAGATCTGATTCAACGAATCAATAGCAGGATCGATAGTGCCGGGTGTGTTCCC
Source organism: Pyronema omphalodes (assembly GCA_024516155.1). NCBI lineage: Eukaryota > Fungi > Ascomycota > Pezizomycetes > Pezizales > Pyronemataceae > Pyronema > Pyronema omphalodes. The sequence goes on from JAJJXM010000014.1 coordinate 936,495, forward strand.
ACCATAGGGACGATGAAGTACAGCCTTTATACCAAATGCGTGTACAGCTCTGTGGTATGCGGTTGCCGTCTGTAGCGAATCAAGATTCCATCCAAGAGGGACGAAGACTGTGTAATCAACACACCCTTTGAGTTCACTCATATGCTCAGCGAAGGTAATTTTTGCTTCCAAGATGGCTCAGATCAGTGGTTTTCTAAACTGCTGGAGAGCAGTACTCATGATCTGGGAAAGGCTTTCGTGCGTTACCGTCTGCGCCGCGGAAGAGACCTGATTATTGATTGAAAAGGCGTTGATATGCAACCGCTGCAGCATCCCATCGGTGCATCATTTTGCCTGGGACACAGAAATATTGGCACCATCTTCCTCGAGCAAATGGTTGGATATTGAGGCTCATGAACATGGATATCACTTACGGTGAACAGGGCCTGTCCCAACTCATAGCCCAACCATGATGCTGTAGATGTGGGATCACCAGGACAATTTGCGGATGAGTAGGGAGGATGCTGTCACGGCTCGAGAATTATCACCTTCCCCCTCCTCGTCATTCATTCACCTATTATCATTCGCTTCATTATTCAGCACTCGTTTGTTTATTTATTTCTATTATCCTTCGGTCTGCGATCATCACTCGTCACTTGCCTGGGTGACGGTTACGCTCAATTCCCAAATTGTCAAAAAGGTCACGTGACCTATCCCCAGGGTTAGGGGTCTGCTCGGATCCCTTTTTGGAAATTCCATACCTACGGTCTACCGATCATCTTATCCGATTAGATAAGATCGGTCACGTGTTCTAATCAGTAGTAGATCAGTATGCACGCGCACTGGTCTACTAATGTGCGCACACGTGACTAGGGCTAGGGCACGATCATCTTATCGATAAGATAAGATCTAGTCATGTGACCTTATCAGTATTGCACCATCCTTCCAATCGCAGCTGATCTGGATTCACGTGACTAGGGTTAGGGTTGCACCCGCACGCACACAAACTAGGGTTAGGTTTGTGACCGTCCGCGCACAGCTAGGGCTAGGGTTACGGAGGCACGCGCACGATTAGGGTTACGGAAGCGCGCGCGTGACTACGCTTAGGGTTACGCTAGCGCGCGCACGAAGTACGCTACCGCGCACGCGAGTTACGCTATCGCGCACGCGAGATACGCTAACGAGAGCGCGACGAGGCTGTGCACGCAAACACGCTAATTTGGTACGAACGCCTTAGCGCCTCTAGAACGCGCAACCGCGACCGCGTTGTTCACTTAGTTATTTTTCGGGAAAAATCTGCAAATAGTGGCTCGGCGTGTAAGGAGGAAAAATTGTATATAAGAGGATTGTTTCTTTGTTTGTTTATTTTGTTTTTCTTTTCTCATTACACAGTTATTTGTTTATTTACAAATTTAAATACTTTGTCGATCTTTGTTTACGTCCTCGTTCTCGTCCCCGTCTTTGGATCTCTTTGTCCCTTGAAATCTTTGTTTATTTCCTTAACTTCTAAACACTGAAATCTCGAAGTTGATGCTCGACACAGCTTAAGAGTTTCTAACGTTGAAGTTGTTATAAGGTTATCTGCATTGAACTCAAGAGTGAATAATTGAGAAGAGCCCTCAGGTTCTCCGTCAGCTATCTCTCCCTTGTTCGCCGTTACAACATAACTGTGTAATCAAGACCTGCCGGCTCTACCGTCAACTCTCGATTACAACAAGCTTTACATGCTTCACAACCTCTGGTTCTACGAATTCATCAATCTATTACCGATTTTCCGTTCCCTCGAAAACCCCGTCGTCCTCGACGAAATCGAAATTGCTCGACAACTCGGAAACAAATACTCAGCAACTCGAATTCAATACAACGACGAAACCAACATCTGGCACCTCCGTGCATCCCTCGAAATGGACCAACATGACAAGGTCATTGTGGCCCTGTACCTCAACGAAGCCGAAAGGCTGGAGGTCGAACAGGACCCCACGAAGATCAAACTGGTCCGCAACGCCGTAAAGGAATACGAACGAGACTGTCAACTTAGAGACGACCTCCGAGTTGAACTATCAGAAGCTCGAAAAGATAACTCCCTCTACGCCCAACGAATTACCGACTTGGAGAGGGATCTCAAAAGCGCCAACGCCTCCGTTCGACTCCTACAAGCCCTTAAGAAGAACGGTCCTCTTCCGAATACCCGTCCTATCAAATCTATTACCGATTTTCCGTTCCCTCGAAAACCCCGTCGTCCTCGACGAAATCGAAATTGCTCGACAACTCGGAAATGAATACTCAGCAACTCGAATTCAATTTAACGACGAAACCAACATCTGGCACCTCCGTTAATCCCTCGAAATGGACCAACATGACAAGGTCGTTGTGGCCCTGTACCTCAACGAAGCCGAAAGGCTGGAGGTCGAACAGGACCCCACGAAGATCAAACTGGTCCGCAACGCCGTAAAGGAATACGAACGAGACTGTCAACTTGGAGACGACCTCCACGTTGAACTAACAGAAGCTCGAAAAGATAACTCCCTCTACGCCCAACGAATTACCGACTTGGAGAGGGATCTCGAAAGCGCCAACGCCTCCGTTCGACTCCTACAAGCCCTTGAGAAGAACGGTCCTCTTCCGTATACCCGTCCTATCGAATTACCCCACCCACCTGAGTTTTCTGGTGAACGCAAGGAACTCTTGAACTTCATTTCGAAAGTCAGATCCAAGCTCGCCGGAGACTCCTCCCGTTTTACCGATGATCAACATAAGCTACGTTACACTTATGGATATCTCAAAGGCAACACTCAGAATCAGATTCAACCTTACGTCCTTACAGATAAGAGAGGCTCTCATTACAATTCTGGAAGCTGCCTTCGGAGATCCTGATCAAGTTGGAACTGCATCTGCGGAATTGGATAAACTTCAACAGGGCAACCGTGAGTTTAGCCAATATTACGCAGAATTCCAACGATTGATGGCTATCTTGAACTACGATGAGAACGCAAAGAAAGCTGCTCTGAAGCGTGGGCTCTCTCGAGACCTTCAGACCAGCCTTCTTTATCAAGCCGAAGAACCTCAGAACTTCACCAAGTTTGTGGATCTATGTATGAAGCTAGATTATAGAATTCGAGCTCATTCAAACAGCACAAAACGGCACGTTCCTTCGGTCCCCAGTCGTTCCAGCTCTACGCCGTCTCGCCCGGCGTCTCACCCAACGAATACCAAAAGTGGTAATTACGGATCGGCCCCCATGGACCTATCAGCTTCCCAAAAGACTCAGAACCAACGCCGTCGAGACGAACGAATGGCTCAGGGACTTGGTCCTCACTGTGGATCAGCTGATCATTTCAAAAACGCATGTACAACGTTGGCAGCAAACAAGTCTCGCAAAATCCGTCTCGCCACCGCCGCGGTATTGGATATCCCAACAAACCCCGATGTCGATCTGGGAAAAGAGTAGTCCATCAACAACCTGTTGGCTCTGTTGTTGGACCAGCCCCTGCCTCGTCTTTCGTTTCATCTCAGGAAATCGTTTATGTATCCGCTAGTTGTTTGTCAAGTGAACAAGAAAACGAATTGGATGGGAATCATTTGGTCGTGCCATGTACACTAACTGAACACAATACCAAAATCGATACTCATGCTCTCGTAGACTGCGGATGCACAAGAATTTCCTTCATGAACGAAGACTTCGCACGCCAACACAACTTCCCCCGTTATCAATTAAAAAACCCCAAAATGGTTGAAGTAATTGATGGTCGACCCATTTCATCAGGAGGCATCACCGAATACGTTGAAGTCGAATGTACAAGAAGGGACCATCATGAATTACTAACTGCCTACGTAACTCGGCTTGGTCATTATCCCCTCGTTTTAGGAATCCCATGGCTTTGTAAACACGATGTTACAATAAACTTCACCGACAACGATATCAAATTCTCATCACCGAACTGTCTCCCCCACCGAACCACGTTAACACCCACCCCTGTCAAGGGTATTGCTCCGAAACAACAAAATAAGATCTGTGCTATTTCAGCTACGACGTTTCGACGAATCGTAAAGAAAGGCGACGGTTCGTTGCGTTTGGTGGTCGATTATCGTGGAATCAACGCCGGAACAATCAAAAATCGCTACCCTCTTCCCCTGATGCAGGATACCTTGATGAACCTTTCAAGAGCTAAGTGGTTCACTAAGCTCGACATTAGGGGAGCGTATAATTTAATACGTATGGCAAATGGGGAAGAATGGAAAACCGCTTTTCGTACCCGGTACGGATTATTCGAATCATTGGTTCTGCCCTTTGCGCTTACCAATGCCCCTGCAACATTTCAGAACTTCATTAACGACGTATTGGCACCTTACCTTGATCGATTCTGTACTGCCTATTTGGATGACACCCTGATCTATTCGGATAACCTCCAAGAACATAAACAACATGTTAAATTGATCCTCGAAGCATTCGAAAAAGCAGGGTTACATCTCAAACCAGATCAATGCGAGTTCCACCAGAAGGAAGTAAAGTACTTAGGACTCATCATTAGTACAGAAGGAATAAAGATGGATCCTGAGAGGATTACTGCAGTCCGGGATTGGGAATCTCCCCGAAACCTCAAAGATGTTAGAGCGTTTTTGAGTTTTGCAAACTTCTATCGACGTTTCGTTGAGAACTATTCAAAAATAGTCCAACCTCTCACGTTACTCACACGAAAAGGAGTTCCTTTCGTCTGGTCGGAACCCCAACAACAGGCCTTTGAGGAATTCAAATCAACGTTTACAACCGCCCCCGTTCTGGCTCGTTTCGACCCAGACCGGGATGTTATTGTCGAAACCGATGCTTCCGATTATGTCTCTGCTGGAGTACTTTCTCAATATGATCACGAAGGAATCTTACATCCTATTGCTTACTTCTCAAAGAAACATTCCCCCGCCGAATGTAATTATGACATATATGATAAAGAACTCATCGCCATCGTCCGGGCTTTCGAAGAATGGCGTCCCGAATTGCAGTCCGTTATTAACCCCATTCGAGTACTGTCAGATCATAAGAATCTGGAATATTTTACTTCGACAAAGCTCCTGAACCGCCGTCAAGCCCGTTGGTCTCAGTTTTTGTCTCAGTTTAATTTCAAGATTGTTTACCGCCCCAGTACAGCAGGCGGTAAACCAGACGCACTGACTCGTCGATCCGGAGATCTGCCTAAAGAGGGGGATGAACGCTCCCTAGGGAACCATACAACGATCATTAAGCCGGAGAATATCCTTCACGTTGTGGCTGTTACCCCCAGTAATCAACAAACAACAACGGATTCGCAACAATCAGTAATACCGGACCCACAACAAACAAACCCCACCTTATCCCAGCTCTTCACGGAAGCCTACGATAAAGACCCATTTCCTATTAAGGTTATTGAAATGCTAAACAATAACACTCGTTATTGTAAAGACATTACATTAGCTGAATGTACAGTAAACAATAACCATTTACTCCAACGGGGATGTTTATGGGTCCCGAATTATGAACCTCTACGATTACATCTAATGCAACAACACCACAACTCTCCTACAGCTGGACACCCAGGTAGATCTAAAACATTAGAATACCTCTCAAGAACCTATACGTGGCCCCAGATGAGGACAGACGTGGAAAGATATATTCGAAATTGTCATACCTGTCAACGTTCGAAACCTACCAGACACGCCGCGTTTGGTATTCTACGCCCACTACCTATTCCAGAAAGACCCTGGCAGGACACATCAATGGACTTCGTTACAGGATTACCATGGGCTAATGGGTGTGATGCAATTTGGGTAGTTGTGGAGAGATTAACCAAAGAACGACATCTGATTGCCTGTCGAACGGATATCGACGCAAAGGAATTATCCTCTTTGTTTATTACCCACATCTTCCGACTACATGGACTCCCCCTCACCATTATCTCTGATCGAGGACCCCAATTCGCTGCTTTGTTTTGGAAGAATCTCTGTCGACGTTTGGGAATCGAGCACCGATTATCTACGGCATTGCATCCACAAACGGACGGTCAAACAGAACAAATCAACGCTATTATGGAACAATACCTCCGAGTCCACGTCAACTATCTTCAAGATGATTGGGCTGATTGGTTACCATTAGCAGAATTCGCTGCGAATAACCAAGCATCCGAGACAACAGGAACTTCCCCGTTCTTTGCTAATAAAGGATTCGACCCCCGTTGCCAATTCGATTTACTTCCAGCAGCGACGAATGATGTAAACGATCGACGGGCCCTCACAACTTAGAAAACCCTCGCCGAAATCCATAACCATCTACGAGCTGAAAATCAATAGAGCCAATCTACGTTATCAAGAGAATGCCGATAAACATCGACTCCCGTCACCGATATCAGCCTGGAGATTTGGTATGGATGAATGCTCACAATTGAAAAACTCGTCGACCCTCCCGGAAATTAGAAAACAAACGTCACGGACCCCTCGAGATTATCGCCAAAGTATCCCCCTATGCCTACCGATTAGAACTACCTCTGACGATGAAATGCCATAACGTTCAACATGTTTCCCTATTGGAACCCGCTGCGAATAACCCTTACCCCGGTCAACAATCAGACCCACCACCCCCGGTGGAAATCGACGGTGAAGACGAATACTTCATCGAAGCTATCCTCGACTCCCGAATTCATAGGAAGAAACTTCAGTACATGGTTCAACGGGTTGGATACGATATGCCGGATCGGGAACCCGCCGAACTTCATTCCGACAGTAAAGCCGTTGACGACTGCCATAAAAAGTACCCCGATAAACCGGGACCCCTCCCTAACTTATCTTAGAAGTTACTTCGCCGGAGCTCAGTCCAAGAAGGGGGATCCTGTCACGGCTCGAGAATTATTACCTTCCCCCTCCTCGTCATTTATTCACCTATTATCATTCGCTTCATTATTCAGCACTCGTTTGTTTATTTATTTCTATTATCCTTCGGTCTTCGATCATCACTCGTCACTCGCCTGGGTTAGGGTTACGCTCAATTCTCAAATTGTCAAAAAGGTCACGTGACCTACCCCCAGGGTTAGGGGTCTGCTCGGATCCCTTTTTGGAAATTCCATACCTATGGTCTACCGATCATCTTATCCGATTAGATAAGATCGGTCACGTGTTCTAATCAGTAGTAGATCAGTATGCACGCGCACTGGTCTACTAATGTGCACACACGTGACTACGGCTAGGGCACGATCATCTTATCGATAAGATAAGATCTAGTCATGTGACCTTATCATTATTGCACCATCCTTCCAATCGTAGCTGATCTGGATTCACTTGACTAGGGTTAGGGTTGCACCCGCACGCACACAAACTAGGGCTAGGTTTGTGACCGTACGCGCACAGCTAGGGCTAGGGTTACGGACGCACGCGCACGATTAGGGTTACGGATGCGCGCGCGTGACTACGCTTAGGGTTACGCTAGCGCGCACGCGGAGTACGCTATCGCGCACGCGAGTTGCGCTATCGCGCACCCGAGATACGCTAACGAGCGCGCGACGAGGCTGTGCACGCAAACACGCTAATTTGGTACGAACGCGTTAGCGCGTCTAGAACGCGCAACCGCGACCGTGTTGTTTACTTAGTTATTTTTCGGGAAAAATCTGCAAATAGTGGCTCGGCGTGTAAGGAGGAAAAATTGTATATAAGAGGATTGTTTCTTTGTTAGTTTATTTTGTTTTTCTTTTCTCCTTACACAGTTATTTGTTTATTTACAAATTCAAATACTTTGTCGATCTTTGTTTACGTCCTCGTTCTCGTCCCCATCTTTGGATCTCTTTGTCCCTTGAAATCTTTGTTCATTTCCTTAACTTCTGAACACAGAAATCTCGAAGTTGATGCTCGACACAGCTTCAGAGTTTCTAACGTTGAACTTGTTATAAGGTTATCTGCATTGAACCCAAGAGTGAATAATTGAGAAGAGCCCTCAGGTTCTCCGTCAGCTATCTCCCCTTTGTTCTCCGTTACAGATGCACTCTCACGATCCTCGATGGAGTGTATATAGAGAAGCATTATACCCAGCAATAAATGAAGCTTCAACCTTTTCTGCTAGAAGGGTTAAGAGGCAAAAGAAGAAAAGGAAGAAAATACAATCAACTTGCATTGCTGCGGTGTTGGATGTATAGATGAGCAGCAAGTATGTCTGAGGGGGGAATTACGATGTGTGATGGAGATTATCTGTGGGGGAGAATTGAGGGCTATTTCTTATTATTTTGATTTGTACTCAAGCACTACTTAGTCTCTATTGCTCAATGTAACATAGTGTTACTAGACAACGCTTTAGAAGAGATTGTGTGGAATGTAGCCGGACTTCGGCCGGCCTTTACAACTTGTTGTTGTAATTGCCATTGCGGGTTGCTGCAGTTGCTGGGGTTGCTGCTGCTCGGTTTGCCGTGACCAGGGTTGCTGTTGCCGGGGTTACTGTTGCCGAGGTTGCTGTTGTTGCTGCTCCGGCTACAACCTAATGCCTAGCCCCCTACCCAGCTGTTTCAGCCCATGTAGTCTAGCGGGAGAAACATGGTTTTTTCCTCTCTACCTTCAACAACCACCACAACAGCAACAATCCAGGACAGCAGCAGATTATTTTGCTCCCAGCGGCTTTAATTCCTTCGCCGTCCTGCATTACAATACAGTAAATCCCTATGCCATTTGCCCCTCTTGTGCTTGTAAGGTTTGTTTTTCAATAGTCGTCTAATACATTGCTGTACTTTAGAGCCTGTACCCGATAGGTACCCATCAAATGCCCCCTCCTTCATCCATTGTATTACAGCCCTGCACCATACCCCGAGCACCACAGCCAGAGAAACAAAAGGCCCCCCTCGCTACTCCCCCAATCCCGTCCACAGAACTAGCCCAACAACACCTCGAGTACGACCCCCCCCCCCCCCCCTCCTCAGCTATCTCAACACCCACCAAGAAATGATCGGAATTTACAGTGGATTCTTAAATAGGACTTCCGAATTGCCTCCCCAAAGCCGCACCACATCAGGCACGCTGATTTTTGTTGTGCAAGGACGGTGAAAGGGAATCACGGCCCCTGAAGATGCCCCTCGGCACAGGTACAACGCAGGCTCACCACAACCACAAAAGATCTCCTCACCCAAACTCGCCTCCTCTTCCCTTCCACTCTATCTCGTACCAAATCATCTCTTCGAACTCCTTGACCGTGACATGGTGCTACCTGCTTCCCGAAAACACTATTTCCCCCGGCGAAATCAGCACGCCGAGCCTTAGCACCAGCCAACATGCCAGTGCAGAGCCGTCCTCCCCACCAAGGGTGATTGACGACTTGAACCTCGATACTGACACTGACGTTGGTGATAAAGAAATGGTGTCGCCTAAACCCACCTTAGCTGGCTGCACCTCCACCATGCCACCACCAACTCCCCAGAACCAACCACCTGCCCCTACTGCACCAGAACTGCACACATAGTCCACGTCTGCCACACTCAAGACTGCCAAAACCTCCCCGTAAAACGCTCCGCACCGTTTACCACAATGTCAACTGCAACTCCCCTACTCGAGGAACATGGTAGCACACTTGGCACTGGAACAGCAATCCTTCAACACACCAGCCCTGCACATCTGACAGCATTCGACCAAATTGTGGTCACAGAAACGGCACAAGCTGAGGCCACACGCCTCAACGATCACTGTACCACCCAATGACTCAATCAAGCCTTCAGCATCATGGACCGCAACAAAGCGAGACTGCGCAAGGTCCAAGCCATGCTGCGCACGGCCCAGCCCTCCCTCAATCTTCCTTAATCTGCTGACCCTCGCTGCAACGGCGAACATGGGAGAGACAGCTGACAGAGAACTTGAGGGCTCTTCACAATTATTCACTATTGAGTTCACTGAAGATAACCTATGTTGTCAACTCTTAAGCTGTGTCGAGCATCAACCTAGAGATTTTGGTGTTTAAAAGTTGAGGAAAGAAACAGGCATTTCAAGGGACAATGACATCCCAAGATGGGGACGAAAACGAGGACGTGAACAATGATCGACAAAGGATTTGAATTGTAAATGAAAAAATTACTGTGTCAGGAGAAAAGGAACACAGAATGAATGAACAAAGAAACTGTCGCGGCACCAATCACACCTTGTACTAGGAGGAATGATAAATGGAAAATAATAGAAGGAATTGATCTGGAGAAGGATAAGGGGATGAGGATGGGAAGTTATCGCGAGAAGAGAAGGATCGGAATGACGAGGGCAGAAGGAACGGAGGAAGGGAAAATGGAGGAAGGACGAATAGAGAAGAGGGGGAAGGATTGGACTGAGGGATCAAGGGAGAAGGCGGAGGCTACGGAAGAGACGAAGGCCGGAAGTACGGTGGAGGACATGAGAGATTATGGCAGGATTAGGGAACTAGGAACGGAAGGGCAGCAGGACGAGGGAATGAGGAGGCAGGAGATAAGGGACGGGTATTGGGAAGTCAGGAATAAGGGGAAGGAAGAAGGGGAAAATCAGAATGGAACGCACTTACGATAGGGACCTGGATGGCAGGAAGGAGCTGGGAAGAGTCAAGGTTCAGGGCAAGAGAGAAGTCGGAAACAGGATAAATAGCTGAAATGTACTCCATCGTTATGTTCTGCATGCAACGTCTTGTATCAATACATCAAGTACAAGTCGTGCCCCACCCTTACCAGTCCGTCCCTTTCCCAGTGTCATGGTTTGTCACTCGCCGCCGAGCCTGCGAGCCCCTTGGTTCTGTCCGCCCCCAGTCCGCCGTTACACTACGTTGCATCCACAACCACCACCAGACTCGCAACCATGCTAGAACTCACCGTGCAACCGATAGACACCCCGTCATCTTCGGACTCCCGGCCAACCATGCCCGAGGATTCTGCGCTGTTGCCTTGTCCCCTGACGACACCGTACATTACTACGACCTCCACTCCAACCACCAAGAGGCTATCTAGCTAGCCGGCGCCCTCGACGCTTGGGAAACTTAACAACTCAGTATGCGTCTGTCACCGCCAAGCAAGCGGATCTCGCACTGGAACGAGACGCCGCGGTGGCTGACAGCAACACTCTATCCTCAAGGGTCGCCCTACTCGAGACACAGCTTGCACACACCCTAACCCTCGCTAACGCTGTTGGGCTACAACAAACTAACCTGGACCCATGAACCGTTCCAGCTCACCGACAAAACCTCCTAAACTCCGACGCTTTCACGGGAGAGGATCGCTCCCTACTTGATGTCTTTCTGTCCTTCGTGGACATGCATCCCGAGCACCGCCCCGTCGAATTCCTGGACGAACAGTCCAAAATTTGGTTCCGCCTTCTTAATCCCAAGGGAGCTGCACTCAGGCAGGTGAAACACCTTGCTCGCACAGGATAAATCACCGTCGACACCTACGCCGGGATGGTCCAAGGCCCCAAGAAGCCCACTGAGACCCTGACCGGGTAAACACTGCCGATCGAGCCCTCAAAAACTCAGTCAAGGGAACATGGACTTCGCAGCACACCACGGAGACTGTCGAACCCTATTGTGAACCTGGGCACAGTCCTAACCATGCGGAGGCTTTTCCGGTAGTATCTCAAGTATTCTGTCCTGGCGTAGACAGACGCTTCGTTCTCAAGAACTAAAAGAACTTATTCCAAAGATAAGCTAGGAAGAGAATTAACCGATCACAAGCCGAATAAACCTAAGGGTCGTCTTTGGAGGTATTTGTTGGTGTAGATATTGTATCGTAGCGTCGTGGATCAATGGTTGATGATGGAGGAGATAGAGGGAAGACATAGGGTCTTTTATAGACTTTCGTCTACAAGTTCGCCCAGCCTTCCTTGGGGAACCAACTGCCAGACTGAGCTTAGGAGATAAGACATGGGTCAAAGCTGTGACGCATCTGCTGAGGCTTTCATCATGCTAAGCACGCAATTAAATTAATTGCTCACTTGCCTAATGCTCGCCCTGGTCAGATTAATCCTTGAAATAGCTCACCGTACTACCACACCTTCCAATGCGGTGCTGGGGTTATGAGTCACACCGGAGGGCAACTCCGTCTGACTGCATCATGCATGAACTCTTGTGATAATGACGCATGAGTCATTTATCGTATGAGTCGCGCCATCATAGATCCCCCTAGAGAATGTCAATTGCAAGTAGAGGTCACTGACATCATAAGGCATCCTGATGCCCTACAGGAGTGGATCCCTCCGTCATATTCCTGTGTGATGTCATATGTGCCCCACCTGCGAGCACTTGCGCGCAGCCACACCGTGGTGTGGATGCAAATGCCGTATTGTTTCCAAGTTGGCAGCTCTAGGCCCAAGGACGCGTCATATCAGTTTAATCAAACAGGTTTCCTGAGTGGGGTTCCCTGCTGGACGTCGTCTCATGCTGAGGCACTGTTGACTCTTGTCCTGCAGTCCACTCACGTTTTGCTGACTAGACTCTGCCTTATCTCTCGCGCCACTGTTCACCCAACTAGTAACACCGGATGACACTCTTGCGCCGCATCTGCATCTTCCTGGAATCCTCAGTTCTTATGCAGCCCCTATCGTCGCCGTGTATTGCCGAACACTCCTCAGGTATAAGGAGGTGACCTTTCGTCGTCTTCTTCGTTCTCCATCAGCGTCGTTCGTAGTTGTCTCAAGGGTAAGTCGACACCCTTGAGGTAAGTGTTCCTTTCCCCCTCCTCCGTCCTGAGTCCTCCCAAACTGACAGTGAATAATAGTTTCGACGCCTCGGGCCGGGATCCTCGTGAGGTCCTATCGGAAAGTCACGAATCACGTGACGTGGCTAGCCGGAGCTCCTCTGGGGGTTCCGGCCCGGGATACTAACTCAATTATTCATTCTCCTGTCGAGTTTGCCATATTCTCCATAGCGTGAAATATGATACCAATTCTATCTTCACACATTATAGGGTGTGACAACAACGGCACGATGTCGACAACAACAACGACAACATAATGATGACGCAACAACACAACGGCTCGTCAGCCGTGTGCCGTGACAGTACCCCCCCGTTAGGCTCGAGTTCCTACGAGAGGAGAAGGTTTGTCTGGGTATAACTGATGGAATTTCTCAGCGGCCTCAGTTTCGGATAGGTTTGTTTCCGGTTCCCAGGTTGGAGAGTCATGGCCGGTCCACTTGACCAGGTACTGCAGGTTTCCTCTTGACCAACGGCTATCCAGAATTTCATCCACGAACCATTCTTCTTCGCCGTCTACTACTACCGGTAGGGGCGGTGGGATAATCTGGCCAGGGAGGGGGTCCGAAGGGGCTGGGTTTAGTAGGGACACGGGGAAGGTCCTGTGATGTTTCATTGTCTCCGGTATATCCAATTCATAGGCGTGGGATCCAATGGGCCGTAACACGGTGAAGGGGCCTAGGTGTTTGTTTTCCAGTTTCTTTGAGGGGCAGCGGGTTCTGAGGTTGCGGGCGTCCAGCCATACTAGGTCTCCTGGTTTGACGACCGGCGCGGGGAGTCGGGAATTGTCGGCGGCTTCTATGTGGCGGGCTTGGGCGTATTTCATTTCCGAACGTAAGACGTCATGGATGTGTGACATCCTTTCCGCTACCTCGTTCGCTTTCACTTCTTCAGGATTGTCTGTCCTGATTTCCAATTCGAAAGAGCATTTGGGGTGTCGGCCGTATATAGCGCAGAACGGAGACAGCGACGTTGTATCCGATACTTGGTTATTTGCAGCAAATTCTGCCAGTGGTAAAAATTTCTTCCAATCGTCTTGTAAATAACAGACGTACGCGCGGAGATATTGCTCTGTAACCGCGTTGATTCTTTCTGTTTGGCCGTCGGTTTGGGGATGGAAGGCCGTGCTCGTGGCAATTTCGATACCCATGCAATTTGCCAGGTGTTTCCAGAAGTGGGCCACAAATTGTGGACCGCGGTCGGACACTACTGTGTCTGGCAGGCCGTGTAGTTTGAATACGTTTTCCAGGAAGAGTTGCGCGAAGCCTTCTGCGTCTATCGTGGAGTGACAGGGCACCAAGTGTCGCTGTTTCGTGAGTCGGCAAACGATCGCACATATTGCGTCGAAGCCTTCTGATGTCGGTAGTCCAGTAACAAAGTCCACAGATATATTCTGCCAAGGGTGGTGCGGGACCGGTAGGGGTTTCAAGGTTCCATAGGGTGCGTGAAGGGTAGCTTTTGTTCTTTTACAAGTGTGGCAATTTCGGACGAATTGGTCCACATCTTTTCTCATCGAGGGCCAGTAATAATTCCTGGCGAGGAGTTCGAAAGTCTTTGCACGGCCCGGGTGTCCCATGGTGGGGGGGTAGTGGTGATCTTGTAGTAGTTTCAATCGTAGTTTATCCAGCGCGGGGACATAGAGGCAGTCTCGGTAGTACAATCTGTTTTCCAACACGGAGCAATCGGCGAGTGATATGTCCTTACAGATTTGTGTACCGTCTTCCAGCATTCCCAACACTCGGTTGGGGAATGGATCTGTCTTGTAGCCCTCTGTAAACAGGAGGTCCACTTCGGAGGGTGCGAGTTTCATGGGCGGGGTCATGCATAGCTGAAAGTTCTGTGGCTTCAGAACAGCTTGCTGGTTCGCTAGTATGCGTTCATCTCCCTCTTCCGGGAGGTCGGCGGCTCGTCTTGTCAGGGCGTCCGGTTTTCCTCCCAACGTTCCCGGTCGATAGGTGATCACAAAGTTGAACCGAGACAGGAATTCGGACCAGTGTGCTTGTCATCTGTTTAGCAGCTTTGTCGTCATAAAGTATTCGAGGTTCCTGTGGTCTGTCAATACTTTTATAGGGAAGGCGGGGCCCTCCAAGTGGGGACGCCATTCCTCGAAACAACGAACTATTGCCAGTAGTTCTTTGTCATAGATTTCGTAGTTGCATTCTGCCGGGGAATGCTTCTTGGAATAAAATGCGACGGGGTGTAACACGTTATCGTCGTCGTATTGTGATAAGACTCCAGCAGACACATAGTTAGATGCGTCTGTTTCTACTACAATCGGCTTCTCGTAGTCGAAGTGTTTGAGAATCGGTGCTGATGTGAATGCATCCTTCAGTCGGTCGAAGGCGCTTTGCTGATCGTTACCCCAGGTAAAGGGGATTGCTTTACCATCTTTCTTTTTGATCAGAGCCGTCAGAGGGGAGACCACTTTTGAGTAGTCTTTGATAAATCTTCGGTAAAAATTCGCGAAACCCAGGAACTCTTGAACCTGTTTCAAATTGGTTGGTTCCTTCCAATCTCTCACTGTGGCTACTTTGGAATCCATCCTGCGCGCGCCGTCGCGGCCGATGTTGTAGCCCAGGTACTGTACTTCTGCCTTAGCAAACTTACACTTCTCTGGCTTCAAGTGCAGTTTTTCTTGTTTGAGTCGTTCCAAGATCTTTCGGACGTGTGTGGTGTGATCGGGCTTTGTTTCGGAGAATACGAGGATATCGTCCAAGTATGCCGTACAAAACTGGTCCAGGTATGGTCTCAGGACATCATTTATAAATGCCTGGAAATCGGCAGGCGCGTTGGTGAGCCCAAAGGGCATCACTTTCGACTCAAATAGGCCGTACCTTGTGCGGAAGGCCGTCTTCCATTCTTCGCCCTCTGCCATTCTGATAAGGTTATAAGCGCTGCGGACATCAAGGGTCGTAAAGTATTGAGCTTTGGAAAGATTCATCATCGTTTCCTGTATCAATGGCAGCGGGTACCGGTTCTTCTCGGTACCTTCATTCAGTCTTCGGTAATCGACACACAGGCGTAGGGATCCGCCTGATTTTTTCACGAATAATATCGGCGAGGCGGCTGGTGATTGGGAGCGTTGTATAAATCCTTTCTCCAAATTCTCATCGAGCCACGTTTTCAGCGTCTGCAACTCGTTGTGTGACAGCGAGTATAGCGGGCCAAAGGGGGGGACGAATCCCTCTTTCAGTGGGATCTTGTGGTCGTAGGGTCAGTGTGGGGGGAGTTCCTTCGCGTTGACCTCCTTGAATAAATCGAGGTAGTCATGATACTCTTCGGGGATCATGTCTTTCAGTTCCTCATCCGTGAGGGGGGGCTTGTCTTGTAGGGCGACGGTGATCTCGTCCAACGATAGCGAGAACACTGTCAGGCTTTCGTCTTCTACCATTTCTTTGAAGTCGGAGATGGTTAGACTTGAGATCGCTATTGGGGGTTCATCCGGAGGGTCGGGGACCGGGGATTCCAATTCCGGCATGGGTTCTGTGTCGGGCTCGTGGACGTCGGGAGGGGGGCCCGGGTCCAGGACCTCGACACCGGTTGTGCTTACAGGCAACGGGGTGCAGTTCCTTAGGCAGTATTGGGAGTCGAAGCTTACAGTGTTGGAACTGAAGCTTATTGTTACATCGTGTTTTTTCAACCAGGGGATGCCCAACACCATCGGGTAGTGACCCAACCTGGTGACAAACATGGGAAGGGTTTCCGAGTGACCATTGATGGTACACTCTACTTGGGCGAGGTGTGTGATTTTTCCTGAGGATATGGGGCGGCCGTCGATAACTTCGACCGTTCGGGCGGTGGATAGGGGGGTTAGGGGGAGTTTGTGATGGCGGGCGAAATTGCGGTCAACAAAGGCGATACCAGTGGCGCCGCAGTCAACGAGCGCTACTGTTTTCACGGAGCGGTTATTGGAAAACAAGGAACAAGAGAGAACAAGGTGTTTGCATTCTAACTTTCTAGTAAAACTTGCGCCCGATAATAGCAATGTATCAGCAATAATATTCTCACCAGCGGCAGAGCCATCTTCTTGCAGCTGGTTTATTCTTTTCCCGACACCTCTTCTTCAGTATCCAATAATTCCACGCTCGCCACTTTAACATTCGTCTTGGCGGGGCACGACGCAGCCATGTGGCCGAGGCCACCGCAGTAGAGGCAACGTCCTTCTGACAGGCGGGTCGCGCGCTCCTGTGCCGACAGTTTCTGACGGGGTCCCTGGGCAGGGGTTTGCTTGCTGGAGGAGGTGGTGATGGCTTGGGTAGCGGGGGTGGGGCGACAGGTGGCGGGGGTGGCGGTGGTAGTGGTTTTAACTTGGCCGCGGTTGGTACGCAGCTTGCGGAGGTTCGCAAGTGCTCTCAATTGGGAGTCCAATTTTTGGCACTGGTCAACAAATTCGTGCATCGTAGCGGTGGGTGGAGCGCCAACCAACTTTTCGTGCAACTCGAGGGACATGCCGTTACGCAGGGCATCCATGGTGGCGGCTTCGTCCCAGCCTAACTCTGCGACTAAGCGGGAGAACTCTGCATAGTAGTCCGAAAATTCGCGGTTGTTCTGTCGGAGATTTTGTAGTTTGAAACGAGCCGTTGCGCGCTCGTCCGGGTCTCCAAAGGTACGCTGTAAAATTTTAATGACGTCCTCGACGTCGTTGAGGGCCCAGCGGTTGCCATTTTCCTTGATGTAAGGAAGAATCTGATCCAAGGCGCGTCCGCGGAGGCGGCCCATGGCAAAAGAAATCCGTTTGTGAGGGGTTGGAAAGCGTAGCTCGTCGCTCACCAATTTGATGCGAAGCAAGGAGACAAAGCGGCGGAGGTCCTCCCTGTTGGACCCGTCGAAGGTTGGCGGATCCGAGATTTTGTCTCCGGTCACGCGGATGCCAGGGGAGGCGAGTAGCGCGTTCATGAGTCCACGCTGGCGGGTGAGCTCCTTCTCGTAGTAGTGGATTTCATTTGTATCTGCTTGCTCCTCCGGGGTTAGGAGGATTTCGGGGTCTCGGGGGGGGGGGTCTTGGAATTGGTGCGATTATAGCGGGGGCGTGGGCTGCGGCTGCGGCTGTGGTAGGGGGTGCGGCGGCTCGCGGTACTGGTTCTGGGCCGTTTGGGTAAACCTGGACGGAGCCAGTCTTGATCACGACAGGGGGAATTGGGGCAGGGGTGGGAGCTTCCGGAGCGCGGGAGGCGACAGGGCTGGATACTCGAGTGCTGTTACGGGAGCCGGGGGTTTCCGCGAGGTCGTTTAAGAGGTAGCCCGTGGGGTGGTCCTGAGCGTCTAGGATGGATTGTGCGAGTTGTTTGGTGAAAGTAAGCGGTTCATGGCCGTCAGGGAACTGGGTCATGGCGGCAGCGTTCACAATTTGCTGCCAGTGTCCTTCGTCAATAAGTTTAATGTGCATTCTGGCGGGCTCTGAGGATAGGCTTGAGTCTGATGGTGTGGCGGACGTGCTCCTGGTAAGTGTAGTCCTGGAGTTCCCAGCGGACCACAAGCTAGCAGTGATTTTCTGCTCTTCGGATGGTTCTTCGCACTGCGCCAGCGAATCGGTCGGAAATCCCGAAGGTTTCGTTTAAGGTGTGCGTTTCCAGGGCTTGTTTTATGGCGTAGGTCCAAGCAGAACCGGTGGGGTTCATGCGTGTTGGTTGAATAATTATTCGATCGAACGTAATGTCAGGGAACTAGCAACGGACGTTCAAAGAACACACTGAACACTACCGGCGAGAGGGACTAGGCGGGTTCCGGGACGGGAAACGGAAGGACAAGGACCGAAGTGCTCGTCAGACGGACGGCACACGAAACAGGAACAGGGACAAGGACAAGAGTGACGTAGGACTGGAAGAAGTCTTTATTAGGAGCAAGGGAAAGACACAAGACGTTCGATGGAGAACTCGACAACGGGGAGGCAAGCCTCCTTATGTACAAAGGGGCGGCCAGCACTCTTGCTGGGCCGTCATCCAACATCGCTACATGAAAGCTTCCGTTCTCCATCAATTCACCTGCGACGCCACAGCTCTCCAGCTCATGGTACGTCATCCATCAACAATCAGTCTAACAACCACAACGGCACGGCACACACAACAACACAACGACAACACAACACGGCAAGACAACGGCACGATGTCGACAACAACAACGACAACATAATGATGATGCAACAACACAAGGGCTCGTCAGCCGTGTGCCGTGACACCATGGGCCGCCTCCGCGGACGCGCCTTGGATCAGATTCTTCCTTATATCAAGGAAAATGGCAACCGCTGGGCCCTCAACGACGTCGAGGACGTCATTAAAATTTCACAGCGTACCTTTGGAGACCCGGACGAGCGCGCAACGGCTCGTTTCAAACTAGAAAATCTCCGACAAAACAACCGCGAATTTTTGGACTATTATGCAGAGTTCTCCCGCCTAGTCGCAGAGTTAGGCTGGGACGAAGCCGCCACCATGGATGCCCTGCGTAACGGCCTGTCCCTCGAGTTGCACGAAAAGTTGGTTGGCGCCCCGCCCGCCGGTACGATGCACGAATTTGTTGACCAGTGCCAGAAATTGGACTCCCAATTGAGAGCACTTGAGAACCTCCGCAAGCTGCGTACCAACCGCGGCCAAGTTAAAACCACTACCACCGCCACCCCCGCCACCTGTCGCCCCACCCCCGCTACCCAAGCCATCACCACCTCCTCCAGCAAGCAAACCCCTGCCCAGGGACCCCGTCAGAAACTGTCGGCACAGGAGCGCGCGACCCGCCTGTCAGAAGGACGTTGCCTCTACTGCGGTGGCCTCGGCCACATGGCTGCGTCGTGCCCCGCCAAGACGAATGTTAAAGTGGCGAGCGTGGAATTATTGGATACTGAAGAAGAGGTGTCGGGAAAAGAATAAACCAGCTGCAAGAAGATGGCTCTGCCGCTGGTGAGAATATTATTGCTGATACATTGCTATTATCGGGCGCAAGTTTTACTAGAAAGTTAGAATGCAAACACCTTGTTCTCTCTTGTTCCTTGTTTTCCAATAACCGCTCCGTGAAAACAGTAGCGCTCGTTGACTGCGGCGCCACTGGTATCGCCTTTGTTGACCGCAATTTCGCCCGCCATCACAAACTCCCCCTAACCCCCCTATCCACCGCCCGAACGGTCGAAGTTATCGACGGCCGCCCCATATCCTCAGGAAAAATCACACACCTCGCCCAAGTAGAGTGTACCATCAATGGTCACTCGGAAACCCTTCCCATGTTTGTCACCAGGTTGGGTCACTACCCGATGGTGTTGGGCATCCCCTGGTTGAAAAAACACGATGTAACAATAAGCTTCAGTTCCAACACTGTAAGCTTCGACTCCCAATACTGCCTAAGGAACTGCACCCCGTTGCCTGTAAGCACAACCGGTGTCGAGGTCCTGGACCCGGGCCCCCCTCCCGCTGTCCACGAGCCCGACACAAACCCCTTGCCGGAATTGGAAGACTCGGTCCCCGACCCCCCGGACGAACCCCCAATAGCGATCTCAAGTCTAACCATCTCCGACTTCAAAGAAATGGTAGAAGACGAAAGCCCGACAGTGTTCTGGCTATCGTTGGACGAGATCACCGTCGCCCTACAAGACAAGCCCCCCCTCACGGATGAGGAACTGAAAGACATGATCCCCGAAGAGTATCATGACTACCTCGATTTATTCAAGGAGGTCAACGCGAAGGAACTCCCCCCACACCGACCTTACGACCACAAGATACCACTGAAAGAGGGATGCGTCCCCACCTTTGGCCCGTTATACTCGCTGTCACGCAACGAGTTGCAGACGCTGAAAACGTGGCTCGATGAGAATTTGGAGAAAGGATTTATACAACGCTCCCAATCATCAGCCGCCTCGCCGATATTATTCGTGAAAAAATCAGACGGATCCCTACGCCTATGCGTCGATTACCGAAGACTGAACGAAGGTACCGAGAAGAACCGGTACCCGCTGCCATTGATACAGGAAACGATGATGAATCTTTCCAAAGCTCAATACTTTACGACCCTAGATGTCCGCAGCGCTTATAACCTTATCAGAATGGCAGAGGGCGAAGAATGGAAGACGGCCTTCCGCACAAGGTACGGCCTATTCGAGTTGAAAGTGATGCCCTTTGGGCTCACCAACGCGCCTGCCGATTTCCAGGCATTTATAAATGATGTCCTGAGACCATACCTGGACCAGTTTTGTACGGCATACTTGGACGATATTCTCGTATTCTCTGAAACAAAGCCCGATCACACCGCACACGTCCGAAAGATCTTGGAACGACTCAAACAAGAAAGACTGCACTTGAAGCCAGAGAAGTGTAAGTTTGCTAAGGCAGAAGTACAGTACCTGGGCTACAACATCGGCCGCGACGGCGCGCGCATGATGATTTCCAAAGTAGCCACAGTGAGAGATTGGAAGGAACCAACCCATTTGAAACAGGTACAAGAGTTCCTAGGCTTCGCGAATTTCCACCGAAGATTTATCAAAGACTACTCAAAAGTGGTCTCCCCGCTGACGGCTCTGACCAAAAAGAAAGATGGTAAAGCAATCCCCTTTACCTGGGGTAAAGATCAGCAAAGCGCCTTCGACCGACTGAAGGACACATTTACATCAGCACCGATTCTCAAGCACTTCGACTACGAGAAACCGATTGTAGTAGAAACAGACGCATCCGACTATGTGTCTGCTGGAGTTTTATCACAATACGACGACGATAACGTGCTACACCCCGTCGCGTTTTATTCCAAAAAGCATTCCCCGGCAGAATGCAACTATGAAATCTACGACAAAGAACTACTGGCAATAGTTCGTTGTTTCGAGGAATGGCGTCCCCACTTGGAGGGCTCCGCCTTCCCTATAAAAGTATTGACAGACCACAAGAATCTCGAATACTTTATGACGACAAAGCTACTGAACAGACGACAAGCACGCTGGTCCGAATTCCTGTCTCGGTTCAACTTTGTAATCACCTATCGACCGGGAACGTTGGGAGGAAAACCGGACGCCCTGACAAGACGAGCCGCCGACCTCCCGGGAGAAGGAGACGAACGCATACTAGCAAACCAGCAAGCTGTACTAAAGCCACAAAACTTCCAGTTGTGCATGACCCCGCCCATGAAACTTGCACCCTCCGAAGTGGACCTCCTGTTTACAGAGGGCTACAAGACAGATTCATTCCCCAACCGAGTGTTGGGAATGCTGGAAGACGGTACACAAATCTGTAAGGACATATCACTCGCCGATTGCTCCGTGTTGGAAAACAGATTGTACTACCGAGACTGCCTCTATGTCCCCGCGCTGGACAAACTACGATTGAAACTACTACAAGATCACCACGACCCCCCCACCATGGGACACCCGGGCCGTGCAAAGACTTTCGAACTCCTCGCCAGGAATTATTACTGGCCCTCGATGAGAAAAGATGTGGACCAATTCGTCCGAAATTGCCACACTTGTAAAAGAACAAAAGCTACCCGCCACGCACCCTATGGAACCTTGAAACCCCTACCAGTCCCGCACCACCCTTGGCAGAATATATCTGTGGACTTTGTTACTGGACTACCGATATCAGAAGGCTTCGACGCAATATGTGCGATCGTTTGCCGACTCACGAAACAGCGGCACTTAGTGCCCTGTCACTCCACGATAGACGCAGAAGGCTTCGCGCAACTCTTCCTGGAAAACGTATTCAAACTACACGGCCTGCCAGACACAGTAGTGTCCGACCGCGGTCCACAATTTGTGGCCCACTTCTGGAAACACCTGGCAAATTGCATGGGTATCGAAATTGCCACGAGCACGGCCTTCCATCCCCAAACCGACGGCCAAACAGAAAGAATCAACGCGGTTACGGAGCAATATCCCCGCGCGTACGTCTGTTATTTACAAGACGATTGGAAGAAATTTTTACCACTGGCAGAATTTGCTGCAAATAACCAAGTATCGGATACAACGTCGCTGTCTCCGTTCTACGCTATATACGGCCGACATCCGAAATGCTCTTTCGAATTGGAAATCAGGACAGACAATCCTGAAGAAGTGAAAGCGAACGAGGGTAGCGGAAAGGATGTCCCACATCCATGACGTCTTACGTTCGGAAATGAAATACGCCCAAGGCCGCCACATAGAAGCCGCCGACAATTCCCGACTCCCCGCGCCGGTCTTCAAACCAGGAGACCTAGCATGGCTGGACGCCCGCAACCTCAGAACCCGCCGCCCCTCAAAGAAACTGGAAAACAAACACCTAGGCCCTTTCACCGTGTTACGGCCCATTGGATCCCACGCCTATGAATTGGATATACCGGAGACAATGAAACATCACAGGACCTTCCCCGTGTCCCTACTAAACCCAGCCCCTTCGGACCCCCTCCCTGGCCAGATTATCCCACCGCCCCTCCCGGTAGTAGTAGACGGCGAAGAAGAATGGTTCGTGGATGAAACTCTGGATAGCCGTTGGTCAAGAGGAAACCTGCAGTACCTCGTCAAGTGGACCGGCCATGACTCTCCAACCTGGGAACCGGAAACAAACCTATCCGAAACTGAGGCCGCTGAAAAATTCCATCAGTTATACCCAGACAAACCTTCTCCTCTCGTAGGAACTCGAGCCTAACGGGGGGGGTACTGTCAC